>BSBK01007212.1:2500-354855 GCA_027943335.1 Chamaecyparis obtusa | reverse complement strand
TATGTACATGTATATGTATATATATATATATATATATATATATATATATATATATATATATATGTACATATATATATATATATATATATATATATATATATATGTACATATAATATATATATATATATGTACATATATATATATGTACATATATATATATATATATATATATATATATATATATATGTACATATATATGTGTGTGTGTGTGTGTGTGTGTGTGTGTGTGTGTGTGTGTGTGTGTGTTGGAATTAGGAGAGATAGGTACTGGGAGGGGAGGGGTGAATCAGTGCCTTCAAAAATTTTAGATGTAAAATATTTTCAAATCTATAACTGTATACTATGATAACCGATCAAAATAACTTGAATCTAATTACATAAATTAATCATCTAGTTAACTTAAGAAAGTAAACAACATGAAATCAATATGAAAATCACATAACACAAGTATTTTGGTAATGTGAAAACCCTTGTAAGAAGGTAAAAGCTACGGTGGGGATGACACCCACAAATTCTTCACTACTGCAGATAGAAAATATTTGCCTATTAAGGCTACAAGTTTTGATCACTTCTGGTGATCTTACCCTGTTAGGAGTAACATATTAGATCAGCTAGATCTATCTAGTTATAGGATTTAGACAACACTAATGAAGTGTGTACTCGGTTAAGAGATTTACATAAGACTGTTATGTCTACTCTATTAAGAGATTTTATCAAAAAACTCTGCTACAATTGTCAGAAAGTAATAGGCAATTATCTACTAGTTGGCAACTCAATTGTCTAAAATAGATCAATAGATGCTCATAACATATCACCTTGATTGTGATCATTCACTACTATGTTTTTCTCAATAGCCTTCTCTGATTCTGCTCAATCTGATATCCTTTGTACTCTGTTCTACTCTATAAACTAATTGGCTTGAAGTTAGGCAATGGCTTCAAGTGCTTTGTGATTCATATATATCAGTTCACCAACCTTTTAAAATGGTGCAAACATAGAAAATACGTAGTGTTATATTTTTGCTACCTTAGCAAAAATTAGGTTACAAAAATAATCATAACCCTAAGATGTAAGGTGCAAAATTAACCTAGATCAACTATTACCATAAGATAAACATTACATTTAATGAGTATCTTTTACAATAAATGCTCCTCAATCTTGGTAAACCATTTTATGATCTATTGTAACCATTTGCAGAGAAGAATGTGTCATTTTAGATTACTATGCCATTTTCTATGATCATCGGTAAACATTGTATAATCTGCTCGGTGTATACTATGATGCTCGGTGTTTACTGTCTATCAGTGTTGGTGTCGTTGGTGCTCAGTAAATTATGTGATGCTCGGTGTAAAGGCTTTACCCACTACTCTGTCTTACTTCTGGTTACTAACAAACTCAATATAAGTAACTAACCAACCTATTTACTATCCTTTGATACTAATGACAACCTTAAATGCTCAATAGAGATTAACAATCTCCCCCTTTGGCATTAGTATCAAAAGTTTGAATGTATATAGACAAAATGTTTCTATATATTCCTTATATCTCCACCATATACATATTCACAAAAAAAATGTTTCTAAGTACAAAGTACTCCCCCTCAGTGCATGCTCCTAGTAATATATACATATCAAAGTATACTTATTTGGCATATAAATGTTTTCCCCCTTTTTGATAATAATGCCAAATACAAAAAAATAGAATGTATACTTACTGTTACCCAAATTTCCCTATGCATTCAAATTTGGCTGAAAACCATACCTAGGCCTCTGTTTTTACCATGTCTGCCATCCCTGAAATTTTCATGGATTTATCCCCTATTCTCTGGCCTCTGCAAAATTTGTTATCTCCCTAGTCTGTAGTTGAAAAGTTTGAAAAACTAGCCATTGGTCTTCAAAAGGCCCTAAAACCCTTTGGCCCTATTATAATTTTTAGTTACTTTATTCTGGTCACTTAAGTTCCCAATTTGCATGTGCCTTTAAAAATCCTTCAGTCACCAAGTCTCTGATTCCTGGCGATTAACTCCTTAACACTCAACAATTCTGCGAGTGGATACCATTAAGTTGGCAGTCTTAGTTCAAGCGACCAGGTCAACATTCTTAATCTGACAGTCGTCACATGATCTCATAGGGTCAAAAGATTTCTTGAGATCTTGCGACGATCGTCAATTTCTTCTGCCTGTAGAGTCCAATGTGTCAGTGGGAACGGTGCCACCTCATCTTATTTGGTAGCTCCTGATTCATCAGTGATGTCCTATTTGGAAGGTTGTCAGTGGGGCCATCTTCCTTGGTGGGTTAAGTCCCAATTTAATCGTATGGTCATCATTATACTAGCGGCTCAAGATGCACGTGTTTTATCATGGTGGTATAGTGACAGTTGTAGATCCTTCTCCATCGCCTAGCTTTTTTCACTGGGTCCTATGTCAAAGACAAATGCTACGTGGATCCATTTTGGTGACTTTTGATTGGCTGAGGTTGAGTACAGGTGGAAGGTCATCAACGGGACTAGCCCCTTTCAGCATTCTGAGGCTCTGACATCTACAGAGGATCGACGGCTGGTGTATCTTCGCAAGGGTTTGTGTCAAGGCTCGTGATCTTATGACAACCGTCGATCTTGGTTTGCATCAGAACTTCCTTCGATGGGTCCTTATGTGCTGACTCACTTGAATTTGGTTGATCCGCATGGTGATGATTGGATTTGTTGTGGGTCCAGGTCTAAAAGGATCTAGTGGCTGGCGTAAAAGTGTAAGGAATATTCTGGGGCTATAAGATCATGTGCCCACTGTTAGATTGGTATCTCACATAGTGGGTCTAATGTTAGAAGGTTACAATGTGTATTCAAGGGGGCAATATTCGATTGGTTGTTTGATGTGCAACATGGCCGATGTTAGTGGGCCTGTGGGGTCAAGGGTTTCTAAGGAAGGTAAAATGTGATCAGATCTCACGACTGTCATTATACTATGGGCTCAAAGTGCTCGACCATTATGATGGTCATATAGCGATAGCCGTCCGATGGTGTTCTCAGGGACGTGGGTCTAGGGACTTGTTGGAGATGCTAATTTGCTCATTTTTTATTAGTTTTTGACTGTCGAGGTGGTGTTTGACTTGTCAGAGGGGAATTTTAAGTGTTCTTTCTTAGTGCATCACAGTCGTTCATCTGCCAAGAAGGCTATTCATCGACGGTTACATTTTAAAGTTTGCCGATAGCTGTTACATTTCAAAATTTGAATGCTTTATGCTAGTTTTGCTAGGGTTTTGTGTTCTTTCAGCCATGCATGACACCGGTTAGCTCAGGAATTTAATTCTTAGGATGGTTGTGATTGAGAGGGTGATGGAGGTGACCGTTGGTCAGCATTGCAGAGTATTGTGCCATGTTCCCACGTTGAGAAGTGATGAAAAGAGTTGGCGCGACTTTTGAAAGAAGTACCTCTTCTAGGGAAATAAGATCATATTTGAAGCCTTCATGGCTGAGTGGAGTTGCAGGTGGGTAGATGGGTTGAAGTTGTTGTGTCTACAGGTGGACTCAGTCTAAGATCAACACGCAAAGAAAAAGATCTGATTTGTTGACTGGTTCTCAAAGATTTTCATGATGAGTTATCAGTGTAACTTTAGGGTTTGATATTATTATGGATCTGTAACCCTAGTTAGGTTAATTTTGACTCTTGCTTGCATGCAGTTGAGTATGTATATATTGTTTTGGAGCCTTTAGTGCTCAAGGGTTAGACAATTTGTAGAAGAAAATTCACCTTTTCTTAAAGGCCATATATGGTATCATTTCTACCCTCTAGCTCATAGAGTTGTATTTCTCCCATTGATGATTCAAATATTGCAGAGGTATTTTGTGATAATCTTTCATGTCCCTATGCTTCCTTCTTTGGATTATCTCTTATTGGATTGAAGTATATGATGCTTTCAGTGATATCTTAGGGTTCCTGATCGCTCTTTCTTTTTGCAATTGTGTGTGTTATTGTGTTTGATCTGATTTAGATGTTCTTGTGGGTATAATTCAGCCCCCTGGTAGTCTTGTCTCATTCCTACACCGAGTTGTAGAAGTGAATGTCTATTTGTAGGTCATAGGTTGTGTCTTATGTTTAGAGCCTCCTATGAAACACTTATGCAAGCCTATTTAGTAAGTTGTGACCTACTAGACCTAAGATCTTCATTGATTATATTACTCTATACTAAGATCCAAACCCTAATTTCAGTGCATCACCTAGTAGGTAGTTTTCTTTCAAGTCATTTCCCTTTTCAAGCATTCCTTCTATCCCTTTCTCTCAAATATTTACTTTTCATGTCTAGAAGAAAATTAAGGTGATTATCTAAGAGGAACTAGCCTAGAACCTGGAGGTCTCATCTCAGTTAGCATAGGTCCTACAACTTGGAGATGATTCCCATATTATATAGGGTTATCAAGACTATGAGAGCTTGAGACAAGGGTGCAAACTTAGTGTATAACAATTCTGGCACGCCCAATGGGATAGTAGATCAGATTCATGTTCAAGTGTGTTCATGTTGGTTCATCTACAAATTGATTAAGGAAGGTCAATACACAAGGACTATCAGTATAGACTCGAGCTCAAGTACACCCCACCTTGGTGCCAGTGTATAACTTTTCTAGCACACCCGGTGGGACTAGAAGTTATTCAAATTCAAAGATATGCTATCTCTGATATACAAACTGCATAAAATAGGCTTTTAGAAGTCATTTTACCAAGTATATCTGGTGACTCCACTAATTTCAAAGATCTAGGCTACCTTGTTCAAAGTTTTACGAGAAAGATTGGGACTAGAAGCTCAAAGCCTACCCAATTTTCATAGTTTCCCTAAAAAAGAAGTCATAAAGGTAGGTCAACTCAAAGAACATCCCCTACAAGGAGAGTTCAATCCACACCTCCTGATACTTCAAAAATGAGACCTTTTCCCTTTCATTCCAGAAGAAGAGGGAGATCTCTAACTAGAGATCTAGAGGAAGATTCCAGTATACACAACATTACTCAAGAAGATGTGGCCGCAAAGTTATTAGCAACCTCTCTAAAAGGTAAGGCTCTAGAATGGTTTAGAACTCTAACTATTGGTTCTA
The DNA here is from genome assembly GCA_027943335.1 of Chamaecyparis obtusa. Lineage (NCBI taxonomy): Eukaryota > Viridiplantae > Streptophyta > Pinopsida > Cupressales > Cupressaceae > Chamaecyparis > Chamaecyparis obtusa. The sequence continues at coordinate 349,776 of BSBK01007212.1, read as the reverse complement.
TTACTTCTTGGGATGAGATAGGTGATGCATTAAGTAAGCATTTTGAGGATAAATTAGATAACTTGTCTCTAGTTGAGCAGTTAACAACTATTAAGAGAGACCCTCGAGAGTAGATGACAGATTACTATAGTAGATTCCTTAAAACATGGAATAGAATTCCAGTCTCTGTAAGACCATCAGTAGACCATGTTTTCCTTTATTATTTACAAAGACTAAATGGTCAAATTTCTATCATGATCCAGTCTATGGGTGGTACTTCTCTACCCCAAGCTTTTGACATAGCTGTCAGGGCTGAAAATTATTTGATTCAAGTAGGCATGATTGCTAGAAGGTGCCCAATGCCCATTTTTCCTAGCCTTCAACCCATTGCACCTACCCAAGTACCCCCATTTACCCCTATTCCTACCATTTTGGCACCCCAAGCTAGTACTAGTGATCAAGAGTTAACAATGTGCTTCTCTCAAGAGCTGCAAGAGATAAAGAATAGCCAACAAAGCAATCAGCAAGAAATGACCAACTTGTTGCAGACCTTGACTAAAGAGGTCACAAATTTGAAGCAGGGTTAAGGAATCAGACCACCATTTCAGACACAAGGCCAAGGTCCTAATCAACAATATCTAAATCAAGGATAGTGTTATCAACAAAATAGGCCACCATACCAAGGAGGCTATCAAGGACAAAGACAAAGTTTTAATCAGAGACCATTTCAACCATATAATCTTGCACCTCTAAATTCTACTAATCTAGTGAGGGATATGGTTCCTAGTCAAAATAATTTGGCTATGGATAATGAATGGTGTTTTCTTTGTAATCAGGCTACATGTTCAAACGGATGGATGAACCAAGCTCTAATGGTTCAAAATGTCTCACAAGCTCAATCAGAGGTTTCATCTAGTGGATCAGTTCCTCAACAAGAATCACAAGAGAGTGAGATTACCCTTTTCAATTGGGAGCAACCAGACTTCAATGGAGTCAATGATGAGGTTTCTTTTGTTGCCTTTACAAGAGCAAAAAGAAGACCTTAGGACATGGAGAGAGCAGATTCCAATGCTAAAGCTACTACATCTACAGAGCCACTACACCAAACTAATCCCATCACACCTAATGAGGCTCCTTTCATTGCAAGCAAAGAAGGCCAACATTCCAAAGAGGTGGAGCCCATCATGCCAAAGATACAACAAAGAGTACACACTATGACACAATTTAATATTGTAGACATTATGAAGAAGGTGAATGTCACCATGTCCATGTGGGACTCTTTGGCTCTTCCAAGATAGCCTGAAATTTTGAAGAAGGCTATGATAGAGGTAGAAACTTCTCAACCTGCAAAAGAAGTTGCAAAGCCAGTGTTGGTTAACACTGATCAAGAAAAGGAGGCTCCAAGTAGCAACTCTAAGGCTAATGCCATTTAAGGTAGGAATTCAAAGCCACCTCCCTTTTATGTATCTTTAATCATTGGAAAATCTTTAGTACATAATTGTATGGTAGATAGTGGAGCTACTAGCACTGTAATGCCTAAGAAAGTAGCAGACCAATTAGGACTAAAATATGATCCCTTCCAAAAGAAGGTTACCCAACTTGATGGATCCTCAGTCAATACTATAGGTGTGGCTAAGGATACTAGTCTAATCCTGCATGCTAGTCCTAATTTCTTAATCCTCCTTGATATATATATCATAGATCTCCCTGCATTATTTGCTATATGTCTTTCAAGGGAGTTTACAGCCAAGATAGGAGATTATCTATCTTCTAATTGGTCTCACATGTTATTCAATACAAGATATGGGACCAAGGTCACCATTAAATCAGAACCATTAGCAGCACACCATATAGATCCATATGTATCCAACACCATCAATGTTCAAACTACCCTATATTTGATAGTAGTGACTTCCAAACCATTAATGAAGCAAGCACAAAGATAGAAAGTATCCCTGATATTTTTCTAGATGAGAGAGCTTCAAAGACCCAAGAAAATCTTATTTGGGATTTTGGTTTGGGAAGTTATTTGATACAAGAAGGTGGATTCATAGAGCCAAGCCTTCTCAAAGAGGACATTGATTCAAGAGATCAGAGCAATCAGGTTTGGGAGCTATTTTTTGATGGAGCTAGAAGTAGACATGGTTCTAGTGGCGGTGTTATGTTAGTGTCTCCAAAAGGAGAAAGGTATTATACTACCTTTAGATTTAGTTTCTCCTGCACTAGTAATACTGCAGAATATGAAAGTTTAGTCAATGGACTAGAATAGGCTAGAAAAAGAGGGCTTAAGGCCTTAAAATTTTATGGTGATAGTGAGCTAGTTGTCAGCCAAGTAAGAGGGATAAGTGCAACCAAGAATGAAACCATCAAGTCATACAAGCATAGAGTTTGGGATGCAATTGAAGATTTTCATGCTTTCAATATTGTTGCTATCCCTAGAAAGTTAAATCAAAATGCAGATAGGTTAGCTGTTGTTGGATCCCAATATGACATCCCAAATAGAATTTCAAAAGAAGTAGATCAAAAACATATCAAAGTGATTGTCAGACCCTCTATTCCTAATAATGATGTCAATTTGAAGGTTTTTGACAATGATGAACAAATTTTGCAATTCTTGTTTGAAGAAGATGTTTTTTCATAACACAATCATGATAGGTTATCACAAAAATATGGTGAGCAAGTGATACAACTCAAGTCCAATAAGATGCCTAGATGTCTTGTTACTTTGGAGACTATCTTCAACAAGGATGATGAAGTTGGGAAAAACAAAACTGGCCTAGTAGTCCAACAAGAACATTATGTTGAACTAGAGTTGGAGCCAGGTAAGAGCTTACAATTTGGAAAAGTGAGCACTGAATTGGAAAAGAAAGCTTACATTCAAATATTCAAATAATTCAGTGATGTTTTTGCATGGCAATATGAAGATCTCAAAGGTTTTGATCCTGCCCTTGCTCAGCACACTATTGAATTAGAACCTAATGTCAAACCAGTGAGGCAAAAGCAAAGGCCTGCTAATCCCAAGCTTGAGCCACTTATGCATAAAGAAGTACTCAAACTAATAGAAAGTGGTATCATTTACCCCATCAAGCATACTAGTTGGGTTTTCAACCTTCTTCCTGTCAGGAAGAAGAATGGGGAACTGAGGTTATGTGTTGACTTCAGGGATCTTAACAGGGCCTCTCTAAAGGACCACCATCCACTACCCTCCATGGAACAAATCTTACAATGTGTCTCTGGATCTGAGAGATTTTCATTATTGGATGGCTATTCAGGATACAATCAGATCTTAGTTAATGAAGAGGATCAATATAAGACTGCATTTACAACCAAGTGGGGAACCATGGCTTATCAAAAGATGCCCTTTGGTTTGTCAAATGTAGGAGCTACATTTCAAAAGGCAATGGATATGGCCTTTAAGAGCCTAATGTACAGGTTTATGTTGGTCTACTTAGATGACATAACTATCTATTCAAAGCATGCAGTAGACCATATCAAACATTTGAGGAAGATTTTTGAAAGGTGTAGAGAGTTTGGGATATCTCTTAATCCCAAGAAATATGTGTTTGCAGTTCATGAAGGAAAATTATTGGGATATGTAGTATCCAAAGAAGGAATTACAATGGATCCTGAGAGAATTGTAGCTATCTTAGAGCTACCCCTACCACATAACAAGAAAAGTCTCCAATCTTTCATAGGAAAGATTAATTTTGTTAGGAGCTTCTTGCCTAACATTGCAGATTTACTCAAGCCTTTAACAACCATGTTAAAGAAGAGCTCAGCTTTTAATTGGACCAAGGAAGGGAGAGTCAATTTCCAAGCTATCAAAGAGGCCTTAGCAGAAGCCCCTCCTCTCCTAAACCCAAATTTCATTAAGGATTTTATCCTTTATGCTTATGGAGGTCATGATGTTATATCTGCAATGCTGACTCAAGAAAATTCAGATGGATTGGAGCAGCCTATTTCTTTCTTTAGCAAAGGTTTAGAGGAGTATGAACAGAGATACTCTTTTTTATAAAAACATGTTCTTGATGTGGTAAAAAGCATTAAAAATTTCAGATATCTATTGACCCATAACAAGGTACATTTAAAAGTTACTCATCCAAGTGTCAAAGAGTTTTTTCTTTCCAAGGACCTTAATGAGAAAAGAACTAGTTGGATCACCAAGGTGATGGAATATGACATTGATATTTAGACCACCAAGCTGGTTAGAGGAAGAGGTCTTTGTGAGCATTTGGCAGAGGATGAAAATTCAAAGAAATTAGAACAAATGGATGCATCTCTGGTGGTGCATGATACAGAAGAACAAGACAAGGAAACAAGCTGGTTGCCCAATATGATCAATTACTTGAAGATAGGACAATGTCTTGCTTGCCTACACTCAGCAAAAAGAAGGTATTATAGGTTACTATCTATTCCTTTTGTGCTGATAAATGAGATTCTTTTTAGAAAGGATCACAATGGTATCCTTTTAAGATGCATAGATTCAGAAAGGGTAGCAGACATCCTATTTGAGTTTCATGATGGACCTTCTGGATCCCATTTTTCTCCTAGGACTACTACTTTTAAGATCATGAGGGCTGGATACTATTGGCCATCTATCTTTAAGGATAGTCATGATTATGTCAGAAAATGCATCAAATGTGCCATGTTTGTAGGAAAAATGAGGCTTGCAGCCTTGTCCTTACAACTAGTCAGAATAGACCAGCCCTTCATGAAATGGGGCATAGATTTTATTGGCATAATTAATCCTCCCTCTAGTGTAGGCCATAAATGGATAATCACTGCAATAGATTATTTCATGAGATGGACAGAGGCAGTTGCATTAAAAGAAGAAAATGAGAGTGTTGTCCTAAGCTTTTATGATGACTTAATTCATAGGTTTGGCACTCCTGATTCCATAATCTCAGATAATGCCTTAGCATTCATAGGCCTCAAAGTCTTAGAATGGGCAGTCAAGAATGGCATCTATTTGAATACCAATTCAAATTATTACCCTCAAGGAAATGGCTTGGCAGAATCAACAAATAAGAATTTGATCAGGATAATCAAGAAGACTCTACGAGACAACCAAAGAGATTGGCATACCAAACTGAAGTCTGCATTATGGTTAGATAGAATTACCCCAAAGAAAATAATTGGTAATTCTCCTTATGTATTAGTGTATGGGAGAGAGGCTAAGTTGTCCATTTCAACTAAATTGCCAGCTCTGGACTTAGCTACTCAGTATGCCCTGTTAGGCCAATTTTCTATCATAACAAAAATCTTGTGAAATCGGCCTATTCCCTGCAATGTGTTTGTCAAGTGTCCTGCCCTATGCTCTTTATGTGTCACCTTGCTTCAGCCTAGGTCACATCTGCTAATGTGCAAAACCCAATAAGATTTTGAAGTCCTAAGGTCCACGGGAAGCATTTTTAAATTTCTGCCACAGTGTCGAAAACCCACAGTATTTTCAAAAATCCATGATGTTTTCGATCCTTTACCGATAACCTACGTTGTTTTTGACCCTGTGCTTCCTACTTTGTGTGCTTATCTATTGATGTGTTAGAAGCTTTGTATGTTTTTGGTCCTCTTTCATTGAAAACATTGTGTTTTCAACCTCACGCTAGTTCCTTGTTTGTTGGCGTTCCCTCAACTGTGCAAGTCTGATGTGGATGGTGGGACCTAAATTTTTGAAGGCTCAGCGGGCCCTGACGATGTCAGAAGAAGAATGGTGGGCATAAGTTCACAAGAGATTTGTCAGACCTTTGCGATCTTACGCCGGCCGTTGATGTTACTTTTCTCAGGTGGCAGTTCTTCGGTGGGTCCTATTTGCCAAATGTTTTTTTATGTGCCATGTTGTTCTGTGTTGGCAGGTTTTCATTCATCTGTGTGATGCTGAGTGGGCCCGGTGTCAGAGGGGTGATAGATAGTTCTTCGTGATTGGCTGTCGCATGGCCGCATGTCAGACTTTTCTGACATGCAATCATGCGACCACCTGCCACCTATCTGTGTGGTCCCGGCTCTTTGTATTATTTGGCTGTCTAGCAGTTGGTTCTTCATTCAGTGACCTGGTGACTGGTAGTTATCTATTGATCTCTTAATTCTAGCAGTTAAGTGGCTGACATCTCATGATCTGGCAACTGTTTAGTCACGTGATCATTTCATTCCTGGTGGTTACCGGCTAGCATCTAGCAACTTGGCTAGTGGTTAGTTTCCCATAGTTGCGTGATCACGGAATGGTGGGCCCTGGTCTTTGAGCTTTTAAGAGGTGCTAATGTGGCAGCCGGGGGTTGGTTGTCACATCACCGCATGTCAAACTTTTTTGACATGCGATCATGTGACCGCTTGCCACGTGTCCCTGGGGCCCATCGGCAGGGTGGTTGTAGTTTGGTGGTCGTGCAAGGTGGTGACATGGCAGCCTTTGGTTGGCTATCGCATGATCGTATAGCCCAGTTTTTGGCTATGCGATCATGCGACTCGGTGCCACGTGGTGTTGGGGCCCAATGGCAGATGGTGACATGCTATGTTCCGATTGGTGCCGATGTGCCAGGTGGCCAAGGGTTTGCAGGTGGGTCCTGTGGCAGGTGTGACTCGGTGGTTGCAGCGAGTAGTGGCATAATACATGTAGTGTGGTGGGCCCAAGTTTAAGCGGTGGTAGTATTCTATCAGCTAGTGAGTTTTCCTGTGGTGGTCTAAGGGCCTTATCTCATGATCGCAAGGGGCCATTTCCACAACATGTGATCATGCGACAATGGTCTGGTTGTGATGTTGCAAAGTTGGAGATGTGGGCCCGTTGTCTTGTGTTACCGGTGGTGCGCATCCTTTTTGGTGGGGAGCGGTGACGTGACGATGACAAGGCTAGTTAGCGGTTACGGTTTTCTAGTTGTCACATGTTCGCATAGCCCATCTCTGGGCTATTTGTTCATGCGACTAACCATCGGATGTTGTCATTGCAGAGTTGCAGAGTTGTGAAATTAGTGCGGTCGAAGACTTTTCTGGAAGGTTTGTGATGGCATTGCGCGGTTAAGGAGACCGCAGTCGCATGATCGCAAAGATTAGTTTGGTGCCTTGCGATCATGTGACCAAGCATATTGTGAGGCCTGATTTCCTATGGTGGTCAAATTGTGACTGCGCGGTTGCGTGACTAAGGGCGAACAGGTTGAAGAACATAAAGTTCGTGAAGTGTAAAGTGACCGTTGCTTTTCAAATTTAAACTTGTAGTGAGTTTTTTGCGATAGGAAGGACTGGTCTTAAATGTTTTAGCGGTCTGATTGGATTGGTTTGGTTGTTGCGAAGTGGTCCAGGGGCTCTGTGGTTGATTACATGATGACTTTTGTACCTGGTGGAGTTTGGTTTTGTGCTCGAGAAGCTGTTTGCAGGTGGTTGATTAGACTAATTTTAATGGCATTCCTGGTGTACTATGCTGAGCTCATAGATTTTCATGTTAGAGATTTGTTTTCTCTAGGCTTCTTGTGTTTCCTACCCCTATAGTAAATTTTTGTGACTGTTTGAGTTGGTTGAGTAGTTGAAACCCTTGCCCTAGCTATCCGTGGCTTGTTGCATTCTCTCTGAGAATTCCAAGATAGCTGGTGGTATAAGTTGGATGTTTTTGAAAGTAAAAGGATTTTGAATTTTGTCAGTTCTAGTGAAAGGCTCTGTTCTGCAGATTTCCCCTTCTCTCTGCATATAGGGTGTTTTGTTTTCCATTGTTGGTTCAGAGAATACAATGCATGTTGCAGCAGATTTATCTTATGTATGAGGACTCAATTTGTTCTTACTGTCACCAAGCTATCTCCATTTGGATTCTGAATGCATTAATCATACATCAAGGGTGTTTGATTTGTCTATTTGCATTGCCTATGTGTTTGCAAGTAGAGTTATCTTCGCAGAGGTAACTGGTTCAGGGTTAGTGTTTATGCATGTATGAGCTAAAATATCAAGGATATGTCATGCTTGTCTTCCAGTGGATGCTAGTTAATGTATTTTCCTTTCATAGGTCTCTTCTAAGGGGAGGGTCAAAATCCTTTGATGGATAATAGCATGCTTGAATGCACAGGTGGGTGTTAAGTTGAGGTTTGGTCATGGTGTGTGATTGATGTCAAGCATCAACACATTAAGCATATTGTTTTCTTGTTTCATAGTTGTCCCTCATAGTATTGTATTTGACTCTATGGCCCATTGGATAAGGTACTGGTCTATCAAAGACTTAGGGCATCTCAGGGGACCTTTCAATCATTTTAAAATCATTTCCATTTAGTCACATCTTTTCCCTTTCATGTTGTTAGGATAGATCTCTGGTTTTCATACTCACTCCATGAAAGTAGGGCTATTGCATGAGATATTGGCTTCATTGAGGTACAGGATGCCTAGGAGTTTGAGAACCATTCCACAGTTAGTTACCTGCAGGCCTGTAGTGTGACACAAGTTGTATGAGTGTGTAGATGAGGTATACCTGCTTGAGTGATGTGGAGCTCAAAGTGTAGAAGGATCTCTCTTTGATCCTTGTTAGTTGGCCCTTTTTCCTGTCAGATTTGGAGTGTTGAGTGAATGTGATACTAGCCCTGTCAATCCTGATGCCAAGCTGACCTTTGGGGAAAAAGAACACCAACATGCCCTATTTGAGGAAGGAGATCCCTTACAGATCAGGCATGCTCAATTGATGAAATTGGAAGAGATCAGAGACAAATCAAGGCAGGATATGGAATTCCATCAGATTTAGACAAAGAAAAACTTTGACAAAAGAGCCAGGATCATAAATTTCAAGGTTGGGGACATAGTCCTCAAGTAGGATGCATTTAGGTCTAGACTTCGCAGGCACACCAAATTTGACTCCTTTTGGGGTGGACCATTTGTAATCATAGAATGTAGGGGCTCCAATGCTTTTCAACTATCAAATATCGAGAGATTCTATCAAATATCGAGAGATTCCCCTTACCTATTTCAGTAAATGGTTTCCACTTGAAACCCTATTTTGAGGTTAATCCCTCTCTGTAAATTTTGTAAAAAATGCTTTCCTGCTTTCTTCCTACTTTCTAGTTAGTTCCTTGTTTTCTAAGAAGTGCTCTGAGCACTATTCCAATTTTGCCTCTCTAAGAGAGTTTTGAAATTTTGATGACCCCGCACCCAATGGATTGTCAAGATCACTAGTTTTCAATGTTTAGCAGGCTGACATCCAGCAAAAATTGCCAAAATGTTACCCAAATTTCCTTGTGCATTCAAATTTGGTTGCAAACCATACCCAGGACTCTATTTTTACCATGTCTGCCATCCCTAAAATTTTCGTGGATTTATCCCCTATTCTTTGGCCTTTGCAAAATTTGTTATCACCCTGGTCTGTAGTTGAAGAGTTTGAAAAACTAGTTGTTGGTCTTCAAAAGGCCCCAAAACCCTTTGGCCCTATTATAATTTGTAGTTACTTTATTCTAGTCACTTAAGTTCCCAATTTGCACATGCCTTTATTAATCATTCAGTCACCAAGTCTCTGATTCCTGGCGGTTAACCCCTTAACACTCAACAATCCCGTGAGCGGTTATCATTTTGTTGGTGGTCTTGGTTCAAGTGGCCAATACCAAGATTCTTGATCTAACAGTGGTCACATGATCTCATGGCCCCAAAAGATTCCATGAGATCTTGTGACGATCATCAATTTCTTCTGCCTGTAGAGTCTAATGTGTCATTGGGACCGGTGCCACCTCATCTGATTTGGTAGCTCCTAATTCATCGGTGGTGTCCAATTTGGAAGGTTGTTAGTGGGGTCATCTTCCTTGGCAGGTTAAGTCTTGATTTAATCATGTGGTCATTGTTATACTAGGGGCTCAAGATGCACGTGTTTTATCATGGCGGTATAGCGATAGCCGTAGATCCTTCTCCATTGCCTGGTTTCTAATAGTGGGTCCTGTGTCAGAGACAAATGCTATGTGGATCCATTTTGGTGACTTGTGATTGGCTGAGGTTGAGTACAGGTGGAAGGTCATCAGTGGGATTAGCCCCTTTCGGCATTCTAAGGCTCTGACATCTGCAGAGGATCAACGATTGGCATATCTTCACAAGGGTTTGTGTCAGGGCTCGCTATCTTACGACAATCACCGATCTTGGTTTGTGTCAGAAGTTCCTTTGGTGGGTCCTTATGTGCTAACTTTCTTGAATTTGGTTGGTCCATGTGGTGATGACTGGATTTTTTATGGGTCCGTTGTCAGAGGGGTCTTGGTCTAAAAGGATCTAGCGGCTGGCGTAAAAGCGTAAGGAATATTCTGGGGCTATAAGATCATGTGCCCACCATTAGATCGGTATCTCAGGCAGTGGGTTCGATGGTAGAAGGTTGCAATGTGTATCCGAGGGGGTGGCATTTGATTGGTTGTTTGATGTGCAATGTGGCCGATGTTAGTGGGCCTGTGGGGTCAAGGGTTTCTAAGGAAGGTAAAATGTGAACAGATCTCACGACTGTCATTATACCATGGGCTCAAAGTGCTCGACCATTATGATGGTGGTATAGCAATAGCTGTCTAATGGTGTTCTTGGGGACGTGGGTCTGGTGACTTGTCAGAGATGCTGATTTGCTCATTTTTTATTGGTTGTTGACCGCCGAGGTGGCATTTGACTTGTCAGAGGGGAAATTTAAGTGTTCTTTCTCAGCGCATCATGACCGTTCATCTATCGGGAAGGTTATTCTTTGATGGTTACATTTTTAAATTTTCCGCTAGCCATTACATTTCAAAATTTGAATGCTTTCTGCTAGTTTTGCTAGGGTTTTGCATTCTTTTGGCCATGCATGACAGCGGTTAGCTCAGGAATTGAATTCTCAAGATGGTTTTGATTAAGAGGGTGATGGAGGTGACTGTTGGTCGGTGTTGCAGGGTACTCTACCATGTTCCTATGCCAAGAAGTGATGAAAAGAGTTGGCGCCACCTTTGCAAGAAGTACCTCTTCTAGGGAAATAAGATCAGATTTGAAGCCTTCATGGATGAGTGGAGTTGTAGGTGGGTATATGGGTCAAAGTTGTTGTGTCTACAGGTGGACTCGGTTTAAGATCAACATGCAAAGAGAAAGATCTGATCTGTTGACCGGTTCTCAAAGATTTTCATGATGAGTTATCAGTGTAACTTTAGGGTTTGATATTATTATGGATCTGTAACCCTAGTTAGGTTAATTTTGACTCCTACCTGTGTGTAGTTAAGTATGTATATATTGTTTTGGAGCCTTTAGTGCTCAAGGGTTGGACAATTTGTAGAAGAAAATTCACCTTTTCTTAAAGGCCATCTGTGGTATCATTTCTACCCTCTGGCTCATATAGTTGTATTTCTCCCATTGATGATTCAAATATTGTGAAGGTATTTTGTGACAATCCTTCATGTCCCTATGCTTCCTTCTTTGGATTATCTCTTATTGGATTGAAGTATATGATGCTTTTACTGATATCTTAGGGTTCCTTATCCCTCTTGCTTTCTGCAATTATGTGTGTTATTATGTTTGATCTGATTTAGATGTTCTTGTGGGTATACTTCAGCCCCCTAGTAATCTTGTCTCATTCCTACACTGAGTTGCAAAAGTGAATGTCTGTTTGCAGGTCACAGGTTGTGTCTTATGTTCAGACCCTCCTATAAAACACTTATGCAAGCCTATTCAATAATTTGTGACCTACTAGACTTAAGATCTTCATTGATTCTATTACTCTATACTGAGATCCAAACCCTAATTTTTGTGCATCACCTAGTAGGTAGTTTGCTTTCAAGTCATTTCCCTTTTCAAGCATTCCTTCTATCCCTTTCCCTCAAAGATTTACTTTTCATGTCTAGAAGAAAATTAAGGTGATTATCCAAGAGGAACCAGCCTAGAACCTGGAGGTCTCATCTCAATTAGCATAGGTCCCAGAACCTGGAGATGATTCTCATGTTATACTAGGTTATCAAGACTACAAGAGCTTGAGAAATGGGTGAAAACTTAGTGTATAACACTTACATCTTACCAAAAATGTTTGGATGGGTTTTCTTTACAGACTCCAAGAGGTTGTCTCATTCCTCTTTCAAGTTGGTAAGGGCAATATGCTCAAGACCAACTTGTGCATGCATGTCAAAGATATTATCTAACACTGCAATCTCTGGTGTTGCTACAAGTTGTTCAGCTTCGACAATATGTGTTTCAAAACTTTTCAAGGATTGAGTTCTATTTGTAGCTCTGTAACCTAATCAATGATTTTCTCTTCGTGTTTCCTTAGATCTGCTATCAAGCACCAGAGTTCCTAAACTTGGTGAATATGATTTAAGAAAGCATTCGGCTCAGTTATAGCTACTTGTGTACTCAACTGTATCTCTACTTCTAAACCTTTTATCTTTTCACTGACTTCTATAGTGAAGGTGTCTGAAGTACAAAGCTTGATAAAAAATTGGCAGATTATCTGGGTGATAGTGAAGGTGTCTTTTGCTTTCAAAATTGATGTCCACAAAGAATCACATGTGACATCCATATCACCCACATTCTCATTAATTATCTGTGTAGCTCTATTCTTGACTAGAAATCTAGCCTGATACTTTGTCATGTATTCACTTACAATAGCATAGCTAAAGTGTGAGGCTGCATGACTTAATGAGCATTCTCTTTTCCTTTTTTCTGTATCTAGTGCAATAGCCCATCTCTCATTTATTTTGTCATCAAGTTCCTTCGGTAATTGACATGCGAATTCCATTCGTACTTTCTTGAATTTAATGATCATCTGGATGATAGCATTCTAGCTTTGTCTTGTCCTTAATTGACATTTTGTCAAATTTGTCTATGCCTGGATTTGCAAGATTTCCATTTTCAATTATATCTTCAATTATTTATTCTATTGTACTTTCCCTATTACGAACTTACTTGAATTGATTAGGATCATTTTTAGTTTCTATATCCTCTAGATCTTCCTTATTTCTTATGTATTTCCTCTTTTTCTTTAGTGTCTCAGCTACCTTCTTGTTCTTTCTCTTAACATATTTCCATGTCGGTGTAGCTGCTCTTCTTTTTGCTACTTTTACTGCTTCTTCTTTCTCGGTAGGTTGTGCTACAATTGATGAATGTGTCTTCATTCCTTCAAGTTCTGGTAACTGCATTTCCTATTCAACATTGGTAGGAGGAACTGGTGTGTTATCCTTTTCTTTTTCTGACTCGGTCTCCTCGCTATCATAGGGCTTGTCAGCCAACTGTAACTAACCTTCAATTATTTCTTTAATCGGTGACTCTGCATATGAGGTGGGTGCATTTCCATATTTTTTTGTGAGATCTTTTCTCATTTTCTTCGCTCTTCTAGACATTTTTTTTATCTCTATGTCTGTAGTGATTCGTGACTTAGCTTTCTCATATATGCCAAACCTACTGGCAGTGATGTCTATCGGTAATGCTAGCAATGCATTAATAGATTTCAAAGTGAAATCATAGTTCATTTCATATCCCATCGGTGCTAGCCATTTTGTTCTCAGTTCTACTACCTTTATCATTGAGTGGTCTGTGCTGACTACAAAACATATGTCATCTTCAAATTTACTTACTAATTCCCTTGGAATCCTACTCCTTTGCTACATTTTTGTCTGAAATTCTTTGAAATATGCATTGAATTCCTTATTCATATTATTTCCTAGACTCTTCATCATTTCACCAATTTGTGCATTTATCAATTTGTTTGATTGCCATTTTACCTTACTGATACCAGGTACATATTTTTGCAGATAGAAAAATGTACAGACAAGTAGTGATCTGTACTTACATGTGTTGGACTTCTTTGATCTTATTGTCTTCATATTCTCTTGCAGTTGGTGTAGTAGCAGTTCGGCAAGATCTACCTGGTGATCTTTCTTCACAATTTTATATGCCATGTCCACGGTGTTGCAGGGTACATTGTTTAGTTTGCTAGATTGAAATATCTTGTACTTGATGACATGAGCTACAAATTTTACTGCTAGGTCCTTGATGGTTGAGATTTTCAGTGCCCTATTGTCCCATTAAGCTCTAGTGTTCTTTTCAATGTCAGGATGAGATGAACTTAGAAAGGCTTTTTCTTTGTCGATTGTAGGGTACCTAGTAACCCTACTGATAATCTTCTTTGTAACCTCAACAGGTTTGTCCAGCCAGAATTTCCTGTCATGAAATCTTCTCAATACAATTCTTATCCAATCAGTGCTAAATGTTTGCAGGAAGTGTGTAAAATGTGATAACCCTGACTCCTTGGTCTTCTTATAATCAGATTTTATCTTTCCATCAGGTCCACAAACTTGTTGATAAGCAGTAACGGACTCAAAATCACCTACTTCTCTGATTTTGTAGTGAATATAGGCCCTAACATCTTCTATTAACAAAACCCTATCTGGAATACTTGAAAATGTGCCCATATCATCCGTTTGTGCTGCAACCTTGGGATGTAGTTTGAATTTGGCCTCGGCGAAATTAGCCCTAACAATTAATTCTACTTCCTCCTTAATGTTTTGTGATTTGCTTGTAGTCGATGTTGATGCCATAAATTATTTCTTAGGGTTTTGGCAAGCAAAAGATAACCAATGTTCAGTAGGCAGATGAACTTACACAATATCATCAAAGAATTGTTGTCAGTTCGATCTACAATAGCTTTGAATATTTTATGGAAAATCTTTAGCTCAAACTCTTCTCTGTAAAATCTCTATTGTTCGAAATCATAATGTAACAATGAACTCTATTTTTGTGTATTTATAGATTTTTTGATATTTGTGGTCAAACTTTGGTGCAATAAATGTCTGACCTAACTTTCGATATGAAACAACTGTCAGCTTGGTAATGTCTACAATTTCCTTTGCTCGGTTAATATAGAATTTCTTCATTGGTTTGCACTATTGTCAGTTAACCTTGTATAGTGATCACCGATGAGTAATCAACTCTCATTTCTTCTTTTACTGACTATGTGACATTTGAAAACTCACAACACATAAACCATAGTGCATCTTTATTCATACAGATTTGGTACTTGTGCATCATATATAAGGAACTGTATGTAAAATGTGATCATTTAAAATGCTAGTTCCATATGTACCTTTGTCATCTTAAGTAGAGATACTGATGTCACCCAATCTAGTGGATGAGGTTTCACCGGTAGTGTTACTTGATGTAGCATTCTTATTAGATGCTTTCTTCCACATTGTGTTCCTTAACTTCATAATTTATGAAATGTTATATCCACTCTCAAATATATGGTTTTCATTAGGTGCTCGGTCTCTACAGTTCCTGCTTACGTGACCAACCTTGTGACAGTGCATACATGTCATTCCTACATTTGTCCAATTTCTTGATTGTCCAATCTAACTCTTTCTATAACAGTTTGTTGCAATATGTCCATACTGACCACATACAACACAATTAGTCCATGTATTATAATCCCAAACATATGAGTTACTGTTACCATAATTTTCCTACTCTATGCAATTTGGCTAAAATCCATTTAGGGGCCTTTTTTTTAACCTTGCCAAGCACCCCTAAAAATTTCATGGCTCTACTATCTTTCTTCTGGCCTCTGCAATGGTTTCTAGGTCCCTAGCTAGGTGAAAAGTCCATAAAAAATTCATAAAACTAGCCATTGTAGGCCAAACCATCAAAAACCCTAGGGCTCTATTCTAATTTGTAGTTACTTTTTCTACCACTTAAGTTCCATCAATTTCTACATGCACTTTAATTCCTTCAGTCACCAAATCTCCGGCTCCCGGTGGTCAAAGCTCTAACATTTAGCGATCCCACAAACAGTTACCTTTTGGGTTGGTGGTCTCTGCTTAGTGGCTAAAGTCAAGATTCTACATCTGATGGTTGTCACATGATCTCATGGCCTCAGAAGATTCCATGAGATCTTGCGATGATCGTCGATCTTCCTGTCTGCAGACTGCATCTGCCAGTGGGTCTGGCCATGTCATCCGAGCTGTACACCTGTGATTGGTCAAAGACTTGTGATTCGATGCCATGTCAGTGCGGGCCTAGTGGTTGTCAGTTGACACTAATCTAATGGCTGGCACATGATCTAAAGAGAATTTTCTAACATATGAGATCATGCGACGGCTGTTGATCTTGCTTTATCTCCAAGCTCTATCAGGTGGGTCCTAATCTGGTGATAAGCGTATTCTCTATTGGCTCCTAGGTGACAGTGAGGATGTGTTGATGGGACCATGTTGGAGGGTCTGTGGATGTGTCAGAAAGGGTAAGATCTATGGTGGTCATATGATCTCATAGAATCTTTTGACCCTATGAGATCATGCACCTGCCATTAGATTGGAATCTCAGTTGCAGTGGGGCCATTGTCAGGAAAATGTGCTACGTGTATTTGAGGGGGCGGCATTTGATTATTTGGTGAGAGTACAGCATGGAGATTTGTCAGTGGGCCCATGGTCTTTGGCTCTAGTGGTAGGTTAAAGTTCGATCAAGATCTATGATCGTTGTTATACCGCTGGGTGAAGATGCAGGTTGTTTAAGGCTACGGTATAACGATGACCGTCTGATGTGATCTTAGCCAGCTGTGGGTCTTATTGTCAAAGAGGTCTGCAATGTGTCTTGTTTGGCAGCTTTTGATTGGCTGGTTGGTATGCTACATGGTGGTTGTCAGTGGGCCCATGGGGTCGGCCCTTTCTAAAGCACTTAACATCCAGCTTGATCTGGTGGTTGTCGTTATACCGTTTGGTCAAGATGCTTGACCTTTAGCATTGTGGTATAACAACAACCATCTGATGCTCCTTCTACAGGTCATGGGTCGAAGTCTGCCAGGTGTGATGATTTGCTCATGTTTCATTGGTTGCTGACTTCTAGGTGGCGTTTGACTTGTCAAAGATGGGTTTTCAACTATTTTTCATGCGCATCATAGCCATTCATCTACCGGGAAGGGTTTCTCATCGATGGTCACGTTTTAAAATGACCAAGCAAGCCGTTAACATTTAAATTCAAATTTCCTACGAAGGTTTTGCTAGGGTTTCACTCTTTTCGGCCATGCACAATGTCGGTTAGCTTAGGAATTAAATTCTTAGGATGGTTATGGTTGAGAGGGCGATGGAGATGACTGTTGGCCAGTGTTGTAGGGTATTGTGCCACATTTTCATGTAAGGGGATGCTAGAAAGAGTTGGCACCAGCTTTTAAATGGTACTATTCCCAAGGAAGTATGATTAGATTTAGAGCCTTCATGGCAGGGCCAATGTGCAGAGGGGTAGATGGATCCAGGATGCTTGTCTCTAGGCTACTTGTAGTACAGGGATGGGCACTCAAAGATATATCTGATCGGTTGAGATATTTGCAGAAGTAACATTTATGATCAAATTTGATGGCTAGGGTTTGATTATTATATGTAAAATCCATATAACCCTAGTTAGGTTTTTTACTCATGCCTGCGTGCAGTTGAGATGTATATATTGTATTTTTGGAGCTTTTGAGCTTAGAGTTAGACAATTGTAAAAGAAATTCACCTTTCTTGAGAGTTATCTATGGCATTTTTTCTACCCTCTGGCTTATACAGTTGTAAATCTTTCATTGATGATTCAGATATTGCAGAGGTATTTTGTGACATCTTTTCTATCCCTATGCTTCCTTGTCTAAATTATCTCTTATTGAATCAAAGTATATGATGTTTTTGGTGGTATCTTAGGGTTCCTAATCCCTCTCTCTTTCTACAATTTTGTGTATTATTGTGGGTGATTTGATTTGAATGCTCTTGTGGGTATACCTCAACCCCCTGACTATCTATCTCATTCCTATACTGAGTTGTAGAGGTGAATGTTTGTTTTCAGGTCATAAATTGTGTCTAAATCCCTTAGGAATGCTATTGTTTGTGAAATCCTTTCTTTCCCTGAATATCCTCTTTCTATTGTAGACCCTTCTATGAAATACTTATGCAAGCCTATTTAGCGAGTTGTGATCTCCTAGACCTGAGTTGTTCATTATTTTCATCCTCTATACTAAGATCCAAACCCTTCATTTCGGTGTATCACCTAGTAGGTAGTTTGCTTTCAGTCATTTCCCTTTCCAAGCATTCCTTCTATCCCTTTCCCTCCAAAGTTTTACTTTTCATGTCTAGAAGCAAATTAAGGTGATTATCCAAGAGGAACCAGCCTAGAATCTGGAGGTCTCATCTTAGTTAGCATAGGTCCCACACCTGGAGATGATTCCCATGTTATACTAGGTTATCAAGACTACAAGATCTTGAAACAAGGGTGCAAACTTAGTGTATAACAGTTACCTTATCTCTTTGGTTGATATGGATTTCGCTGTAGTTTCTCTTTAGGTGTCCAGACTTGTTTCATTTTTGCCTTGCAATCCCTTGCAGTGTGCCCATTCTTATTACAAGTATAGCATATTTTCTCCTCAGTAGTATTATTAGCAATGTCATTCTGCTTAGCTCTACATTCATAAGCTGGATGTCCAAACTTACCACAGTAATAACAATATCCATTGAATTTAGGAATGACAGGAGGTTTACCTTCTGCTTTGCTTCTGCACACATTAGATGTATGTCCTGGTTTTCCATAGTGATAATATGTCAACACTTTAGGTTTCTAACTTTGATTGTTGTTGACTTTTTTAGCTTATTGTGATGATTCTCCTTCACTGGTGTAGCCTATACCGGCTTTGCTACTGAATCTCCTCTGATTAGTTAGGAAATCATCAATCTTTTTAGAACTGTCCTTAGTTATCTTGATCATTTCATTGTGTTGCTTTTGTATCTTTATTTCATTTCTTAGTTTTTCATTATCTTCTCTGAGTATTGCAACATCTTCAAGTCTTCTTGATAATTTAGCATTTACTCAGTTCATTTCTTGATTAACTATTATCAGCTGATTTGATACTTGGAAGTGATGATCAGTGAGTCTCTATATTTCACTTTCTTTTGCTTGAAGTTGTTCAGTCATTAGTCTTTGGTCTTCAATAGCCAAATTCTAATCTTGTTCAGCTTCTCTAGCATTGTTCATGATTTCCACCATTCTCACCATTTAAGATTCATGACTGATTTGAAGTGCTTTCACTTGCTTAGATAGATGTTGATTCTTTTCAGACAAGTCATAGATTATGCTTTTGGATCCGTCAAAGATGCTTCCAGAGCTTGATCTAATATGATCAAATATTTCATCAATAGGTTCTTCATGATAACTGATTTCATTCAGCTAAATTGCAATGTTCTTCCTTTCAACCAATAATTTCTTTAGTTCTTCCTAGGCCTGTTTATACTGTTCCAAAAAAATTTGTAATTGTATCTTCTGATTCTCAATAGTCTTGTATAGTTTGTATCTCTCCATGACTTAGATCTTTACCCTTCATTGGTTAGACTGTTCAACAAGAGAACTGAGCTTTGATACCAATTGTTGGAATTAGAAGAGATAGGTGCTGTGAGGGGAGGGGTGAATCAGTGCCTTCAAAAACTTTAGATGTAAAACCTTTCAGATCTATAACTATATATTGTGATAACCGATCAAAATAACTTGAATCTAATTGCATAAATCAATCATCTAGTTAACTTAAGAAAATAAACAACATGAAATCAATATGACAATCACATAACATAAGTATTTTGGTAATGTAAAAACCGTTGTAAGAAGGTAAAAACTACGATGGGGATGACACCCACAAATTCTTCACTACTGCAGATAGAAAAGGTTTTCCTGTTAAGGCTACAAGTTTTGATCACTTTTGGTGAGCTTACCCTATTAGGAGTAACATATTAGATCAGCTAGATCTACCTAGTTATAGGATTTAGACAACATTAATGAAGTGTGTACTCAGTTAAGAGATTTACATAAGACTGTTAAGTCTACTCTGTTAAGAGATTTTATCAAAAAACTCTACTACAATTATCAAAAACTAATAGGAAATTATTTGCTAGTTGAAAACTCAATTGTCTAAAATAGATCAATAGTTGCTCACAACATATCACCTTGACTGTGATGATTCACTACTTTGTTATGCTCAGTAGCCTTCTCTGATTCTGCTCAATCTGATATCCTTTGTACTTTGTTCTACTCTATAAACTGATTGACTTGAAGTTAGGCAATGGCTTCAAGTTCTCCATGATTCATATATATTAGTTCACCAATCTCTTAAAATGGTGCAAAAATACAAAATATATAGTGTTTTATTTTTTCCACCTTAGCAAAAATTAGGTTACAAAAATAATCATAACCCTAAGATCTATGGTGCAAAATTAACCTAGATCAACTTGTTACCATAATTTCCCTATGCATGCAAATTTGGCTGAAAATCATTCCCAAGCCTCTGTTTTCATCTTGTCTACCATCCCTGAAATTTTCATGGATTTATCCCCTATTCTTTGGCCTCTGCAAATTTGTTATCTCCCTAGTCTACAGTTGAAGAGTTTGAAAAAGTAGCCATTATATCCAAAAAATTCCAAAAAAGGCCCTAAAAACCCTAGGCCTTGTTATATTTTCATGTTACTTTATTCCGGTCACTTAAGCCATCCAATTTGCACATGCCTTTATAAACCCTTCAGTCGCTAAGTCTCTGATTCCTAGCAATTAACTCCTTAACACTTAGTGATTCCGCGAGTGGTTACTGTTTAAGATGGCAGTCTTGGTTCAAGCGGCCAGGTCAAGATTCTTAATCCGATAGTTATCGCATGATCTCATAGGGTCAGAAGATTCCTTGAGATCTTGGGACGATCATCAATTTCTTCTACCTGTAGAGTCTAATTTGTCAGTGGGACCAGTGCCACCTCATCTTATTTGGTAGCTCCTGATTCATCGACGGTCTAGTGATTTGGCAGGATGTCAGTAGGGCCATTTTCTTTAGCGAGTTAAGTTCTGATCAGATCGTGTGGTTGTCGTTATACCAAGGGCTCAAGATGCACGTGTTTTATCATGGCGGTATAGTGATAGCTATAGATCCTTCTCCATTTCCTGGCTTCTGTCAGTGGGTCTTATGTCAGAAAAGGTATGCTACGTGGATCTATTTTGGTGGCTTGTGATTGGCTAAGGTTGAGTATACGTGGAAGGTCATCAATGGGACCAGCCCTTTTCAGCATTTTGAGGCTCTGACATCTATAGAGGATCGACAGCCAGCATATCTTTACAAGGGTTTGTGTTAGAGCTTCCTTTGGTGGGTCCTTATATGCTGACATGCTCAAATTTGGTTGGTCCACATGGTGATGACTAGATCTATCATGGGTCCATTGTCAGAGGGGTCGTAGTCTATAAGGATCTAGCGGCTGGTGTAAAGGCATAAGGAATATTCGGGGGCTATGAGATCATACGCCCATCGTTAGATCAGTACCTCAAGCAGTGGGTCCGATGTCACATAGATGCAACATGTATCCACAATGGTGCAATTTGATTGGTTGTTTGATGTGCAATGTGGCCAATGTCAGTGGGCCCGTGGGGTCAGGGGTTTCTAAGGAAGGTAAAACACGATCAGATCTCATGACTGTCATTATACCGAAGGGTCAAAGTGCTCGATTGTTACGATGGTGGTATAGCGACAACTGTCCGATGGTGTTCTTAGGGATGTGGGTCTGGTGACTTGCTAGAGATGCTGATTTGCTCATTTTCTATTGGTTGCTGACTGCCACGGTGGTAGTTGACTTGTTAGAAAGGTTTTTTTTTAGACTATTTTAAAGGGTGCATCTAGGCCGTTCATCTATCGGGAGGGTTTTTTTCATCGACTGTTACATTTTAAAGTTTGTCACTAGCCATTATATTTCAAAATTCAAATTATTTCTACTGGTTTTGCTAGGGTTTTGCATTCTTTCAGCCATACACAACATTGGTTAGCTCGAGAGTTTAATTCTCAGGATGGTTGTGGTTGAGAGGGTGATGGAGGTGACTATTGGTCGGGGTTGCAGGGTACTATGCCATGTTCACATGCTGAGAAGTGATGAAAAGAGTTGGCACCACCTTTTTAAGTAGTACCTCTTCCAAGGAAATAAGATCAAATTTGAAGCCTTCATGGCTTAGTGGAGTTGTATGTGGGTAGATAGGTCGAGGTTGTTGTGTCTGTAGGAGGGCTCAGTACAAGATCAGCACGCAAAGAGAAAGATCTGATCTGATGATGGGTTCTTAGAGATTTTCATGATGGGTTATTAGTGTACCTTTAGGGTTTGATATTATTGTGGATCTGTAACCCTAGTTAGGCTAGTTTTGATTCCTACCTGTAGGCAATTGAGATGTATATATTGTATTTTTGGAGCCTTAGTGCTCAAGGAGAGAGTTGGACAATTGTAGAAGAATTTTCACTTTTCTTAAGGGTCATCTGTGGTATCATTTCTACCCTCTAGCTTATACAGTTGTATTTCTCCCATTGATGATTAAGATATTGCAGAGGTATTTTGTGACAATCCTTCATGTCCCTATGCTTCCTTGTCTAAATTATCTCTTATTGAATCAAAGTATATGATGCTTTCAGTGATATCTTAGGGTTCGTGATCCCTCTTGCTTTCTATAATTTTGTGTGTTATTGTGTTTGATTTGATTTGGATGTTTTGTGGGTATACTTCAACCCCCTAAAAGTCTTGTCTCATTCCTACACCGAGTTGCAGAAGTGAATGTCTGTTTGCAGGTCATAGGTTGTGTCTTATGTTTAGACCCTCCTATGAAACACTTATGCAAGCCTATTCAGTAAGTTGTGATCTATTAGACCTAAGCTTTTCATTGGTTTCATTCCTCTATACTAAGATCCAAACCCTAATTTTAGTGCATCACCTTAGGTAGTTTCCTTTCAGTCATTTCCCTTTCCAAGCATTCCTTCTATCTCTTTCCCTCAAAAGTTTTACTTTCGTGTCTAAAGAAAATTAAGGTGATTATCCAAGAGGAACCAGCCTAGAACCTGGAGGTCTCATCTTAGTTAGCATAGGTCCCACAACTTGGAGATGATTCCCATGTTATACTAGGTTATCAAGACTACGAGAGCTTGAGACAAGGGTGCAAACTTAGTGTATAATAATTCTGGCATGCCCAGTGGGACAAAAAAAGAGGTTCATTATTTGAAGATTATGTTATCTCTGATATGTAGATTGCATAAAACAGGCTTTTAGAAGCCATTCTACCAAGTATATCTAGTGACTCCACTAATTTCAAAGATCCAAGCTACCTTGTTCAAAGTTTTATGAGAAAGATTGAGACTAGAAGTTCAAAGCCTACCCAATTTTCAGAGTTGCCCTCAAGGAGAAGTCACAAAGGTAGGTCAGCTCAAAGAACATCTCCTATAAGAAGAGTTCAATCAACACCTCCTGATGCATCAGAAAGGGGACCTTTTCCCTATCATTCCAGAAGAAGAGGGAGATCTCTAACCAAAGATCTAGAAGAAGATTCCAATCAAGAAGCAAATACAACTCATATAGTTGTCAATCTCAGGATTCCAACTCCTACAATGGCTAGATCATTTTCTTTTGCACCATTCAACCAAGGCAGCCCATTGGCCTTTGCTCAACATCATGATGTGCCTTTGGTGGCACTTAAGAGTATACCTAATTTCACTGGTGAAGGGTAGACAACTGCTTTTGAGCACATAAGAGATGTGATCACCATCTGCAGCATACACAATATTACTCAAGAAGATGTGGCCACAAAGTTATTAGTAGCCTCTCTAAAAGGTAAGGCTCTAGAATGGTTTAGAACTCTAACTATTGGTTCTATTACTTCTTGGAATGAGTTAGGGGATGCATTAAGTAAGCATTTTGAGGATGAATCAGACAATTTGTCTCTAGTTGAACAATTAACAACTATTAAGAGAGACCCTCAAGAACAAATGACAGATTACAATAGTAGATTCCTTAAAACATGGAATAGAATTCTAGTCTCAATAAGGCCATCAACTGACCATGCTTTTCTATATTACTTACAAAGTCTGAATGGTAAAATTTTTGTCATGATCCAATCTATGGGCGGTACTTCTTTACCCCAGGCCTTTGACATAGCTGTCAGAGCTGAAAATTGTTTAATCCAAGTAGGCATGATTTCTAGAAGGCCTCCAATGCCCATTTTTCCTATCCTTCAACCCATTGCACCTGCACAAGTACCCCCATTTACCCCTATTCCCACTATATTAGCACCTCAGGCTAGTACTAGTGGTTAAGAGCTAACAGCTAGTTTCTCTCAAGAGTTACAAGAGATAAAGAATAGCCAACAAAGCAGTTAGCAAGAAATGACAAACTTGTTGCAGACCTTGACGAAAGAGGTCACAAATTTGAAGAAACAAGGTCAAGGAATCAGACCACCATTTCAGTCACAAGGTGAAGGTCCTAATTAGTAATATCAAAATCAAGGACAACCTTATCAACAAAATAGGCCACCATACCAAGGAGGTTATCAAGGACAAAGAAAAAGTTTCAACCAAAGACCATTCCAACCATATAACTCCACACCTCTAAATTCTGCAAATCTAGTGAGGGATATGGTTCCTAGTCAAAACAATGTGGCTATGGAGAATGAATGGTGTTTTCTTTGTAATCAACCTCACAATCAGGCCACATGTTCAAATGGATGGATGAACCAAGCTCTAATGGTTCAAAATGCCTCACAAGCTCAATCAGAAGTTTCATCTAGTGGGTCAGTTCCTCAACAAGAATCACAAGAAAAGGAGACTGCTGAGCAACTAGACTTCAATGGAGTCAATGATAAGGTTTCTTTTATTGCCTATACAAGAGCAAAAAGGAGAGCTCAAGACATGGAGAGAGAAGTTTCCAATGCCAAAGCCACTACATCTACAGAGCCACTGCAGCAAGCTACTCCCATCACACCTAAGGAGGCCCTTGTCATTACAAGCAAAGAAGGCCAATAGTCTAAAGAAGTGGAGCCCATCATAGTGAAAGCACAAAAAAGAGTACACACTGTGACACCTTTTAATATTGTAGACAACATGAAGAAGGCGAATGTCACCATGTCCATGTGGGACTCTTTGGCTCTTCTCGGATAGCCTGAAATTTTGAAGAAGGTCATGACATAAGTAGCAACTCCTCAACCTACAAAAGAAGCTACAAAGCTAGTGTTGGTTAACACTAATCAAGAAAAGGAGGCTCCAAGTAGCAACTCCAAAGGCAATGCCATTCAAGGTAGGAACTCAAAGCCATCTCCCTTTTATGTATCTCTAATTATTGGAAAATCTTTAGTGCATAATTGTATGGTAGATAGTGGAGCTACTAGCACTGTAATGCCCAAGAAAGTAGCTGATCAATTAGGACTAAAATATGAGCCCTTCCAAAAGAAGCTTACCCAAATTGATAGATCCTCAGTCAATAATATAGGTGTGGCTAAGGATACCAGTCTAATCCTTCATGCTAGTCCTAATTTTTCCATCCTCCTTGATATATACATCATAGATCTCCCTGCATTATTTTCTATCTGCCTTTCAAGGGAGTTTACAGCCAAGATAGGAGGCTACCTATCTTCTGACTGGTCCCACATGTTATTTCATACAAGATATGGGACCAAGGTCACCATTAAATCAGAACCATTAGCAGGACACCATATAGAGCCATATGTATCCAATGCCATCAATGTAAATTGCCCTATATTTGATAATAGTGACTTCCAAACTATTAGTGAAGCAAGCACAAAGATAGAAAGTATCCCTGATATTTTTCTAGATGAAAGAGCTTCAGAAGCCCAAGAAAATTTAGTTTGGGATTTTGGTTTGGGAAGTTATTTGATACAAGAGAGTGGAGCAATAGAGCCAAACCTCCTCAAAGAAGACACTGATTCAGAGGATCAGAACAATTAGGTTTGGGAGCTATTTTTTGATGGAGCTAGAAGTAGACATGGTTTTGGTGGCAGTGATATGCTAGTGTCCCCAAAAGGAGAAAGGTATTATACTACCTTTAGATTTAGCTTCTCCTACACTAGCAATACTGCAAAGTATGAAAGCTTAGTCAGTGGACTAGAATGGGCTAGAAAATGAGGGCTTAAGGCCTTAAAACTTTATGGTGACAGTGAGTTAGTTGTCAGCCAAGTAAGAGAGATAAGTGCAACCAAAAATGACACTATGAAAGCATACAAACATAGAGTTTGGGATGCACTTGAAGATTTCCATGCTTTAAATATTGTTGCTATCCCTAGAAAGTTAAATCAAAATGCAGATAGGTTAGCTACTGTTGGATCCCAATATGATATCTCAAATAGCATTTCAAAAGAAGTGGATCAATATCATATCAAAGTGATTGTCAGACCCTCTATTCTTGATAATGATGTCAATTGGTAGGTGTTTGACAATGATGAACAAATTCTACAATTCTTGTTTGAAGAGGATGTTTTCTCAGAATACAATCAAGATAGGTTATCACAGAACTATGGTGATCAAGTGATACAGTTGAAATCCAATAAGATGCCTAGAGGTCTTGTTACTTTAGAGACTGTCTTCAACAAGGATGATGAAGTTAAGAAAAGAAAAGCTAGCCTGGTAGTTCAACAAAAACATTATGCTGAATTGGAGTTGGAACTAGGTAGGAGCCTACAATTTGGAAAAGTGAACAGTGAATTGGAAAAGCAAACTTACACTCAATTATTCAAGGAATTCAGTGATGTTTTTACATGGTAATATGAAGATCTCAAAGGTTTTTATCCATCCCTTGCTCAGCACACTATTGAATTAGAGCCTAATGCCAAACCGGTGAGGCAAAAACAAAGGCCTGTTAATCCCAAGCTTGAGCCACTTATGCATAAAGAAGTACTCAAATTAATAGAAATTGGTATCATCTACCCAATTAAGCACACTAGTTGGGTTTCCAACCTTGTCCCTGTCAGGAAGAAGAATGGGGAGTTGAGGTTGTGTGTTGACTTCAGGGATCTTAACATGGCTTCTCTAAAGGACCGCCATCCATTTCCCTCTATGGAACAAATTCTACAATGTGTCTCTGGTGTTGGGAGTTCCCTTTGATCTTCACTTGTAGATTTATACTTTTATGGATAACTTAAATAACACTTTGACTCTATCACCACTCCAAAGTCTACAAGAAAGAGGGCTAATTAACAAGGATCAAAGAGATCCTCCTACACTTTGAGCCTCAATGCTCAAGCGGGCGTACCTTTGACTCACTTCTCCAAAGGAGTCTCAAAACAATATACAACTATACCCCATACTAATTTGTTAAAGATTTTATCATTTGAATGCTTGTGTGTGGTTGATGATAATGAAATTCCTCCAGAGGATAGACCAGTGCCTTAACCTAGGGCAAAGAGTCACCCAATTACATACATCAGCTAAAGATCCTAACTCAAACACAATTGAATCTAGGATAAGTGCTTTGCCTATTACACCTCTCCCTTGAACATAAGGACATCAAATTCTTACTTGGTTGTAAACTCACTGAACCCACCTAAAAGACTTTAATCCTAACTTTGTTAGGAACTCAGAGATGACTTCATAATACTCTTTGTTTACCATATGTTAATACACTTTGTGACACTAACATATATGAGCTTAGAATCGAAACAAGAACACATACACAGATGCAAGATTGGAACTCAATAGCATTCTCATTAACATATTCAAGATCAATATAAAATCAAAACAACACAAAGATAGGAAATACCCAAAATTCAACTCCTCTATTAGTATAACACTGTCAACAACTAGGGACCAAAAGAAAATATTTTGGAACCCCTACTCAGTCAAAATTTTTGAAACTTATACTCCCTAGTCATCTTGGAATTCTCAAAGAGAATGCAACAAGCTATGAATGACTTAGGGTTAGCATTTCAACCACCCAACCAACTGGAAACGGTCATAAAGTTATTATAGGGGTGGAAACCTAGGCAATTAGGAGAAAGAAAATCCTGGAATGATTCTCAATCATGATAAATTCTCTATGAAGGTACTAAGAACCAAAAAATTGCTCAAAATGTCAACCCTGCAACATGCCTCGAGCACAAAACCACATAGTGCAAACCTCGTAGGATCACTCAACACCATGGACCACACTACAATAGTAAACAGATCATCTCCCACTAGCACCAATCGCTTCTACATTGAATTTTAGTCCTTCTGGTCGCAAGAAGCCATCTGCAAATTCAAATTTGAAAATAAATGGCTACTTTATGGTGCTTGCAGCAAATCGACAGTCGATATTTAAATCTTCATCAACCTTAAGTCATGGTCGTTAGATCCTCATGTTTCACGGTCTTTATGATTTACCCTTTATAGGAATCCTAGTTTACATTTGGCGAACTGGCAACTGAAGGCTTCCGCCAGTTTGCAAAACGCTTTATCCATCTGCCAGAAAGTTTAGCGATTTTGAAAATGCTTGTTCATTGAACCACTAAAACACTTAGAGAACCACCGCTATTTCACGTGAATGAGCGAAGCCTTTGAACTTTGTCAGCACCGCTAACCTCATTTATCTGGACTGCTAAACCTTTTGACCCCACCTAGGCCCTCTTTATGCCACTAGTCATTATGTCATTCATGGCTCATGCTCGGTCACATTGACATAGGACCCACTTCCTACAAGCCTTATAATTAGACGATAGGCATAAGATCTCATAGCTCTGACAAAACTCATGAGAACTTACGCCGACCGTAGATCATGTCCTCATCACTGATCTCTCTAACAACGACCCCACCTGCTACATCAACCATGCTAACCAATAAAATTTGAACAATCCTGCACCACCTGGCAAATGGCCCCATTGAGAACATTAAGCCACCTGGAAGATCGGATGGCTATATGAAGATCACAAATAATTTTAAGATTATATCAGATTACACGCCCACCATCGGATGAAGAATCTTCTCCCTGCCCTAACAACCCTCTGACAGGAAACAAAATCAATGGCCATCGCAAGATCTTAAGCCTCTAACAAAACCCATAAGATTATACACCATTCATTGATTCACTGACAGGATCAGGACCCACTGACACATCTGAAAACTAGGTCCCACCAATAGGATTCCACCTCATACTATGTGGACCAATAAAAAAACCTCCAAGTCAAAATACCTGGCAAGTGGACCCGCATGAGAAAAAGGCTACGTCATCAGGAAAGATCAATGATTGGCGTAAGATCTCAAGCTTCTAACACATCCTATGAGAACTTACACCAACTATCTGATGAAGAAGGTGTCAGAGACCGGGCCCAGAAAACACTAAGGCCGAAACATAGGAAAAATTAAACGATGAGACTTAGGCTTTCGGGAAAAATATTAGGCCCAGGGGACTTTAGGAAATATTAAATTTGCCGGGGGTAGAAACTTAGGAAAAGTCAACACTGGGGCCAACCAAAACATAAAGCTTGTGCATATTAGGACCCTTAAGTGACCTATGAAAAGTAACATCAAAATAGAATAAGACCAGGGGTTTTGCATGTAACAGCTAGTTTTTTTGAATTTTTTGCTAAGGGCTCCTAGCTAGAAACATGAAAAATGACACAGAGGCCAGGGGAAAGATGCTAGGGCCATGAAATTTTTTCACATGCTAACAGTAGCTATGTCTAGGGATGTATACCTCCTATAGGCATAGCAAGGATCTAGAACCACTGGTTTAAAGCATACCATCCCACTAGAAAAAAAGCATACAATAGGGAACAAGCAAGGTAGAATAGGCAACAGGGCCAAAAACTAATAGACTAGGACAAAATAGGGTAGGGGCAAGCAGCTTATTTATAGAATTTACAAAATGTACAAACCTAACTACTATTCGTGCAAAATAGAATACTTCAATTGAAGTACTTCTTCAAGAATTGTCCATGAACTCACAATTCCTGAATATCATCATTTAATTCTTTGATAATGTATGAATTTTGGCCCCACTTCTCATGAATTAGATATGGCCCTAGCCAGATGGGATCAAATTTACCATGTTTCCCCTTATCCTCCAGTCTGGCATTCCAAACTAACACCAAATCACTAGGTTCAAACTTTCTATCAACAGTCTTCTTATTATATAAATTCTTAACCTGCAACTGCAATTTGGCATTCCTTGCAATTGATTCTCTTCTAGTCTCATCCAACCTAATGAGGTCCTCAATTCTCAATGGCATCTCATTATCTATGTCATCATCATATAGCTAAACAAATTTATACATTTCTAATAAGTTATTCTGAGGCATTCTTGCATGTATTCCATATACTAGGTCAAATGGTGCACAACCAATTTCCCTCTTCACAGTTACCCTATCAACCCATAGAGCTAATGGAAGCTTTGAATTCCATTCCCTCTTATTCTTTTCAAGAATCCTCTTTAATATTTTAATCAAACTCTTATTAGTAGATTCTGCCTGACCATTTCCTTGTGGATGATAAGGTGAGGAATTAGAAATTTGAATTCCCAAACCTTTGCAAAAGTCCTTATATTCAGTAGACTTAAAGCACATTGCATTATCACCTACTATTCTCTCAGGGCACCCAAATCTTGTAACAATATTATTCATTAGAAAATCAATTACCACCTTACTAGTTGCATTTCTTGTAGGTATAGCTTCTACCCACTTTGTAAAGTAATCAGTGGCAGCTGAGATCCATGAGTGTCCTCCACTTGACTTGTTTGGTATCTCCCCTATGAAATCAATTCCCCATTTTTGGAAAGGAGCCTGAACTTCTATTGGTTTTAATGGCACATTTCCTAAAAATTTAAGCTTGCCAGAGAACCTTTGACAAGCATCACATCTCCTCACCAACTGTTCTGCATCCTTGAAGACTGTGGGCCACCAGAATCCTACTCTCAAAATCTTATGAGCAGTTGTTTTACCCATATAATGCCCACCACAAACTCCCTCATGCATTTCTTTCAACAATATTTCAGCCTGATTTTCATCTACACATTTCAACAGTATGCAATCCAAATTCTTTCTATACAATTTACATTTCACAATTACATACTTGATGGCCTGTAATTTCAATGTCCTCTTCTGATTATCATTCATTCCTGTTGGACATCTCATATTTCTCAAGTAATAGATAATATCTTGATACCAAATACAATAATCCATATCACATGTATAATCAATTTTAGAATGATTTGCCTAATTTGCATCAAGATTGGATTGGGCCATCAGTTTTTCCAATCCTTGTCCTCTAACCAACTTAGTAATCTAGACATCAACATTCAATTCTTGGATCTTGTTAATCCATCTACATCTTCTCTCAGACACCTCCTACTGTGAGAAAATATCCTTCACAGCTGCACTTGGCACAAAAGCAATCACAACTGCTCCCATCAAGTAACACCTAAAAGCCTTGATTGCCTTCACAAGTGCATAAGCCTATTTTTCATTTATGGCATACTTCAATTTAGTAGCCTACAAAGATTTACTGAAAAATGCAATAGGCTACTCAAAACCATCCTTATTCTTTTGTAGCAAAACTACAGTAATAGTATGAAAAGATGCAAAGGAAAAGATGTGCATTGGGACATTATAATTAGGTGCCTTAAGCACTAGTGTATCTTTGATAGCCTACTTGATATTTTTGAAAGCCTCATTAGGCTCACCCTCCCAATTGATTATAGATCCCTTCTTCAACATCTTAGAAATAGGTCTAGTAACCTCTACAAAATTTGTCACAAACCTCCTCAAGAAATTGACCTAACCAAAGAAGGATTGAATTCCTTTCACATTCTTTGGTCTCTGAATTCTATCAATGGCTGCTACCCTCTCAAGATCAATTCTCACTCCTTGCTTCCCAACTAAGTGGCCAAGCAACTTACCTTCAATGACACCAAAAGCACATTTCCTTGGGTTTAATGAAATTCCATATTCCAAAGCCCTTATGAATATTTTCTCTAAATGAGTACAATGGTCTTCTTCCTTCTTGGACTAGGTAGTTAGATCATCTTGGTATACAACAAGGAAATCATTAATAAAATCTGAAAAGGCAACATCCATTTCCCTCTAAAAAGTAGCACCAGCATTTGTGAGGCCAAAAGGCATTCTCACATAAACATATGTCCCCCAAGGTGTTGTGAAAGCTATCTTGAATTGCTCTGATTCCTTGACAATGACCTAATTGTAACTAGAGAAACCATCCATCATAGACATTAATTTTGATCTGGTTACTCTTTGCAACATAGCTTCCATATTGGGCAGACAATAATTATCCTTCAATGAGCTGATGTTCAAATTCCTAAAGTCCACACAAAGCGTAATGTCACCATTCTTCTTTCTCACAAGAACAAGGTTTGACACCCAAGAAGAATGCCTTATAGGCTTGATAATGCCAGCATCTCTATACTTCATTAACTCTTCTTGCATCTTGGGTGCCAAAGTGGGATTAGTAGGCCTTTGTTTTTGCCGAAAAGGTTTAGCATCTTCTTTCAATGGAATAATATGCTGAAACAAATCTTCTTTATAAACATTTAGGTCATCATATGACCATGCAAAAACATGCTTGAATTTTCTCAATAATTCAATCAAAAAATTCTTTACCTTTTGAGATATATCTCTACCAATGTATACCTTCTTAGGTGCCTCATGTGTTCCAAGATTTATTTCCTCTAGATCAGCATGATCTTCTCTTTTGATATTCTTTTAAACTCTATCCTGGTTATCAAAGACAGTTTCCAAATCAAAAAGCCCCTTGGGCACCTTGTTAGTTCTAAGATGAATGACCTCATTACCAAAGACAACCTCCCTTTCTTCTACTGACTCAATCAAGACTGAACAATCAAATTCCTAACCATGATACTGATCCCCACAAACCATAAATTTTAAGATATCATTATCATCATCAAAAACTTTCCAATTCTCAATATTATCTGGTATACTAGGCCTAGCCTAAATTTCAGCTTTAGAGATACCATAAAATGTAATATCATTGGGATTGATTGCAATATTGGCTAACAAGTCAACCATCTTATTGTTACTCCTATCCTTCCACTCAATATTGAAGGCATCAAAATGTTCAATCAAATCCCAAACTGCATTCCTATATTGTTTCAACCTCTTGTTCCTTAAAGCATATACTGACCTGACTTGGGACGCCACCAACTCAGAATCACCAAGAACACTTAAACACTTAATACCATGCTTTTGTGCCAACCTCAATCCTAACAACAAAGCCTCATATTCTGCTATATTGTTGGTACAAAATAAATTCAATGTGAAAGAAAATTTGTAGGTATTTCCATCAGGAGAAATAAGAAAAATACTTACTCCTGCACCATCTTTGCAATTTGCACCATCAAAGTACATTACCCACAAATCATCCCTCACAAAATCAGCACTTACCTCATCAGAGATAGGTGAAAAAATAGGTTCATTCTCAAATATAGGAATCTCTGCCCTAAAAGAATTAATATCGATATCCACAAAACATGTAGTTTCATTATCAATATTTCTCTCAATCATATGGCATACTCTTGGCTCTTGTTCAATCTTGACAAACTGATCATCAATCTTGAAAGTGGCATAGGATAGATCACACTATAAACTTCCACCCATGGTAGCACTCTACCTTCTAGATAGTAGCATCCCATAATGAGGAGGGATATCCACCACCAAAACACTCATTGTTAACTCTTTCTCTGGATATGTTGCTAGCCTATATGGCATTGCATTGATAGTCCCAATAACTGGTACCTCCCTCTGATCCTTTGCACAACATCTGCCTTGTACTGTATCAACTTTAAGGCCCAACTTCTCCATGATTTTGAAAGGCATGACAATATTAGAGGCACCACCATCAATCATATAGTTTATCAACTTCATTCCATTCACAAGAACACTTAAAAAGAATGGATCAATATTTTCAATGCTGGCATTGACAGAAATATCCAAGTATATTGGAGGAATTTGAGACACAATTCCCTAAGCAGCAACACCTTTCAAAGCTTTATCCTGAGATCCATTGCATGCAACATCATTGTTATGAACATTATCTACCCATGCAATAGCTTTGTCTTTGTGTTCAGGGATCCTCAACAATTCTGACAATGGAACCTTAACTGTAATTTGGGATAATACAGATAACATATCAATAGGAGCAGAAGAAGGAATCTCAATCTGCACTACCTTAATATCCTTTTGCTAATCTGATACATTAGGTGTATTGGCCACCCTCATTTTCTCAATCTTAGCCATTGTGTTAACTAGCTTCTCATTTTCACTAGAAAAATTTTCAACTCCAACTCCCTTTGGCTCACAATTCTTTCCTTTTACATTCTTAAATTTCACCATGTGATCACCTTTTGATTTGTTCTTGTTAGGTTCTCTGGAGTTGGTACTCTTTATAAAAATTCCTATAGCTTTCTCATTTATATTCCTTGCCACCATGCCTCTAGTTTGCACTTGGGCAATCATTTCTATAGTAATCCTATCCATCTTTTCTCTAGAAGGTCTTCTCAAATTTACTGGCTCATTAGAAGAGTTCATGTTACATGTCTTCTTATCCATGTCTTCACTATCAGAAAAAACCTCTTGATAAAAAAGGGCCTGATTGTGTCTCTTTACATTTACATCTACCTCTTCATCAAAATCAGAATCATCTTCATATCCTAGATATGAAGAAGCCATGTTGCATCCAACATCATCTTGATCTTCCTCTTGATCTATCTCCTCACTGCCACAATCTTGATTTGCAGCCATAGATTGTGCAACCACACAATGCTCTACAGAATGAGGGGACTAGCATGCAACACACCAAGGTATGTCCTCCTTGACATTTATTGAAGCTTTTTGTAGAGGGTCAGGGACACCTCTGTCATTGTTTCCTCTTGTAGCAGGGACAATAGGCTTTCCATCCATTCATTGGGTGTTGTAGGGGTAGTTCTACAATCGATTCTGCTTATTGAAATTGTTGTTGAACTAAGGCCTTTCATTGGTAGGAGCACTGATGTTCCTATTTGCAGGTGCCTTCAAATCTTTCAATGCATTAAGCACCTTATCCAACTTATCTTCTTCTTGCCTCCTAGATCCAACATTCTTATCATTTTCTTTTTTGTATTTCTTGTCCCCAAACAACTTTGGGTCATCTCTCTTTCCACCCAACTTTCCTAATATTTTCATGTTGTTCTCAATATTGACAACAATCCTAAAAGCATCCCTAAGAGTTCTTGGTTCTTTGTCTCTCAACAAATATCCCATTTTTCCATCAAATGCATTGAAATATATAGTTAGACAAACATTGACATCTAACCGCATGACTTGGAACAACTTATGCATACCCTTTTGAAATCTCATGTTGAATTCAGCTGCAGATTCATTCTATTTTTTCCTTATGGTATTGAATTCATTCAACATGAAACTAGCATTAGGCCTATCACCATACTGCTCTTTAAAACATCTCTCAAAAGAATCCCAAGTATCAATACATTTGTCAAGAAGTCTCTTAAACCAATCTCTAGCATCCTCCATTAGAGATTGAATAAATAATTCCATGACCACATCCTCATGATCTACCTCATAAGCATTAAGCATATCAACAAATAACCTAAGATGCTCCTCACAACTAATAGCATTATTACCAACAAACTTAGGTACCTTATCTCTAATATCATTTGGAAAAGCATTTGGGTAGCCAGGAATTCCATCAAAACTAATTTTCCTATAGCCTTCTAATTGCATAGGTCTTCTTTGAAAACTTGAACTAATGTTAACCCTAGGATCAACACTAGCATCTACATTTATTTGTGCATTTGACTGTTGCCTAGGATTAGTAGCTATCCTAGAAAATGAAGAAGGAATTGAACTAGTAGCATTACTAAGTGGAATAGTAGTAGTCATAAATGGCATACCTAGTTTAGTAGCAGATGGACCAAGAGCATTAGCTGATGAAGGCTTCAAAAACTGGATCTTTCTTCTCTTTTCTGCAATGGAAGCTTCAATTTCAGCCCTCTCTAGTTCTCTTGCAAGGTCCTCATCTTCTTTTCTTCTTCTCTCTATTTTTGTGTCCTTATTTGAATTGGGTGGTGGGACCCCAGATATTGTCAATGATCTACTTGTTTGATGTCCCACCATCTTCTACTTTCCTTTCTCACCAGCGACAACATCAGGCCTAGTGATCTCACACCCATCTTTATCTTTAGGTAAAGGAACATAACTTTGCACTTGTCTAACCACAGGGCCTTCCTTATCAAATACTTGATCTTGTAGCAAGCACTCTTTCTCACTCCTCAAGGCATCAAGATCACCAAAGACATCATGCTACAAAGATTTAGGAGCAGAAGCAAGCATCTTGTTTCTCTCCTTCATTTCATTGATCTTTCTAAGAAGAGACTATCTTTCTATCAGAGAATTCACCTTTTCAGCCTCTCTCTCCTTTTGTAACCTCTTATTTATGGCATCCTACTCTACCAACTACAACCTTAATGCATTTAAATCATCAGGATCTACCATAATGTCATCAGAACCTGATGACACATCCATATCAGAAAAATTTTGATATGGGAAGTGGACTTGCCTAGGTCTCATGGGTTCTCTTCTGAAATTATCTTCATCAAGATCTAAATCAATCTCCAAACCCATCTCTCTAGCTTGTTCACCCTGACCTATAGGAAATGAACCCTTGTCTTGAAATACAGCTTCCGGGGTATCATAAAATCTATCTTTAGAGCTACCACCATCTGATCTAGGAACTCTATCCTGCGAACCATCCTCACTTGAGGAAACATGTGGTGCTTACCTCTAGTATTTCTTTGTTCTCTCACAAGAGCACTAGTAGACTCACCATTCCTTCTAATCCAACTCTTCCTCTCCTATCTAGGCAATTGCTCCAAAGTGACCTCTGGATTCTTTTTGACAAAGGACCTAGTATTCCTCCTCTTGTCCATGATTTACAATATATAGCACTGGTTCTAACCTTTTTGAGTCACCATCCACCTAGATGGGAAATATTTTTAACTGAATACAACAGGAAAACAAGAGTGCACTTACAACCTTTATATCTATCAGGTCAACAAAAGATTTTGACTTTACCATGTAGTCCCAACTAGAAGTCCTAATAGATATACTACTTCATTGTTGTTCTCCCCAACAAAGTTGCCATTTTGTTGGGAGTTCCCTTTGATCTTCACTTGTAGATTTATACTTTTATGGATAACTTAAATAACACTTTGACTCTATCACCACTCCAAAGTCTACAAGAAAGAGAGCCAATTAACAAAGATCAAGGAGATCCTCCTACACTTTGAGCCTCAATGCTTAGGTGGGTGTACCCTTGACTCACTTCTCCAAAGGAGTCTCAAAACAATATAAAACTATACCCCATACTAATTTGTTAAATATTTTATCATTTGAATACTTGTGTGTGGTTGATGACAATGAAATACCTCCAGAGGATGGACCAGTGCCTTAACCTAGGGCAAAGAGTCACCCAATTACATACATCAACTGAATATCCTAACTCAAACATAATTGAATCTAGGATAAGTGCTTTGCCTATTACCCCTCTCCCTCAAACACAAGGACATCAAATTCTTACTTGGTTGTAAACTCACTGAACCCACCTAAAAGAATTTAATCCTAACTTTTTTAGGAACTCAAAGATGACTTCACAATACTCTTTGTTTACCTTATGTTAATACACTTTGTGACACTAACATATATGAGCTTAGAACCGAAACAGGAAGACATACACAGATGCAAGATTGGAACTCAATAGAATTATCATTAACATATTCAAGATCAATATACAATCAAAACAACACAAAGATAGGAAATACCCAAAATCAAACTCCTCTATCAGTATAACACTGTCAACAATGAGGGACCAAAAGAAAATGTTTTGGAACCCCTACTCTGTCAAAATTTTTGCAACTTATACTCCTTAATCATCTTGGAATTCTCAAAGAGAATGCAACAAGCTATGGATGACTTAGGGTTAGGGTTTCAACCACCCAACCAATTGGAAATGGTCATAAAGTTATTACAGGGGTGGAAACCCAGGAAACAAGGAGAAAGAGAATCCTAGAATGATTCTCAATCATGATAAATTCTCTATGAAGGTACTAAGAACCACAAAATCACTCAAAATGTCAACCCTACAACACACCTCGAGCACAAAACCACACAGTGCAAACCCTACAAATGATCACTCAACACCCTGGACCACACTGCAACAGTAAACAGATCATCTCCCACCAGTACCAATCGCTTCTGCATTGAATTTTAGTCCTTCTGGTCGTAGGAAACCCTTTGCAAATTCAAATTTGAAAATAAATGGCTACTTTATGGATCTTGTAGCAAATCGGCGGTCGATATTTAAATCTTCATCAACCTTAAGTCGTGGCCATTAGATCCTCATGTTTTGCGATCTTTATGATTTACCCTTTATAGGAATCCTGGTTTACATTTGGCAAACTGGCAACTGAAGGCTTCCGTCAGTTTGTGAAATGCTTTATCCATTTGCCAAAAAGTTTAGCAATTACATGAATGCTTGTTCACTGAACTGCTAAAACACTTAGATAACCACTGCTATTTCACACAAATGAGTGAAGCCTTTGAACTTTGTTGGCACCGCTAACCTCATTTATCTAGACCGCTAAACCTTTTGACACTACCTGGGCCCTCTTTATGCCACTAGTCATTATGTCATTCACGGCTCATGCTCAGTCACATTGACACAGGACCCACTTCCTACCAGCCTTATAATCGGACGGCAGGTGTAAGATCTCATAGCTCTAACAAAACTCATGAGAACTTATGCTAACCATAGATCATGTCCTTGTCACTGATCTCTCTAACCATGACCCCACTTTCCGCATCACCCACGCCGGCCAGTAAAATTTGAACAATCCTGCACCACCTGGCAAATGGCCTCACTGAGAACATTAAGCCACCTGGAAGATTAGACGGCCGCCTGAAGATCGCAAAGACTTCCAAGATTCTATCAGATTACACACCCACCATCAGATGAAGAATCTTCTCCCTGCCCTGACAACTCTCTAATAGGAAACAAAATCAACGGTCGTCACAAGATCTTAAGCCTCTGACAAGACCCATAAGATTATATGTTGTTCATCGATTCACTGATAGGATCAGGACCCACTGACACATCCAAAAACCAAGTCCCACTAACAGAATTCCACCTCATACTATGTGGACTAGTAAGAAACCTCCAAGTCAGAATACTTGGCAAGTGGACCCGCATGAGAAAAAGGCTACGTCATCAGGAAAGATCAATGATTGGCATAAGATCTCAAGCTTCTGACACATCCTATGAGAACTTATGCCAACTGTCGAATGAAGAAGGTGTTAGAGACTGGGCCCAAAAAACACTAAGGCCAAAACATAGGACAAATTAAATGCTGAGACTTAGGCTTTTGGGAAAAATATTAGGCACAAGGGACTTTAGGAAATTTTAAATTTTCTGGGGGTAGAAACTTAGGAAAAGTTAACGCTGGGGCCAACCAAAACATAAAGCATGTGCATATTAGGACCCTTAAGTGACCCACAAAAAGTAACACCAAAATAGAATAAAGCCAGGGTTTATCACAGGGGTTTTGCATGTAACAACTAGTTTTTTTGAATTTTTTGCTAAGGGCTCCTAGCCAGAAACATGAAAAATGACATAGAGACTAGGGGAAAGATGCCAGGGCCATGAAATTTTTGCACGCGCTAACATCTAGATCTAAGAGATTTTCATTATTGGATGGCTATTCAGGATACAATCAGATCTTAGTGAATGAAGAGGATCAATATAAGACTGCATTTACAACCAAGTGGGGAACCATGGCTTATCAAAAGATGCCCTTTGGTTTGTCAAATGCAAGAGCTACATTTCAAAAGGCCATGGATATGGCCTTTAAGAGCCTCATGTACAAGTTTGTACTGGTCTACTTAGATGACATAACTATCTATTCAAAGCATGTAGTAGATCACCTCAAACATTTGAGGAAGATTTTTGAAAGGTGTAGAGAATTTGGGATATCTCTTAATCCCAAGAAATGTGTGTTTGCGGTTCATGAAGGAAAATTGTTAGGATATGAAGTATCCAAAGAAGGAATTATAGTGGATCCTAAGAGAATTGCAGCCATCCTAGAGATACCCCTACCACATCACAAGAAAATTTTCCAATCTTTCATAGGAAAGATTAATTTTGTTAGGAGGTTCTTGCCTAACATTGCAGATTTACTAAAGCCTTTGACAACCATGTTAAAGAAGAATTCAACTTTTACTTGGACCAAAGAAGGGAGAGTTAATTTCCAAGCTATCAAAGAGGCCTTAACAGAAGCCCCTGCTCTCTTAAACCCAAATTTCAGTAAGAATTTTATCCTTTATGCTTATGGAGGTCATGATGTCATATCTGCAATGCTGACTCAAGAAAATTCAGATGGATTGGAGCAGCCTATTGCTTTCTTTAGCAAAGGTTTAGAGGAGTATGAATAGAGATACTCTTTTGTAGAGAAACATGTACTTGATGTGGTGAAGAGCTTTAAAAAGTTTAGATATCTATTGACCCATAGCAAGGTACACTTGAAGGTTACTCATCCAAGTGTCAAGGAATTTTTTCTTTCCAAGGACCTAAATGAGAAAAGAGCTAGTTGGATCACCAAGGTGATGGAATATGATATAGATATTCAAAATACCAAGCTGGTTAGAGGAAAAGGTCTTTGTGAACACTTGACAATAGATGAGAGTTCAGAGAAATCAGAGCAATTAGATGCATCTCTGGTGGGGCACTCTATAGAAGAACAAGCCAAGACAACAAGGCGGTTGCCTAATAAGATCAACTACTTGAAGACAGGACAATGTCCTGTAGGTTTGGATTCAACAAAAAGAAGGTATTATAGATTGCAATTTGTTCCTTTTGTGCTGATAGATGAAGTTCTTTTTAGAAAGGATCATAGTGGTGTCCTTTTAAGATGCATAGATCCAGAAAAGATAGCTGATGTCCTATTTGAGTTTCACGATGGACCTTCTGGAGGTCACTTTTCTCCTAGGACTACTACTTTTAAAATCATGAGGGTTGAATACTATTGGCCATCTATCTTTAAGGATAGTCATGATTATGTCAGAGGATGCATCAAGTGTGCCATGTTTGTAGGAAAGGAAAGGCTTACAGCCTTGCCCCTACAACCAATCAGAATAGAGCAACCTTTCATGAAGTGGGGTATAGACTTCATTGGTATGATCAATCCCCCATGTAGTGCAGGCCATAAATGGATAGTTACTACAATGGATTATTTCACTAGATGGATAGAAGCAATTGAATTGAAAGAAGCCAATGAGAGTGTTGTCCTAAGCTTTTATGATGATTTAATTCATAGGTTTGGCACTCCTAATTCCATCATCTCAGATAATGCCTTAGCATTCACAGGCCTCAAAGTCTCAGAGTGGGCAGTCAAGAATGGTATCTATCTGAATACTAGTTCAAATTATTACCCCCAAGGCAATGGCTTGGCAGAATCCAACAATAAGAACTTGATTAGGATAATCAAGAAGACTCTGCAAGATAATCAGAGAGAATGGCATACTAAGTTGAGGTCTGCATTGTGGTTAGAAAAAATTACCCCAAAAAAATCATTGGCAATTCTCCTTATGTGCTAGTGTATGGTAGAGAGGCTAGGTTGTCCATTTCAACTGAATTACCAACTTTGGACTTGGCTACTCAGTATGCCATGTTTGATGAAGAGGATCCCTTATAGATCAGTATGCTCAATTGATGGAATTGGAAGAACTCAAAGATAAATCCATGAAGGATATGGAATTCCATCAAATTCAGACAAAGAAGAGCTTTGATAGAAGGTCCAGAATCAAAGATTTCAAGGTTGGGGTATAGTCCTCAAATGGGATGAGTTCAGGTCAAGACCTGGTAGGCACACAAAATTTGACTCCTTTTGGGGTGGACCATTTGTAATCACCAAATGTAGGGGCTCCAATGCTTTTCAACTATCAAATATGGAGGGAGTTCCCCTTCCTATCTCAGTCAATGGTTTCCACCTGAAACCCTATTTTGAGCTTAACCCCTCTCTGTAAATTTTGTAAAGTTCCCCTGTTTTCCTTTCCTTGCTTTCTAGTTTAGTTCCCTATTTTCCATGAAGTGCTCTGAGCACAGTTCTAGTTCTACCTCTCTAAGATAATTTTGAAATTTTGATGACCCCATGCCCAATGGATTGCTAAGGTCACTTGTTCCCTATGTCCAGCAGGCTGACATCCAGCAAAAGTCACCAAAATGTTACCATAATTTCCCTGTGCATGCAAATTTGGCTGAAAATCATTCCCAGGCCTCTATTTTCATCTTGTCTACCATCCCTAAAATCTTCATGGATTTAGCCCCTATTCTCTGGCCTCTGAAAAAATTTTATCTCCCTGGTCTATAGTTGAAGAGTTTGAAAAAGTAGTTGTTATATCCAAAAAATTCTAAACAAGGCCCTAAAAACCCTAGGCCTTGTTATATTTTCATGTTATTTTATTCTGGTCACTTAAGTCATCCAATTTGCATGTGCCTTTATAAACCCTTCAGTCACCAAGTCTCTGATTCCTGGTAGTTAACTCCTTAACACTCAACGATTCTGTGAGCGGTTACCGTTTAAGATGGCGGTCTTGGTTCAAGTGGCCAGGTCAAGATTCTTAATCTGACGGTTATCGCATGATCTCATAGGGTTGGAAGATTCCTTGAGATCTTGCAATGATCATCAGTTTCTTCTACTTGTAGAGTCCAATGTGTCAATGGGACCAGTGCCACCTCATCTTATTTGGTAGCTCCTGATTCATCAGTGGTCT
This sequence comes from Chamaecyparis obtusa, assembly GCA_027943335.1. Taxonomy (NCBI): domain Eukaryota; kingdom Viridiplantae; phylum Streptophyta; class Pinopsida; order Cupressales; family Cupressaceae; genus Chamaecyparis; species Chamaecyparis obtusa. Next base: position 307,278 of record BSBK01007212.1, on the reverse strand, counting down.
AGTGATTCAGCAGGATGTCAATAGGGCCATTTTTCTTTGGTGAGTTAAGTTCCAATCAAATCATGTGGTCATCATTATACCGGGGGCTCAAGATGCATGTTTTTTATCATGGTGGTATAGCGATAGCCGTAGATCCTTCTCCATCACCTAGCTTTTGTTAGTGGGTCCTATGTTATAAAAGGTATGCTACATGGATCCATTTTGGTGGCTTGTGATTGGCTGAGGTTGAGTACAGGTGGAAGGTCGTCAGTGGGACCAGCCCCTTTCAGCATTCTAAGGCTTTGACATCTATAGAGGATCGATGACTGATGTATCTTTGCAAGGGTTTGTGTCAGAGCTCACGATCTTACGACAACCACCGATCTTGGTTTGTGTCAGAGCTTCCTTCGATGGGTCCTTATATGCTGACATGCTTGAATTTGGTTAGTCCACGTGGTGATGATTGGATCTATCGTGGGTCTATTGTCAGAGGGGTCCCAATCTATAAGGATCTAGTGACTGGCGTAAAGGTGTAAGGAATATTCTGGGGCTATGAGATCATACACCTACCATTAGATCGGTATCTCAAGGAGAGGGTTTGATGTTAGATAGATGCAACATGTATCCATAATGGCGTAGTTTGATTGGTTGTTTGATGTGCAACATGGCTGATGTCAGTAGGCCCGTGGGTTTAGGGGTTTCTAAGGAAGGTAAAACATGATTAGATCTCATGGCTGTCATTATACCGGAGGCTCAAAGTGCTCGATCGTTACGATGGCAGTATAGTGACAGCTGTTCGATGGTGTTCTCGGGGACGTGGGTCTAGTGACTTGCTAGAGATGCTGATTTGCTCATTTTCTATTGGTTGTTGACTGCCACAGTGGCGGTTGACTTGTCAAAAAGGTTTTTTTTTAGACTATTTTAAAGGGCACATCTAGGCTGTTCATCTTTCGGGAGGGTTTTTTCATTGACGGTTACATTTTAAAGTTTGTCGCTAGCCATTATATTTCAAAATTTGAATGCTTTCTACTGGTTTTGCTAGGGTTTTGTGTTCTTTCAACCATACACGATGTTGGTTAGCTCAGGAGTTTAATTCTTAGGAAGGTTGTGGTTGAGAGGGTGATGGAGGTGACCGTTGGTCAGCGTTGCAGGGTACTGTACCATGTTTCCATGTCGAGAAGTGATGAAAAGAGTTGGCGCCACCTTTGCAAGAAGTACCTCTTCTAGGGAAATAAGATTAGATTTGAAGCCTTCATGGCTTAGTGGAGTTGCAGGTGGGTAGATAGGTCGAGGTTGTTGTGTCTGCAGGAGGGCTCAGTATAGGATCAACACGCAAAGAGAAAGATCTGATCTGATGACCAGTTCTCAAAGATTTTCATGATGGGTTGTCAGTGTACCTTTAGGGTTTGATATTATTGTGGATCTTTAACCCTAGTTAGGTTAGTTTTAACTCCTACCTACGGGCAGTTGAGATGTATATATTGTATTTTTGGAGCCTTAGTGCTCAAGGAGATAGTTGGACAATTATAGAAGAATTTTCACTTTTCTTAAGGGTCATCTGTGATATCATTTCTACCCTCTAGCTTATATAGTTGTATTTCTCCCATTGATGATTAAGATATTGCAGAGGTATTTTGTGACAATCCTTCATGTCCCTATGCTTCCTTGTCTAAATTATCTCCTATTGAATCAAAGTATATGATGCTTTCAGTGATATCTTAGGGTTCCTGATCCCTCTTGCTTTCTATAATTTTGTGTGTTATTGTGTTTGATCTGATTTGGATGTTTTGTGGGTATACTTCAACTCCTTAACAGTCTTGTCTCATTCCTACACCGAGTTGCAAAAGTGAATGTCTGTTTGCAGGTCATAGGTTGTGTCTTATGTTTAGACCCTCCTATGAAACACTTATGCAAGCCTATTCAATAAGTTGTGATCTATTAGACCTGAGATTTTCATTGGTTTCATTCCTCTATACTGAGATCAAAACCCTAATTTCGGTGCATCACCTAGTAGGTAGTTTGCTTTCAGTCATTTCCCTTTCCAAGCATTCCTTATATCTCTTTCCGTCAAAAGTTTTACTTTCATGTCTAAAGAAAATTAAGGTGATTATCCAAGAGGAACCAGCCTAGAACTCGGAGGTCTCATCTTAGTTAGCATAGGTCCCACAACTTGGAGATGATTCCCATGTTATACTAGGTTATCAAGACTATGAGAGCTTGAGACAAGGGTGCAAACTTAGTGTATAACACAACTATTACTATTATACACTAAGTTTGCACCCTTTTTTCAAGCTCTCATAGTCTTGATAACTTAGTATAACATTGGAATCATCTCTAGGTTGTGGGACCTATGCTAACTAAGATGAGACCTTTAGGTTCTAGGCTGGTTCCTCTTAGATAATCACCTTAATTTGCTTCTTGACAGGAAAGTAAAAATTTTCAGGGAAAGGGATAGAAGGAATGCTTGAAAGGGAAATAACTTGAAAGAAAACTACCTACTAGGTGATACACGAAAATTAGGGGTATGAATTGTAGCATAGAGGGATGGAATCAATGAAAGGCTTAGGTCTAGTAGGTCACAACTTACTGAATAGGATTGCATAAGTGTTTCATAGGAGGGCCTAAACATAAGACATAACCTATGACCTACAAGAAAACATCCACTTTTGCAACTCGGTGTAGGATTGAGACAAGATTATTAGGGGGCTGAAGTATACCCACAAAAATATCTAAATCAAATCAAACACAATAACACACACAATTATAGAAAGTAAGAGGGATCAAGAACCCTAAGTTGTCATTGAAAACATGCATAGACTTCAATTCATTAAGAGATAATTCAGACAAGGAAGCATAGGGACATGAAGAATTGTCACAAAATACCTCTACAATGTTTGAATAATCAATGGGAGATTACAAAGATTAGAAGACCAGAGGGTAGAGAAGATACCACAGATAGCCTTCTGAGAAAGGATGACTTTCTTTCAAAAGTGGACTCTCTCCTTTACAAAATGTGAACTCTTTGAGCCCTAAGGCTCCAAAATACAATATATACATCTCAACTGCATGCAAGCAGGAGTTAAAAAACCTAACTAGGGTTACATGGATTTTACATATAATAATCGAACCCTAACTGCCATCAAATATGATCATAAATGTATCTCTACAAATATCTCAACCGATCAGATATCTACGTTTGCATGTCCATTTCATGCCCCATCCACCTGTAGACAGGTCACCTTGATCCATCTACTTCTCGGCAACTCAGCCTCAAAATCAATGTTATTGTACTTGGGAAACAAGAATAGACCCAAGACGGCTATCCAGACCTTTATCATCAACCTCCCAATTGCAAATGTCCTGAAGAATTTATTCTAAGCTACCCTTGTCATTCATATCCTACTAGATCAAACACTGGCAAAACCCTCGTAGAAAGATATTTAAATTTGAAAATAAACATTTACCAGGTTTGGTTTAAAATGTGATCGTCGATCCTTTTATTTCCTAGCAGATCAGGCAGCTCATATCAATTTTACGATAGTCGCGGGCCCCTTGAAAATTCAAAAGACCATGTCATCAGCAGTGCCCAATAGAAAATGAGCACGTTGGAGAAGACTGACACCTCAGAAGTCAAAGTAACCTAGACCTTGCATCGAACGATGGTCGCATGATTGCATGGGCTCAAAAGATTCCATGTGATCATGTGACCACCGTAGATCTTTCTTCCCTACCATCTCACTAAGATACTCGGCCCTACTGATAGATTTCCATAGCACTAGCTTGTGACCAATTAAAAGCTTTACACATCAGCCCATCTGACAACGTGACCCATGACCTTCTTTATCTTCATCGGATGGTTGTTGTTATACCACCAACTTAAATAGCATGCATCTTACCTTGGTGGTATAACGACAATTGTTGATCCTACTTGGAACTTAATCCTTTGAGGAAGCTGACCCCACTAACAAACTTCCACCTGTTCAAAACCCTAGCCAATGAGGAGCAAGCACATTAGAAAAGAGGACCCACTGTTAGAGTTGTGGCAATGAAGCAGCATCAATGGTTGTCACATGATCACAAGGGAAAGGAATATTCTTTGTGAACATGTGACAACCATCAGATCCTTGAGGAAAGACAACCACCAGGCCCCGCTGACACCTCTCCATGTCACCAAACCCACGGCCAACCAGAAGTGGACACCTCGACAAAAATGACAATAGACCCACCGTCAGGAAGCACCGAGTTGGGAGGAAGATCAACGGTGGTCCCGTGATCGTAAGGCACAAGATTAAGCCTTGCGAACATGTGACAACCGACTGATTAAATAGATTAACCTTCTTAATCAGGAAGCAAAACACTGCTTAGGACTTTTAAAAGCTGGGCCTGCTGACAAGTGTCACCCTGTCGCATGATCACATGTCAGAAAGTCTGACAACCCAGAGTCATGAGATCATGTGACAACCACAAGTTTCAAAGGGAAAGTTGGGAGGAAATATTTGCTAAAAACTTAGGCTTTGGTAGGAAAAATTAAAAGGGACCCTACCCAACAACCTAGAGACTTAACACATGAAGGTGGTCAAATTTTTAGCACATGCATTTTAAAGACTTAAGTGGCCCAAAAAGGTAATGAAGAATTAGAATCGGCCAAAGGGGTTTTTTAGGGTTTTGCAGCAACGGCTAGATTTTCAAATGTACTTGCAGGCCAGAGGGTTCAAAACATTTGTAGAGACCAGAAGACAAGGCAGAAGCTCATAAAATTTTCCAATGGTGTTCAACAGGGTAAAATGAAGCTTTAGCTCAACTTGTGACCAAAATGCATAGAATAGGGGAATTTTGGGTAACAATTACCATAAGATAAACATTACATTTAATGAGTATCTTTTACAATAAATGCTCCTTGATCTTGGTAAACCATTTTACAATTTTTTGTAACCGTTTGCATAGAAGAATGTGCCATTTTAGATTACTATGTCATTTTCTGTGATCATCAGTAAACACTATATAATCTGCTTAGTGTATACTGTGATGCTCGGTGTTTACTATCTATCGGTGTCAGTGTCGCTAGTGCTCAGTAAACTATGTGATGCTTAGTGTAAAGGCTTTACCGACTACTCTTTCTTACTTCTAGTTATCGACCATTTCAATATAAGTAACCGATTGACCTGTTTACTATCCTTTGATACTAATGACAACCTTAAATGCTCAATAGAGATTAACAATATATATATGTATATATATGTGTGTGTGTGTATATATATATATATACATACATACATACATACATACACACATGTATATATAGATATACAGACATATATATATATATATATATACACACACATATACATATACATATATATACATATATGTATATATGTACAAATATGTATATATGTAGATATGTACGTATATGTATATATATGTATATGTATATGTATATACATATGTCTGTATATATGTGTATATCTATATATATGTATACACACACACACACACACACATATACATATATATATAGATATACACATATATAGATATGTGTATATATATAGATATATATATATAGATATAGATATATACATATATATACATACATATGTATATGTATATATATATGTCTCTATATATGTATATATATATATATATATATATATATACATACATAGTATGAATATGTATATGTATATGTATATATATATACATATACATATAGATATATATATACATATACATACATAGTATATATATGTATTTATATGTATGTGTGTATGTGTGTGTGTATATATATATAGATATATATATATATGTATGTATGTATGTATGTATGTATGTATGTATGTATGCATACGTATATATATACTGTATGTATATGTATATATATATGTATATGTCTATATATGTAATTTGTATATATATATATATGTATATATATATGTATATGTATATATGTATATATATATGTATATGTATATATGTATATATATAAGTATATGTATAATGTATATATATATATATATTATATGTATGTATGTATATATATATGTATATATATATATACATATATATGTACATACATACATATATACATATATATATATACATATATATATATATACATATATATATATAATATATATATATATATATATATATGTACATATATATATAGATATGTATAGATACATATATGTGTATATATATACATATATATATGTATACATATACATATATATATGTATACATATATATGTATATATGTACATATATATATATATATATATATGTATATATATATATTTATATATATATATATATATGTGTATATGTATACATATATATATGTATAGATATATATATATATATATATATATGTATACATATATATGTATATATATATATATAGATATATATGTATATATATGTATATATATACATATATATGTATATATATATATAGATATATATGTATATATATGTATATATATACATATATATGTATATATTATACCTACATATATATATGTATATATATACCTACAATATATATGTATATATTATCTATATATATATATAATATATATTAACATTATGCTCAACCTTTAAAGAGATCAAATCAAGTCAGCCAAGACCTTAGATAAGACACAAATATACATCTCTAAACACGTACAAGTGCTACTGAATAGCATCAAGAATCACAACGCGTTACTTCATCAAGTTGGCTAAGACTTAAATGAAGAAACACCAACACGCTACCAAAGAAGAAAATATGTATCACCTTAACCAATGAGAAACAACTACATCATCATTGGACAATCTAAAGAATACCAGCAAGGAGCATGAAAACTATCCAGAACCTCCACATCATCGCCAATATGAAATCTAAACTCCTATTTCACTATAATCAATAGGAACACTAAAATACAGAACTTAGACATAAAATAGATAGATTTCTAAGCTTTGAATCATGAAAAAAAATATTTGTGAATAAAATGATAATGGAACATACAATAACCAGCTTCACAACATGTTAAACATCAAATCCAATTCATACCGAACCAAATACTCATTGACTATTCATAGGAACACTGTGACACTAGTAACCATAAACTTGATCATATCTTAATCAAAATGTCAAAAAAACTTTTGTGAACCTTTGTAGATGATATACAGACATCTCAGAACAATACCTAACTATCACATCTAAATATCTTCAACATAGCATCTAAACAACTATAATCCTTCTTATCGAACATCCTAAACACACTATCTAAGATAGAAATAAGTATATTAACTTCAGTGATAAAATATTAATGTTAGGACAATATTCCAATAGGAATATCCATGCCCAAGGATAGGTTGATAGTCATCTTACCTTTTAGGTCCACTTGGGCCCCCTGAATCAAACGAAAGGTTGTATTGTCTCCATCCTCAGGATCTGCACCTGCTTACTTATCACTAGTGCACTTATACTAATTCCTCAATATTTAATATGTACTAGAAATAATGGTTAGAGAACCAACAAAAGAAGGCATAGCATGTTGTAAACCACAACCCACTTTAAATCCTCGAACTGTTCATCCATTGCCGTTCTACTCCATTTGAAAATTATATGTGCTTAAAGTTTTTGAGAACAAACTTGTTAGACTATTGCACATAATTTCAACAGTTTCCAACAAATACTTTGATAATTTATGTACTTATCAAGTCTCTTGGAAAGGTGGAATTCACTTTTTTCTAAGGATACATTTATAAGAAACATATAATAAGGGAGAAGCATGACTACAATTTATCTACATTGTTAATCTATGACAACTTTTTCTATCATGGGAAGTTTCTGAGCATGGTTAATAAGTATTTGTAATCAATTTTATTTGTTTAAACATTGTTTCTATCTTTGAATAATATCAATCAATTGATTCTCTTCAATTGAAGGTTATTATAAAGGATATTTCATACATAGGATAGATGGTAATAGTTTTATTTCTTCTCTTCACATATAATATTATTCATAAAATATATTTGTCCTAGAATTTTACATATTTTATGTCATGTATTGAGATAAAATTTGTGATTGAATAAAATTCAATATTCATATGTGATTAGAATATTTTTATGCACAACAATTTCATTATTACAAATGGTGGATTTATTCTCCTCTCTTTTTTATTTATTCAATTTTCCTTCTCTACTTTCCCTTCATCCTTTATCTCCTCTTCTTTATGTAAATGGGGAGGTTTATCTTAGATTCACATTACCTAAGCTTAATGAAACCTATATTTTTTCTATTGTATCCTTATATGATCCCTTATTAAATAGTAATATATCTCCTATATGTCATCTTAACAAGATGAGAACTAGTTGTTAGAGTTTTACATTAATTTAGTTTAGTTTTATAGTTTAGGTTAACAAAATAAATTATTTGAATATTATTTCTTGTGAATTTATTCTTATTGTTATTTTTTCATATAGAAAAAAGGCTTTAAAATCCATGATAATGTATTTGTAAGATATAAAAATATGTGAAGATATATTTTTATATCTATGTTTTGTGTTGTATGAAATGTGATGGGGTGTGTGATGGAAAACTTAATAAAACATGAATATTTATCTTGAAAAGGAGCAGATTCGGAAATCACTATTTTCTAGTGTCTGTACTTAGTTTCAGGGAATTTTGCAACTAGATCTAGCCTGGAAACACATAAATAGAGAAAACCCAGAAACCTTTTGTCTTTTTGAGAGAGGTCGACCTTGACCCAAAACATGGGTAAGATCTTACCCCGGGGCACAATCTTACCCCTAAAAGTTGACCTTGACCTACACTGTTCTAACTAAAAATATTTGTTCACTAATCCTAGAAGTTCACTGAAAAGGGTACTTAGATCTAAACTTTAATTCACTATCTTGCACCTGTACTTGCAAGAAAAAGGGTTTTGTTTGTTTGGATGAGCAGTTTTCCTTGGTCAAACCCCAGTTTGGAATCAACATTTAAAATATAATTGAAATAGAGAATGCTAGCAAGTAGTAGAAGTAGATATAACAATGAAGCTATGATATTCAATAGATATGAAATTGTATTTGGAATGTAAACAAGTATGTTGATATGAAAGCTTGGAATCTACACTAATAAATGTAAATCAAAACCTCCATGATTGTATGCTCATAATCCACAATGAAGGGAGAATGAATAGATCTTAAAGATGATGATGCAGGGGCATCCAAGGTTAAGGCAGGGTATTCTATGTCCTCGGTGAAACTACATGAAGTGTTAGTATTTTGGCCAGTGTTACTCGGTTGCAGCCTTGACCGATGATCTCACTCATTGAAAGAACATGCCTGCAGTGCTCACTCGACATTGGTGCTCAGCAATGCCTGGCGTGCACGGTTAATTTACTATTGCTTGGTAGTTCTAGTTTTCCAAATGGAGTTTTGTGTGATTTGTTGAGCTGATTTGGTGAATTTATTCTTGGTAGCCATTATTTTGGGCCAACATGCTGAATTAAATGTTTTTATACATTTGTAAGTTGACTTGTATGGCATTTGATTATTTGTTTTAGGGAGTTAAGGGTTTCATCTTTCTGACTTGTGGTTGATAATTAGTATTTAAGGAATGCTTGGGTAGATGTTTAGGGAGAGATTTTCAGAGATTAGGACTTGACAAATTAGCGGATTTGGATATTAGATGTAAAGCTTGTGAGTTGAAGTTAGCGAAGTTGTGGAAAAGTTCTTGATGAGCTTGTAGATTAGATTGTAATCTGATAGTTGTCTGTAGAAGAGCTAGGGTTGCATACTTGGGAACAAGGAGATTGCTTAGAGGCTTGCGAGCTCAAGTTTAGATTTGCCTTAGGGTTTCCATCAACTTCTAATTATCTTCAGAGCTAACTAGCTGAGATTGTATTGGATTTGGTTGTGGATCTTGGAGAATTTTTATTTTATTTTAATTGGCCCTAACCTGGAATGCCTTACAGCCATGCATGTTAATGAAAATCAGTGTTAAACAATTACTTTGTGTTGCATTGTTGAGTAATCCATTGTGTAATTTTGTTGGCTCCTGTATGCACCCTAAAATGGTCACCTAGACTTTGGGCCCCCATTCAATAATTTATCAAATCCCTAAATCAATATTTTCAAAAATCAGCATTTTTCAAATTATATCAATTTCCTTGATCAAATCTTATGTTATCATTTATTCGATTATTCCTTGGGCTAACCATTTTATCCTAAAGTCTTTATTTATTAAAAGGAATATTTCCTCCCCTTTTATTAAATAAAAAGCCCCCACTTTTCATCTTATCCTAAGTTGCACAAATAAAGTACTATTCTTATTTTATAAAAAGGTAAAAAGTATTTTTTGTCTCATATAGACACAAAAGTCAACTCTTATTTTCTCATTGGAGGATATTTGTGCACATGGATTGCTCCTCTTTGATGGTCCACCATTGATTAAGACTTTTGCCTCTTAATCTCCATGGTCCATTTCTCCTCATTTCCTATAAAAGAAGAGCTCTCTTCCTCATTCGAGGTCATTCACTTTTATGCTAACTTTATGCTGCAGGAATTCTTGAAGACTTTGAAGCTTTTTGGAGATCATTGTTGCATCACATCTTGGCTTTCTTCATTGCTTCATAGTTTAGTTTTCATTCTTGCATAGTAGCTTCATATTTTGTACTTTCATAGTTTAGATTTCCTTTCATGCTTTAGAATAACTCATCTAGTTTAATAGGAAGGATTGTAACACTTGCTATTTTCATTTCATAGTTTAGATTGTACTTTCATTTTCATAGCATAGCTTGCATATTTGCATCCTCATTTTTAACTTACTTGCATTTCATTTCATTTGATTCTTGGGGATATTGGCATTTTTGCCCTTGTCTTCATTTGAATCTCCCATAGTGTGGTTTACTAGTAAGGTTATAGGCCTAATAGCTCTAGCTCAGAGCAATATTCAACCTATCCTTGTGACTCCATGCTTAGGGAGCTATGGATCAATTTTTGAGACCTCATTCTTGAGTGTTCTTGAGTGTAATGATTCATAGAAGTGCACTATTTAGAGTACACATTTTTGGCGCCCAGCATGGGGTAGAACATTAGCATTTTGTCCTTTAATTTGCTGCATTTCTGTTAATTTTTCATCAAATTTTAGTGTCATTTTTGGCTCTCTATTTTCCTATCTCAGAGTGTCATACAATAGTTTTCCAATGTTGTGCGACAATTTCTTGTATAGCAGGGTGACACTTTAGCAGTTAAAAGTGTCACACTGTTTGACAGATAGTGTCACACTATTTAGTATAAACTGTCACCTGCAGGTCAGTGAATTGTTGCACAGAGTTAAACTATCACACAGAGATAAACTATTGCCCCTATATACAAAGAAGTGTCATACAACATTTCTGGTGACTGTACTGTCACCTATACTTGGCAGTGAGTTGAGTTTTGGGTTTTGTTTTTTTTTTGAAAATTTCAGTGTTTTTCAGAATTCGTGCCACTCTAGAAAATTGGCACCCATTTTTTAGAAATTTTCACATATGGTATCAAAAATTTAAGTGTGATATATCATTGGAAATCTCTTTCCGAGCCTAATCCAACCATGTTGGTTTCATTTTCAAATCTTTCCATTTGATCAGCTATTTTCCTTGTAGATTATCTAATTTTTGATGTGCTAACCATTATGGGGCTAACATGTTGTGCTTGTAGGTGCTCTCATTTCTTGAAATATTTTTCCAAAAGAATGCATGTCAAAGCTTCAAATGCACAAGGGCTACTAACGTTTTTTGTAGGGCTTCCCAAAGCATAAAAACCTAATCAAGTGCTTGTTGTTTATTTCATTTCAAGTGTGGCAATTACTAGTTGTTTCATTTCTTAGGAACATAATATCTTGTTGTAGGAATTCTTTGGTGGTAGGAGAAGTATGCTCTTCACCCTTGTGGTGAACCAAAAAATCTTGACCCATCTTTGGATTTTGAAAGCAAGAGGGTAATTGAACTCTTTGTTTGGTGTGTTTGGGAGAGATTTTTGAGCTAGGAAATTATGCTCTTCACCCTTGAGGTGAACCAGAAATCCTGACGCTCAAAATTTGATCCGCTCTTTGTTTAGATCTTTAGAATCCTTTAGCAGGCCTACTCTTGAGCAATCAAGAGGAATGACCCAAGTGGGGACAAGCTAATACCGAGCTATTCCAACTCACTATAATCTCAAGGCTATCAAGGACATGAAACCTTGGTAGACGTAGTGCTTTTCTTCGCTTGATGTGAGTACTTATGGGATTGTGACCATGAGGAAAGTGTTGAACAAGAATGCTTAAGGTACTCTTGAGGCCGCGAGGTCCCAGTCCTTTTTGAGGAGCAAGAGGAGTACTACAAATGGAAGCCCTTACTAAGAACCATAGATAGAAGCCACCCTATTTTGCCGCTTAGCTTCTTGGTGCAAGGATTGATCCAAGTGGAATAACATGGATCACCCCAAGATTAATCATCATCTGTGTTCCTTTGGTTGTGTCATTGGCACTTCCATGAAAAATTCAATATCTATTGTGGGCAACCACTTTGTGTGAGGCAATGGAGCATCAAGTGTGGGCCAAGTTTCTAAGTATTGAGCCTTTTTCCTTCTAGGCTAGCAAGCACTTGAACTGTTCTCATTGTGATCTACCTATGTAAACGTTCTCAAACATCAAACATCACAGTAGCATTCATAGGATTATTTTCTTTGATATCACAATTGCTTGTCTTGGCAAGGTTGCTTTTGCTCTTGCACAAGTGTTCTATGACATGTTTGATAACCTATTGTTTGCAAACTTGTCTATTATCTGCTATTACTGTATTTTGGACTATGAAATCGAACTTGCCAAACTTACAACATTGACCAATTGCTTTCAAAATTGAGTTTTTCATGTTCACTGGTCAAGAGTCACCTTGTTAGCTTGGAAACTATCGCACATAATCAATTTGCTGCCCCGTTATGTCCAATCTTCCTTCGTCAGTCCAGGTCAGATCTTAAGTGCTATGACATGTTGTTCAATATCCAAATGAATTTCAATGGTATCAAATTGCAAAAAATGACTCTTAGTCTTCTTTCTTTCGCTTCTTCCATGTCTTCCTAGTCTTCCATTTTCATCCTTTCTCTTCTTTCTTCATGATTCTTCCTAAATTCTTCATGTCTTCTTGATTCTTTTCCTCTTATTTTCTAGTCTACCTTCTTCTATTTTATCTCTTCTATTCATTTCTTCCATGCTCGATTCCTTCTCTTCTACAACCATGAATTTCAACTACCTTGTTATGGAACCTCTCTTGAGAATGGATGATCTCGAACTTGTTGCTCAATTCAATGAATTTTATTCCTCCAATAGTCCTTCTGGATATCTCATGGGTGACAAACTTAAAGCAAAAGTAAAAGAAAATATGATTGAATCAAATGCCTTTGCTAGGATCATAGACATGAGCATATCATGACCTCCTTCTTCCAAACATTCTTCAACTTCTAAGTCTTCTCATTCTTCTTCACATTCCAAGTCTTATCATGACTCTTCTAGACATTATTTGCATTCCTCATTATCCAAGTATTCTTCCTCCACCAGGTCTTCACTTTCCTCTTCTTCACAATCTCATTCCTCTTCTACTTCTCCCAAGAGTCTTACTCCTCAATATGAGCAATATAATAATCCTTGTGATATCTCTCCCATGAAGAGTGACACGCCCACCTTTGATGACCATGATGACTATTATGATGGCTATGATGATGAACCATATAGTCATACCTATGAAACCTCTATTCCTAAGAGTCCTCCTCATCTTGTGCTCATGCTTACTAAAGGGTCATCCTATTGGATAGATCATGATGGTGATTTGTATAATTCTAATTTTGAAAGAGACTTTGATGATTTCTGTGAACAATACCTAGACGATACATCTACTTCTATTGAGGAATATAAAATGTACCACACTGATTTGAAATGTAAATATTATAAGAATCACTCCTCTAAGAACTCTCATGCTAAAAATAAAGATTACACTCTTAAGTAAGATTGTGTTAGTGGTGGACCTTTGTCTTGTGATGGTTCCCTTCCATCCCCTACTTCTTCCAATACCCATACATTTCCTAAAGCTTCGGAGTCTTTCAAATCTTTCACAAATCCTTCATCCAACAAAGATTCTAATACTTTTCATGTGGTTCCCTATAGTTATCCTCAAGGGCTATCTCTTAAAGAAACTCAAGTTGACCTTCACTTGGCTAAAAATACTTTCAATAATGCTAAACCTAAAGATCCTAAGCCTTTATGCACTATAATTCCTACTTCAGCTAGACCTTCACCATCTTTTCCAAAGTCTTCCATGCAATTCCAACATGCTTCCTTGTCCTTAGAAGTGGCTCCATGTCAAGAGGACTCTAAAAATAAAGAAAAAAACATAAAGAATGATCAAGATCAAGAACCCTCCATGTCATCCAATTCTTTTCATGATGTCTCTTATCCATTTCATGATTCTTTTGATCCTTTATTCCCTTTCTCATTCATTCCACCATGTCTTGAGTCTTTTTCTAAGAAAGATCAAGATGCTACTCACACCATTGAGCTTATTGACAATCAAGATGACCTTACTTCCATTGAGGTTATTCAAAATAGTTTTGTTACTTCCAATGTTAAGCCTATTGAAAATCAAGAAAAAAATGATGCACTTATGCTATCCAAAGGAACTTGTCAAGATCAGAGTCTTCCATCTTCTTGTTCTACCACTCCATGTTCACTTCCACTTTCTACTCTTCCTAAGTCTTTGCAAGCTTCGAACAATCCTATCGAAGAAGTTTCTCCTATTCAAGATGTTCATGATCTTATTGAAAATCCTAATGCTCACTCTAAAGATGCTGATGTCCTTGGCTATCATATAAATGTTGTTGAATTGGTTGATTATCCTTTTGCATCTTCCACATCCATCCTTCGACTTCCTCCACCAATACCAAAGGCTTCATGTCTTCCTTCCATCTTGGGCCCTTATGTCCCTTCACTTTCGCCTCCTAACTCTCCTAATTCTTCATCCATTTTAGGTCCTTACATCCCTCCATCTCCTATCTTTCCTCAAGATCAACATAGATGCATACCCTTGAATCCTTTTCATCCACTCACCCATCTAAACCAGTCATATCCTCCTTCTTCTTCCACAAGTCCCAAGTCTTTTGGAAGTAACTTGAATGTTCAATACAAGAAAAAAAAGTAATACTAGAATCCATAAAAAAAAAAATATCACCATGTCTCCTCTAATCAACATGGAGGCATAAAGTCAAAAGAGATATCTAAGAAGAAAAATACAAGACAAGTATGGGTTCCAAAATTCATCATTGAAGATGTTCTCTCTAAATCATCAAAAAGAAATGAAAAGCCTACGGCTATATAGATTTTAAATTCTCTCTTAAGAGAGTCTTATGTTGAACAATAAGTGAAGTTGACACTCAAGCTTCCAAAGGCTTCCACTTCATCTTCTTCCAAAAACATTCTTCCATTCAATGTGCCTCAACCACAACCTCTACTAAATATTCACCATATTCCTTCTCGTATTCCTTCATTCACATTTCCTCCATCCTCTCACCACCCTTCAAGGTGTGTGTTGACATTGATCTTGTCTTCCTTTCCATCCACCCTTTCACAATCCTTCCATTCATTATCCTTCTACCTTATATCCTTTTTTCTCATTTGCCTATTCCTCCTATCTTCCAGCCTCACTTGCTTTACATAAAACTTTATCCTCCATTTTTCTCTTCCATCTATCGTTCCCTATCAACATCTTTGAGCATATCATTTTGAATCCTTGGCATATCATGGTTTATCCTTTCAAGGAGCATTATCTAAAAAGCTTGCCTTCTTCCAAAATTTAAAAAAAAAAACAAAAACAAAAAAAAATGATGAAAAAAATAAAAATTGAAAATGTGCCTTGGTGGAAACCTGGAAACAGGCACCTTGGTAGAAAAAGTAAAGAGAAATAAATTCATCCTATGGTGAAAACCACTCCCTTGTGGTGCCTTGGATAATTACCGTGATGAAAACCTAGCAATTAGGCATCATGCGTAGTTCTTCTACATATTTCATCCATTCTATCTTCTTTGTTTGATCTTGACAATGTTGATCTATACACAAACATTTGGCTATCTTGTGAGCTATCTTACGATGATCTTTCTTTCATTTCATTCATGTTTAGCCTTCATATTTATTTTCCTCCATTCATTCTAGCCTTTCGCTATCCTCTTCCCCTTTGGTCTTTATCTGATAAAAAATAGTAAAACATAATGCTATGAAGCTTCTTGACATGTCTATTCCTTTAGACTGCATCCTTTCCTTCTTTTGCATTACACCTTTGTGACTTATCCTATGCTAGCCTTTCATTGCTTGTCCAAATGTGCTTTACATGATAATTTTTCCCTAGCTTAGGTACCCTTGAGGAGTTTGCCTTTGAGGATTTCTTCCCTTCATTCTCCTTCATTCTCTTGTCTTCCATCTCTTCCACTAGCTTGCTATTCCCTCTTGTCCTCCACCTTGCTAGAAATTTGGACTACACGATGTGATCTTTCTTGGGAGTTTGATGCCCATTCTATCTGGGGGCATCCTTTGTACATACTTATTGATCCTAAAAAAATTTCAAAAAAATTCATATATGATGCTGAAAAAAATCCTAAAAAGCATATAAAGTCTTGAAAAAATACAAAAAAATCAAAAAATTAAAAAAATTAAAAAAAATAGAAAAAGTGCCTTGGTGAAAACTTGGAAATAGGCACTACTTGAGGCCTTTGCACCCTTGTTTTTTAGCATGCGTCCTCGACACTTAGCCTTCCTCCATCATGTCTTGACCTTGTTGCCTTGGTTTGGAATTGGTCTTTATCTTTGTCTAGGGGGCATGACTGTGTTAGCTTTGGTCTCTAGGATGCATTAGTCTTTAGGACATCACTCTCCAATAGTGTTTTTCAACACTACTCTAGCATCAAGTGTTTCTCAACACTTATCAGATATCCTACCCTACCATTTAGCATGATACAATATTTCCCACTTGCAGATGTGATACTCAAAGATTGATTCTATGACCTACACACACACACTTAAACACTCGACTCACTGAAACTTGTTTGATTTTATTTTCTGTGTGCTGTCTATGATGATATCTTTGATGAGTGTTCTTTTCCCTAAGAATTTTTTGATGATGCATAGCTAGAAGACTGAGGGCATGAGAACATGTTTTATTTCTTTTTCTGCTTGTGGGTATATTTTGTTGGTCTTAATTGTCATTAGCATTTATGCTTGTTCCACTTGAAAATGGGATCTATGAGGTATTATCCTTGACTATTTTGTGAGTGCATGCTTGTAGCCATCTTGACTTTCTTGTGTCTCAATGCGAGCATAATCTTGCTATAGCAAAACTTAGGGAACCTCACTGCACTAGTCATCTTGACCTACATATCTTTGGTGCCTAGGTGAGATTCCCACATTCCTATCTAGTATAGATCATATTCAAATTCACATAGTTATACTAGTGTGCATTGTATGATCTTGTGATGCTACCAGTAAAGCTCGATGATGAATATTAGAGTCTAAAAGCTTTGTGACCTTGCAAGTAAACCACTTTTCATAGTAGCTTGCATTTCTAGGTTCATGTTAGATTAGTTTTGCACTTTGCATATGGAGAGAGCTCTCCTTTTATCTTTCACGGACTAGTTGGTCAACTATGCTCATCTTTCCTTTTCTATCATGTCTTTCGCTCCTTGTCTTTCACATCACATCCTTTTCTATTCCTAGCATTTTGACTTTTTGACCTAATTTTCAAAATACCTCGAAATTGCATGAAAATTGCACCCCTACCTAATTTCCACGTCTTGGATCCATTTTCGGACTCGAAATCAAAATTTGAGTTAATCTTGATAGTCAGAATCGCATTTCAAATTTTCTCCCTCTTCTGCACAGTTGGTTGACCTTTTTGAGGCCTGATCCTTCAATCTTTGTGGGGGCATCTTCATTTCTTCATCCCCATCTCTTTCAAAACTTCTAGTCTTTCATTCATCTTTATTCGCTTCATCTCTTTGAGGTTTGACTTCATCTTTATCCTATATCTTTTTTAGTCAAACTGGGGCATATCTTCACTACTTGATGGTTATCCTATTGTCCTTCACCTTCGATTATGATTTCTAGTGTCTTGATCAAGTTTATCAATTTGCTGCTTGGGTATGTGCAAGATCATGAGGGGCCAAAAAGTGGCGATGTCAGTTCAAAACTTTGACAATGTAGCTAACAAATTTTTTTTCACCTGAATTTGATAAAATGAAAAGGGTATCTTAAGGAGATTATCAGCTTTCTATCGATATAATTGCTGTCAAATTTTGAATTTGGTAAGTAATTATTAGTTATTTTCTAATTGAGCTACCTCTAAAGTGCTGATTTATATACTGATTGAAAAATGACTATAACTTTTAGATGGTATAACATTTTTAAAATTCAAAAAATGCATCACATTCTATGCTTCACCTACTATAAGGAAAAAAAAAAAAGATTGAATTTTGTAAAGTTTTGAATGAGTTAAGGTGGTCAGACAGGGGAGTTTTTTTATTCTGAAAACATTGTAGTAAAAAATTCATAATTAATTATTTTTTTGGAATAAAATTACAAAAAAATATGTGTCACATCCGGGCATGAGTCTACTACTTATATATAAAATCTTATAATAAAATATTATCATGTAATTATGATTAAGGTGGTCAGACATACACCTACTTCTTATTTTTTCCTGAAATTTTTGTACTACTGCATTGAAATCTATACTTTTCACCAATCATACTAATCTTTTCTCAAAAAAACCCTAGTAGTTTAGAAACTAAATTCAATTTTCTATAGATTCTATTCTTACAAATTTTTGATATTAGTTTCATAGCTAGTTGAAATTTTCACATCAAGTTGACTAACCCTAATTTGCTGATTTTTCATTGCCACTTAAGCGCATAGTTTGGCCCCTCGTGATCTTGCACATACTTGCTTCTCCTCTACCTGATTTTGATTTTGATTCTGAGGGGGCAGTATCTATCATCTTTAATCTATGATTCATCTTATCATTCAGCTCAGCTCAAGATTCTTATCTCTTATTTGTAGACTTGATTATCACTTAACAGCAACGATGTTTGTCTTGTCTTTTGATTCTTATCTCTTATTTTAAGACTTGATTATCACTTAACAGCAACGGTGTTGATCTTGTCTTTTGATTTTGAGACTGGACTGTCACTTAACAATAATGGTGTTGGTTTTGTCTTTCAGCTTATGTGTATGCATGTCCTGATGTATTCCCATACATCGAACACACATCTGAGTTGTCTTGTGATCCCAAATCGATCTCACATTTCAATTCTTCTTTGACCACATGTGTTCACAGAATGATCACACATTAGTCAAAGAGGGGCAAATGAATGCACCCTAAAATGGTCACCTAGACTTTGGGCCCCCATTCAGCAATTTATCAAATCCCTGAATCAATATTTTCAAAAATTAGCATTTTTCAAATTATATCAATTTTCTTGATCAAATCCTATGTTATCATTTATTCGATTATTCCTTGGGCTAACCATTTTATCCTAAAGTCTTTATTTATTAAAAGGAATATTTCCTCCCCTTTTATTAAATAAAAATCCCCCACTTTTCATCTTATCCTAAGTTGCACAAATAAAGTACTATTCTTATTTTATAAAAAGGGAAAAAGTACTTTTTGTCTCATATGGACACAAAAGTCAACTCTTATTTTCTCATTGGAGGATATTTGTGCACATGGATTGCTCCTCTTTGATGCTCCACCCTTGATTAAGACTTTTTCCTCTTAATCTCCATGGTCCATTTCTCCTCATTTCCTATAAAAGAAGAGCTCTCTTCCTCATTCGAGGTCATTCACTTTTATGATAACTTTATACTGCAGGAATTCTTGAAGACTTTGAAGCTTTTTGGAGATCATTGTTGCATCACATCTTGGCTTTCTTCATTGCTTCCTAGTTTAGTTTTCATTCTTGCATAGTAGCTTCATATTTCGTGCTTTCATAGTTTAGATTTCCTTTCATGCTTTAGAATAACTCATCTAGTTTAATAGGAAGGATTGTAACACTTGCTATTTCCATTTCATAGTTTAGATTGTACTTTCATTTTCATAGCATAGCTTGCATATTTGCATCCTCATTCTTAGCTTACTTGCATTGCATTTCATTTGATTCTTAAGGATATTGGTATTTTTTCCCTTGTCTTCATTTGAATCTCCCATAGTGTGGTTTACTAGCAAGGTTATAGGCCTAATAGCTCTAGCTGAGAGCAATATTCAAACTATCCTTGTGACTCCATGCTTAGGGAGCTATGGATTGATTTTTGAGACCTCATTCTTGAGTGTTCTTGAATGTAATGATTCATAGAAGTGCACTATTTAGAGTACACAGCTCCAAGGTTTGGACTATCCTTCATTGGATCCACCATCCTTGACTGCATCAGGTCATATCAAAGTGAGAGTTTGATCTTTTTGAAGTAGAAGGTTGACCTAGGAAGGCTGATCTTGTGAAGCTGATCTTAATGGCAAAGAGATTGTGCACAATTTGGATTGTAGATCTGAAGCATTGAACTTGTGGAATTGTGGCCTAGTTGTTTGCAAGATTGAAGGTTGAGATCTGACTTGTTACAACATGGAAATTGTCACAAGGTGGTCGATGAGGGTTTGCTACAGAGGGTTTCTCTTATCTTTAAGGATGCCTCTAAGAAGACTCAACCCTAGAGTTATTTATGATCTTTGTGATACTATTGAATCCCAGATCATAGAGAAGGTGAAATTAGATTTGAGATCTAAGATGGAATTGATGAAGAATGACAGGGTCATCAAAATCATGAGAATTGTTGATGGTATACCTCAGAATGTTGGTACTGAGGATGGCTATGAAGAAGCTGCTGAGGAATTTGAAACTGCTAGATCTAGTGGTGATGACCAAAGGAACAGATGTGGTGAAGATATACCTAGATCTGCTACTCAGTTTAGCAATTACCAAATGGAAGTTTCTACTTTCTCTGGTACTTTGAAGTCAGACAATCTAATTGATTGGATTGGTGAACTTGAAGATTTCTTTGAGCTAGAAGAAATTGAAGATCCTCTTTGGGTGAGATTAGCACAAACAAAGTTGAAAGGACATGCTGCTCTTTGGTGGAAGGAAATACAAAGAGACTGAGAAGATGAAGGTGAAACAAAGATCAATTGGTGGAGATTGATGGTGACTAAGTTGAAAGCTAAGTTCATACCAGCTGACTATGAGCTTGACTTGTTTAAGAAGTTGCAGAATCTAATACAAAAGGATTTTTTTGTTGAAGATTATACCCAGGAGTTCTAAAAACTTACTATTTGGTCTGGACACCGAGAGCTTGGTAAGGAAAATGTAGCTCAGTATGTGAATGGTCTGAGATTCAATATTCAGGATGAGCTTGGTATGCTGAAAATTGATTATGTTGAAGATGCTTATCAATATTCTTTGAAGGCAGAAGATAAGTTGAAGAGGAAATAACCTAGTAACTCATGAGGGAAGGAAAAGATTGATCACTCAGTGAAGGATAAACTGACTGATGCAGAAGATGAGCAAAAACCTGTGGAACCGAAGAAGAAGACATGTAGAGTTATTTTTAAGTGTACTTTCTATAACTGTGGAGAGGAAGGACACTGTTCTTTTGAGTGTACATAGAAGAAGGTTGACCAATGAACTACTGTGATGAATGAGAACAATCAGAATGAACCTGAATCAGAGAACTTGTTGCTTTGGCGAACATTGCTCGGTACAAAGGATGAACCTTGCTAGATGAGTAACTTGTTTAGGACCCAATGCAAGACTAAAGGTAAACTCTGTGATGTTATCATTGATAGTGGTATTACTGATAACCTTGTTGCTGAGGACCTAGTTCAAAAAATTGGTTTGAGTAGAATGAAGCATCCTTGTCCTTATAGGCTTGGCTAGTTACAAGATGTTCATGCTTTGGAAGTTAGAGAACAATGCTTCATTGATGTTCAGATTGGCCAGTACAAGGATCTTGTGCTTTGTGACATTGTGAAGATGAATAGTTATGATATATTGCTCAGTAGACCTTGGCAATATGATTGCAGAGCTATTTATGACTTTGTTCAGAATGTGTTTACTTTTGAGAAGAATGACATGAAGTTTTCACTGATGCCTTTGATGGATACAACACCCGGTAGGAGAAGCTTGAGTATTGGTAGCTGATTTGAGATTGTGGATCCAGAGAAAATGAATGATCACTATGGAGAATTGACCTGTGCATTTTCAAGAAAAGACCTAAAGAGACAAAGGAAACTAAAGTGGAAGAATTTTCAAACAGAAAAGGTGGAGGAGTTGTATGTGAAGAACTAGTTCAAGATTTATGTGTTGAATCTTGGAAGATGTTCTTCTCACATATGAACATCTTTTGGAACCTAGGGTGTCTGATGCAAGGGCATCCAAGGTTAAGGTAGGGCATTTTGTGTCCTTGGTGAAACTCTATGGAGTGTTAGTATTTTGGCTGGTGTTACTCAGTTGTAGCCTTGACCGATGGTCTCGGTCATTGAAGGAAGCTCAGTCATTGAAGGAACTCGATAGTCTCTGGCACTCAGTGGAAGTGTTACTCAGTCATGCCTATAGTGCTCGGTCAACACTAGTTCTTAGCAATGCCTAGTGTGCTCAGTTAATTTATTGTTGCTTGGTAGTTTTGGTTTACCAACTAGAGTTCTATGTGATTTATTGAGCCGACTTGGTGAATTTATTGTTGGTAGCCATTATTTTTGGCCCACATGCTAAATTAAATATTTTTATACATTTGTAAGATGACTTGTATGGCATTTAATTATTTGTTTTGGGGAGTTAAGGGTTTCATCTTGCTGACTTATGGCTGATGATTGGTATTTAAGGAATGCTTGGGAAGATGTTTAGGGAGATATTTTGGGAGATTAGGACTTGACAACTTAGTAGATCTGGATATCAAAATTGAAGCTTGCGAGTTGAAGTTAGTGAAGTTGTGGAAAAGTTCTTGATGAGCTTGTAGATCAGATTGTAATATGATCATTGTTTGTAGCAGAGCTAGGGCTGCATACTTGGGAACAAGGAGATATCTTGGAGGCTTGCGAGCTCAAGTTTAGATCTTCCTTAGGGTTTCCATCAGCTTCTGATTGTCTTCAGAGTTGATTAGTTGAGATTGTATCGGATCTAGTTGTGGATCTTGTAGAGTTGTTTTCTAATTGTAATTGGCCCTAACCCAGAAGGCCTTACAGAAAGGCATGTTAATGAAAATTAGTGTTAAACAATTACTTTGTATTGCATTGTTGAGTAATCCACTGTGTAATTCTATTGGCTGCAAGGTTTGGACTATCCTTCATTGGATCCACCATCCTTGACTGCATCAGATGAATAAAGGATCTTGAAGGAAGATCCACTACCATGATGGATAGATCTAGGATTTGAATGATGAATCTTGAATTCTTGAATTAAACCCCTCCAAAGGATTGAAAGCTTGAATCCTTGATCTTCAATGTTTGAACTTGAATGCTTGAATGTAGATGATGGCTTGAATGCTTCCTTGAAAATTATTGCTTGAAGGATGGAGTGCTTGATTGCAAAAGAGAGATGATAGATGGATCTCACACTTGATTGATGATGAAAAGATGGATGGAAATGAGAGAGGAAAGATTCCTTTTATACTAGTCTAGGGCACAAACTTCTAGAGAGGCTAATATAGGAGAATTAAATTCCCATTTAAACCTCAACCCCTAGAAATAGACCTAGATTAAATATAATTTAAGAGTTTACCATTCATAAATCTGGAACAGCTGACCCGAAAGTGGGAAAGTAAAACTTTCTGAAGCTCAACATCCAAAAACTTCTGGAATCTGAAATCTAGACCTAGGGTCAGGGTCAGGGTTGAGGTTGACTCTAACTTAGGTCAAGGTTGAGGTTGACCTTGACCCAGAAGGTCGACCTTGACCCTGAGGTCAAGAATCTCAATTTTTCAAGTTAGGGTGCTAGAAATAGGCTGGAAAGAGGTGGAGAAATGGAGAGAACAAGGGGGAAAACCATGATCCAAGCTAGAGATCCCATGAAAGCATCTAACATGAACCCAAACCACCTACTCAAAGGGCTAAACCAGTCCTAAATGGAAGTTCTTCCTTTTTTTGATGATACATTTAGCCCCCACTTTAGCAAGAGTATGGATTCAATACAAACTCTTGGTAAAGGAGAAGAAAGATCTAAGTGGATTTTCACTGAGATAGAATAACACTTAGTTAAGGACACAAGCCCTCAAGCTAAGGATTCTTATTCAACATACATGCATGAGGGTGCGAAAGTAAAGAGAAAACAAAGATAATGCTAAAAGACACAAAAAGAGGTGGTTAGTACAAAAACAAACCCAAACCAACTAGCAAAGGAAACCTTGCCAATAAATGCTTCCTATACTAATATCATATTTGGAAAGCTATTATAAAAGCATAAATGATTACATAATAAAGACAAGAGGAACACTATAAATAACATAGCTTCATGATCTAATCCTACTAGCATGAAAGATAAAAGAGAGAAAATAGAAAGTGATTACCTCACCCAGTAAGATGCCCACCTTACCGTGAATCACCAGGGAGGGAGAGCCCAATAGGTAGAATAACCTGATAGTTCACCCAAAAACTGTTCTTTGTAATTATAATGTGTCTTCTGATGGCTTTTGGAATACCCATAGATCCACATTCTTGTATCACTATGAATATAAAATGCATCTCTCTTTAGGATTTATGTGTGTTACCTTTAGAGGATTTAGCATATTGAAAAATTTAAACTATAGCATAAGGGAGACCCTATATATGCCCCCCTCCTTATTGTGGTTGTCTACTAGACATGATAAGGAAGAGAAGGAGTATACCCACTTCACAAAGTAAGGAGATATCCTATTAAGAACAATGTATACTATATTCTGAGTGAAGGGTATTGACCCTTACATCCAAGAGCATAGATAATTGTGAAAAGGATATGTCACTTATGGAAAAGGATCCTCAAAGAAAGAGATCTTATCAACAAGACCCCCATCATAGAGGAGTGCTTTAGATAAAATATCATGTTTAAAAGGGAAACAAAGATTCAATTATCTAGCCCCTTGTAATCAAAAGGAAGAGGAATATTTTAACAAAGGAATCAAACTCTAACCCTACAGCCAGGGAAAGAATTTATAAAGAAGATAATCTATACAATAAAGAAGAGGTGATGACCTAAGACAACAACCTCTCACATAAAAGGATATCGCTAGCCAAAACCTTAGCCAATACAATGAAATAATGTTGCAAGATAAACAAATACCACTAATCTAAGGAAAGTAGATCCCTAGACAAAGAGAAAGAAGGAAGAACCTTTCCCCCAGGGATGAAAGCAAGGGATACCTTTGCAAAAGAGTCTTTAGAAAAGATATCTTGAATATAAAATATAATCTATGGATGATTATAACATAATACAAAACAATAGAGATAGAAGATAGAAAGAATACCAATTAAGCTCAAGACCACATATATGCTAAGAGCCTAATGGATCCTAGGAGACTGGATGAAATACCTCTTGCCCCCCAGTCATGAGACAAGAGGATAAAATATCTATATTATGGAAAAATCAAGGGGATGTTCCCTATCAAAGTTATGAAGGAATTTTAAAATTGCACGAGAATGGGATATAATTCCTAAAGCAGCTCTTTCTCTAACATATAACTTGAAATGCACACAATCAGAACGTAAATGTGTATTACTGTAATGAAAAGGACATTTATACTTGGATAGAGAATCTTTCGGCATAGGTTTAAAAATTTATTTCTTGGAATTTATTAACTGAACATACACCTTCTTAGCCACATCTTGAGGAGTAACATGATAGTATAAGGTAGGTGTAGGAAAAAGAACATGAAGAGGAGGATGACAATCAAAATAAACCACCTTAAATTGATATTGCGAACAACCAACACCATGCATATCTTGTTTAGGGGATATATGAACTAGATACTTAATACCATGCTCATTAACACCAAGCCCTAAACCTTTATATCCTTGTTTAGTCATCATATTATATCGTGTAGTGTACATATCATGTAAAGCTTCTACAGGAGGTGATTTTTTATCACGTTCATGAGTAAAGGTTATATAAGGTGGAATAATAGGTATAGAGGAAGTTTCTTTTCTCTTCCCTTTAATATCATCTTGGATCAGATGAGAAGGGGAAGGTAACTCCAAATATTCTTGCACATATGCATCATGAACCATAGTTTGAGCCTCATCATAAGTATGGGAAGAACTAGGAATAGTAGATGGAGAATTAGGTACATTGGGAATATGAGCAATCAAATTCAGAACTAGATTAGGAATGATAGGATTATAATTAGGAAGATTATGAGATGGTGTATCATCTACTAAATTCTTCACATAATCCAAGAGAGTAATAAGTTTACCACATAAATCTTTAATGAAAGTTTTGAAAGTAGGAAAACTAGTATCGGTCAATCTCACAAAAGAATAGGAAAGTGAAACATGAAGGGTGACAAACATAACAAAATATATGATACTTTTATAAACATCATAAGTATGATAAAGAGATGGTAAGAGGAGGATACTAAATAAAATAATCATACACCAAAGCATCTTAAAAATCTTCATAGAAAATGAAATGCAAGAAATATTTTTGTATTTTGTAGAATATATAGACTTTTTTTTGGTATATTTTTAAATTTTAAAATGCAAGAGCATAAAAGAAATATAATCTTAATGAAAGAAAACAAAGAATCTAACACCGAAAAGAAAGAGTTGTCTATCGCAGGTTCACCAAAATGTAAGATATAAAAATATATGAAGGTATATTTTTATATCTATGTTTTGTGTTATATGAAATGTGATGGGGTGTGTGATGGAAAAATTAATAAAATAGGAATACTTATCTTGAAAAGGAGAAGATTTATAAATTACTATTTTCTGGTGTTTGTACTTAGTTTCGGAAAATTTGATAATGAGATTTGGCCTAGAAACATAGAAACAGAGAAAACCCATAAACCTTGTGTCTTTCTGAGAGAGGTCAACCTTGAGCCAAATTAGATGTATGATCTTACCCTAAAGCACAATCTTACCCCTAAAAGTTGACCTTGACCTATACTATTTCGACAAAAAATCTATTCGCTGATCCCAGAAGTTTGCCAAAAAAGGTACTCAGATCTGAACTGCAATTCCTTGTCTCGCACCTGTACCTACAATAAAAGGGTTTCATTTGTTTGGATGAGGGGTTTTCCTTGGTTAAACCCCAGTTTGGAATCAACCTTTAAAATAGAATTGAAATAGAGAATGCTAGCAAGTAGTAGAAGTAGATTTAACAACGAAGCTATGATATTCAATAGATATGCAATTTTATTTAGAATGTAAACAAGTATGTTGATATGAAAGCTTAGACTCAACACTAAAAAATGTAAATCAAAACCTCCATGATTGTATGCTCATAATCCATGTTGAAGGGAAAATTAATAGATCTTGAAGATGAACAAAGGATCTTGAAGGAAGATCACACCAGCATGATGGATAGATCTAGGGTTTGAATGATGAATCTTGAATGCTTGAACCAAATCCCTCCAAAGTCTTGAAAACTTGAATCCTTGATCTTCAATACTTGAACTTGAATGCTTGAATGTAGATGATGGCTTGAATGCTTCCTTGAAAATGCTTGCTTGAAGGATGGAGTTCTTAATTGCAAAAGAGAGATGATAGATGGATCTCACACATGATTGATGATGAAAAGATGGATGGAAATGAGAGAGGAAGGATTCCTTCTATACTAGTCTAGGTCATAAACTTATAGAGAGGCCAACATAGGAGAATTAAATTCCCATTTAAACCTTAACCCCTAGAAATGGACCTAGATTAAATATAATTTAAGAGTTTACCATTTTGAAATCTAGAACAGCGGTCCTAGAAGTGGGAAAATAAAACTTTCCAAAGTGCGACATCCAGATTTTTTTGGAATCTAAAATTTGGACCCAGGGTCAGGGTCTAGGTCAACTCTTACCTAGGTCAAGTTCAAGGTTGACCTTGACCCAGAAGGTTGACCATGACCCTGAGGTTAAGAATCTAAGGGGTTCAGGTCAAGGTGCCAGAAACAGGCTGGAAAGAGGTAGAGAAAAGTGCAGAATAGGGGGAAAACCATGATCCAAGCCATAGATCCCATGAAAGTATCTAACATGACCCCAAACCACCTACTCAGAGGGATAAACCAGTCCTAAATGGAACTTCTTCCATTTTCTGATGATATAGCATCATTGAATCGATCAAGTTGTATTGAAGATTGAATATGAATATTATATCAAGATTGTGCTCTACACTATGATATAGTATTAGTGTATAAAAGATATTTGTTCCTTTGGTGGTTTGTACATAGAGGACGCAAGTTGAATGGTTATCAAATTTAAGTAAGAGAGGATGACAATTTCATGTTTGAACAATGAGTATGGACATGCTTTCTTGGTAAAAGATCTTATATGAATATGGGCTAAGTTCTTATAATGCTATTTTTTTTGGTTAGACCTTAAAAATTCCACAAGATGTCTTTCTCATGTGCAAAATTGTTTCAAAGCATAGACAAAGCATAGGAACTATTTAATAGAGCTTTTCAGACTATGTAATGATTGGACAATTTGTAAAAAAATAGATTTTTCTAAAATTTTCAAAACTTCTAGTACAAATGCAAAGTAAAACTCCACCTACTTTTTTTAAGCAATAAGAAATCAATTTTCATCAAGAAAGAGTATTTTTAAAGGGGTTCCATCTTAATGATTCACATAATATTAGTTTATTTGTTTCTTGATTAGGCCCTTGAGTACAAAATATACAAAGTTCATAAATCTAATAGTTCATAGGATTGTTTCATTTCTTTCCATGCGGATTACATTTGGTCTTCCATAATTTGTTGTTTTATTTTACTTATTTACTAGTGAGATCACATTATTATCAACTTATTTTAAAGTCATAGATGTAGACATGAAATTTCTATAGTTCATAATAATTAGTGTATTGTTCTTATTGATTTAACTATGTAGAATTTTTTGCATCAATATTTTAGATCATACCCAATGATCCATCATTAGGATGATAATAGATCTATACAAATAAAAATTATTATTTATCTTTTTAAGTTTCATTATTAGTATTTATCTTTGGAAAGAGTGTTTTTAATTCTTTGGTAGCTTCCATTTATTTATTTTTTCTCCTTGTAGCTTCATCATTGACAAATATAATTTTTCTATTGGGGATGTACATAAAGCAATTGATCTTCCAAAACCAAAGAGGAAGAATATTTAAGGGAAATTGGACTAGTGAAAGATGGTAAATAAGAATTTTCCTTTGTAGAGGATATATATGGCTATTAAATTGAGTTGATAAAGAGAGGTCCTAGTCCAAAAGTATTGTGAAAATCAATACTCAGAATATATCTTGATTGTGTGATTGAATTTTATGAAAAGGCCTATGGAATGTAGCTTTAATGGAAAATAGACTTTATAGATTACAAGTATACATTTTCTATGATAGGTTATGGATTAGAAGGTAGAAGTACTTTGACTTTTTGAAATTTTATCATGGTCACATATATTTTGGAGTCTATCTTCTTTATATATTTGATAGATCTTTTTATGATTTTAAAAATTTACATGCTTATGTCATTGGAGAATCTCATTCATTGAATGTAAGATGCATCAAACATTGAAGGTGGAAGGATATGATCATCTTGAGCTATCTTGTCACTTAAGGATGATTAATTGCATGAGAAGCACCCTATTTGTGTCCCTGAAGAAAAGAGGGTTGGTAGCATCTTGTTTTTATTCTATGAAGAGAACGAGGAACCAATATTCTTGTGGGTGTGTATTGTACTTTTTTTTGTTTGTATTTTTTTTAACACATAAGAAAAATATTGGATAGAGTCAGAGGATGTGTGGACTTTTTAGGGAAAGGTATATCATGTGCATATTTTTGGTTGGTGATTTATGCAACAAAGGAGGGAATGTTTCCATAGCACTTGAGGAGTAATTACACACACTTGCATGAGATGTGGAATTTTAGAAGAAAGACAACTCATGTGTAGCACTATATGAGGCATTGACACAAAAAGAAGACATTGTGAAATTTTGGAGGAAGTGTCTCTTTCTACATTGAAGGTTGGAACACTTTTATGTTCTTTCATTTTTCTCAAATATTTTTAGGTTACACATTTAGAATATCCAAATAATAAGTTATGTGCTTCTTAGATGAGTATTGACGATTTATAATGGTACTTTATCAAAGTCTCCAAAATATTTGGGTTCACAATTCTAGCAACGTTTCACTCTTATTTGGATTAATGTAATAAGAGGGTGGTGGGGATTGATGTTGGATTTTTACATTAATATAAGCTAATTTTATGGTTTAGGTTAATCAAATAAATTATTTAGTTGCATTTTTTTAAGGAATTTATCCCTATGAGAAATTTTTATATATAAAATAAGTCTTTTTAATCCAAAATAATGTAATGCAAAATTGAAAGTTTTGTATCGAACTGAATGTGAATATTAGATCTTTTTTTTGTTCGGCACTTTCACTAGCTACCCAAAGACCTTTTGGGAGACCACTTGTCTCCTCTCGTATTAGGTATCACCCTTGATATTCTTCGTTATTTTTCATGGACTTCTATTTTTAAACACAATTCATGAATATTGTACATAAATTTATAGTTAGGATATTTCAAGGAAGGTAGACCAAGTGGCATATACTACTTATAGTTATACATTAGATAATTTTTGTTAGCTCCAATGTGTTTATGAAATAGTGATACTCATGAAAGAATTTGAATTAAAATAATACAATTTTTCAATCCTCATTTTCTACCCTGATAATTGCACATTTTGAATTATCACATTGTTCTTGTTTTCAATGTGAATATGCATGCCTTCATCTCATTTTGTAAATATTTAAATTACATCTTGGTATCCTTAAAATTTTATTTATTAGGTCTTTCACATATTATTTGAATTTTTTTCTATATTTTTTTTCACCCTTTTAAGTTCTTGAATGTGAAGTTTGATTTCTATAATCCATTTATGCATATTAGCTTCTCAAATTTAGATCCTTTTTTATCTTTGTTTCATAGAACTAGTTGTATTTATAGGTTTTCCTTCTATTTATTGTTCACACAAAACTTTGATTTATAATATAAATTTTATTTCACCTTTTCAAATAACATAATTATAACAATGTAATCTTTCACTAATCATCATATTAGAATTTTTGGATGAAGCCATAGATATAATAAACATTTTTCAATGATAGAACCATGCAAGATTCAAAAATCATGTGTTTTAAAGAGACCTAAAAAAATAGGTTCAAATAGGTTTTGAATGAACCTGAAAAAATATATACAAAGAGTTCCCATTAGAAAATCAATAGTAAACCCACAACCCACCAAAAGCCAGAATATCTACCAATACAACAAACTGAAAATACTAAGAAATAAGAGAAGTAAAAAGACAAAGAACAAAAAACTAAAAAAAAAATCATGGCCTCATTGACCTCAACTCCTAGTTGAGTAGTATACCAGGCAATTTTCTTTAGGTCTTAACTTGATCCTAAGAAAAGTGGACAACCACTCTTTTCAAATTCCCCCTTGTTTCAATGGTACATGAGCCTCTACTTTCCCCTACACTCCCCTGAGTCTTCTTACCACAAGTGTCCAAATCAATAATCAAAATAGTATTAGGATAGTGTTTTTTAAACTTTTCAACCATGTTCAAATATTCTCAATAGCTTTATTCATGATTGTACACCTAAAGTAACCAATGCGGCAAGATTGTCATTGATGTTTTTTATTTTTTTATCAACAGTAACAATTTGGCCTTCATAACCTATACACATAGTTTTTGAATCCCTGATAAATTTTTTTGAGGAGACCACAAGGGATTTCCATTTATTCAATTTCCTAGGGGAGGTCTTTTTGTGGTTATTATGAGTATTCTCTTGTTTGCTCTTAATACAACCTTAGCTTAATGTTAACTTCAATAATCTTTTGAAACGCCCACTTATTCATTATAAAAGAATCAAAGGCTAAATTACAAGAAAAGTCCATCAAATCCAATGAACTTCCATGCTCATAATGAAGCAAGGGAGAATCATTGGGGAGGTCTCTAAAAATTAGGGCCTATTCTCCCCTAGATGATTAGGAGTGTAGTCGTTAGTATTTTGCACCATCTCTAAAGAATGTTGCTAAAAGGAAAAATCAAGAATTAGGCTTCAGCAAGAAAATCCCTATTTGGATTTAACTGCTCTTTTTTTTCTTTGTAGTTCTTTGGATAATACCCTTCTTATCAAACAAAAATTAGATTAGATATATTTTTTAGTCTCTTCTTCATTTAATTCTAGGCATAAACTATTTGAATAATCATGTTGAGATCCTTTAGTCTCATTTGAGGGACAAAGGGAGGAAGTAATATTGCATTTATAAGGGGAAGGGAACAATATCCATTTCTCCATAATATGAAACATGATGCCTATATGTAGAATGATATTCCTAGGGTGTTGAACATGGTCTTTGGTACTACTAGAATGAGAATAACAGAGGAAGAAATGTGAAGAAGCCCACACTTTATGCCAAAAATGGTTGAGACAAAAAAAGTAATGTCCATAAACTGTTTGGAATACACCACTCAGGGAAATGTACTAGGTAATCACCTTCAGGACTACAACATGAATCTTCTTAATCAAACTCACAACATAACCTTTTTTTCCTTCTTCATCAACATTTCACCTTTTCCATATTTAACAGAACTATCTGCAACACTATTTGAATCCTTCAAGATCCTAAAGAATTTATTTGGATCTATGAAAAAACTAGTCACCTTTCCAATAAGATCCTCATTAACTTCCCAATTTCTCCTATTGAAGCTCTAAATTTTGGGCAAAATTTAGAGTCCTATATAGTGATAAAACACTAAAAAATGGCCTCTTAAACTCCATGACCAATAATGAATGATGGAGAACATAAAATGGGATGAAAAAATTACATTAATTTTCAATTAAAAGTTGAGAGATTAAGAAAGGAAGCTCAGTGACAGGAACAATGAAAATTCTATGATCAAAGCCTTCAGAAAATGCTGGAATTTCAACCTGCTACAAACATGATGTTGATAGAGGCTGAAGATGGTCAAATTTTAAAAATCTAAAAAAGACCCAGTTCGGAAAATCAAATTTCCTATTTCCATTAAGAATCTTAGCTTTTCAAAAGGTGTTTTGATTTTTCAACCAGACCAAAATCTGAAAGTTAGGTAGTTATTTTTTAGTTAGTTTATTATTTTTTCAAAATAATTTGTAATAAGGGTGTGTCTTTTCACCCTAAAGAGGTGTGAAAGCCACTCAAACATGTATATATACATAATGTAAAATGAAAATATGGAAGACAATACAAGATATATTTTCATAGAATATAATTTCATAAACAACTGCAACTATGAACTCTTATGTACCAAATTTTCAACATCAATAAAGATAAGTGCTCTTCTTTTTATTTGTGGTTATAAGTTATATGTTTTCAATTAGTCTTTTAGATATTCTATAAAATAGAGCATTTCAGTGTGTTGAATTCCCCGAGTATCATAATTCAAAATTAATATATACAACTCGAATATCAATTGTATGGTCTGTGAACCTACCAGTGTTCTTATCAGTCTCTTAATTTGAGTTAAAATCGATAGGATTAGTTGTGTAAATTGATTTGAATTGTGAATCAAGCGGAAGCCTCTGAAATTATGGTCTTGTCTTATTAAATCAAGTTTTTTAAAACCATCTCTAATCATACGTAGGATTGAAATTTTTTTGACTCTATAGCCCAAGTATTTAGAAGGCACTGATCTAATCATTATTTGGAAATTATCATTTGGTTCATACTTTGTAGTTTATAGATCATTAAATCATTATTTCAAAAGCATTACTGTTGCCCAAAATTTCATATCTTTCAATTCTAGACTCTGCAACTATCTAGGTCCCTGCTGCAACTTTTTTCACGTGCGAAGTTGATCCACAAGGTTTCATGCTTTGCGATCTGACCCCCATGTTCTTCAATGTTTCACCATGCCCCAGTCTAGGTCACATCACTTAATTCGCAAAACCTAGGAAGTTATTCAATTTTAAAAAGGCTTGCAGGAAATGTTCTTGTAGGGTTCCAAAAAAGTGTTTAGTGTCGAAAACTTTCTGTGTTTTGACCTTTGATATGAAAGCCCTCTGTGTTTTTGAACTTCACTCTGAAAGCCCAGGATGTTTTTGACCTTCTACGCTTCACACTTCTTCTTCAACATCGGCATTTCATAAGAGCGCAACTCTGATAAGTGTGGGCCCGATGAGACTTCCCAGTGAAGATTTGCAGTGGTCGCATGATCTCGTGGAATCTTTCAAGCCCATGAGATCATGCGACAACTGTCTGATAAGAATCCTAGTGGTCACAGTAAAGCTCTAAATGACAGGCAGTTTGCGGCTCGGCAAGTTAACATCTAGCGGTTGGTCGCATGGTTGCATGCAACTTTCTAACTGCATGCAACCATGTGACAAGCTTTCTAATGGTCAGTAGGGACTTCAACATTGTGGTAGCTGCTAGTGGGTCCTCTGGTGGTGATGTGTCCATCCTGTAGTGGGCTGAAGGTAGTAAGGACCCCATAGATTCAAAATCTACAGTGGTCGCATGTTCACATGGGATCTTCCGATTCCATGTGATCATGCAACCACCGTTGGATTCTTTGGTGCTTTCTGGCAGTGTTGTTGTGGGTCCGGTCCATGTGGTCGGCTCCTGTTGGGCCACGTGGTAAAGTTTGACAAGTGTGATGTCTTGCGGATCCAGGTGTCTATGCAGTAGCAGAGGCAAGTTTTCAAAGGCTTGTCGCATGATTACATGAACGATTTTGAGCTCATGCGATCATGCGACCATTGTTATTTCAAAGTGGTGCAGCCAATTTTCGTGGGCTTTCTTCTGCAGAGGATGCTTGCAGGCGGCGGGTAGCTGAGAGTTTATGTCGCTAGGATGGTTGGTGGTTGCAGGGGACTTTGAGGTGATCTTTGCCGATGTTGCAGAGTCCTGTGCTATGTGTTCATGCCGCGGGTTGATGAATAAGTGCTTGGTGCCATTATTTTCTATAGTCCTTTCCTAGGGTGGTGTGATTGATTTTGAGAGAATTCATGGCTGATTGGAGTTGCAGGTGAGATTGTTGGTGAAGATGGTGTGTCTGCAGGTAGTCCTGGTATAGAATGATATGCAATCATGAGATTTTGGACTTGTTTTGTCAACTTTTCTCAAAGCTTTCAGGGTTTGTACCTCTAGCGTCTGGTAAAGAATTGAAAAATTTTGTAACCCTGGTTAATTTTGGACTCCTGCCTACGTGCAGTGAGGGATGTATATATTGTTTTTGAGAGCCTTAGGGTTCAGAATTCACATTTTGTAAAGAAGAAAAGACTCTTTCTTGGGAAGCTATTTGTGGCATTTCTTCCTGCCCTCTGGTTTCTCACATTTTGTAAATTCCCATTGATAATACAAATATTGCAAAGGCATTTTGTGACAATCCTTCATGTCCCTGTGCTTCCATGTTTGCATTATCTCTTATTGGATTAAGGTTTATGAATGCTTTTAGTGATACTTAGGGTTCCTGATCCCTCTTACTTTCAGCTTATATGTGTACTACTATGTTTGATCTAAATTGAGTGAGTTTGTGGGTATTCTTCAGCCCCCTATCATTTCGTCTCATTCCTGTGCCCTTTTGCTAAAGAGAATGTCTATTTGCAGGTCATAGGTTGTGTCTAATGTTCAGGCCCTCTTATGAAATACTTATGCAAGCCTATTCAGTAAGTTGTAATCTACTAGACCTATGTCTTTCACTGATTTCATCCCTCTATACTGAGATTCAAACCCTATTTTTGGTGCATCACCCAGTAGGATAGTTTTCTTTCAGTCATTTCCATTTCATGCATTCCTTCTAACCCTTTCCCCTCAAAGATTTACTTTCCTATTAAGAGAAAACTAAGGTGATAATCCAAGAGGAACCAGCCTAGAACCTAGAGGTTTCATCTCAGTTAGCAAAAGGTCCCGCAACCTTGAGATGATTCCCAATTTATACTAAGTTATCAAGACCAAGAGAGCTTGAACTAAGGGTGCAAACTCAGTGTATAACATTTTTGGCACACCCGGTGGGACCAAGAGGTCATAAGTTTTCATAGTTCTTGTTGATTTTGATATGCATTTAGCAAGTTGCAGACCTTTGAGAGGTCATTGTTTTGCATATCTGGCGACTCTGAGTTCACATCCACTGGTTTCAAGAAGATTCAGTACCTAAGATGGATTACCATCCTTCTTTTCATGAGGACAAACCTTCATTTCATGGAGGTCAGCTTTATCAGAATAGTGGTACTTCTAATTTCATGCAAGAGTACCTAGTTGCAGCAATGAACCAACATACACCTTATGCTTGCCCCCCACCCACCCAACTTCCAGTATCATGGAAACACCAATACACATACTAGCAACCTCAAGAGGAGATGCCTTCCTTAGAAGAGTATGCTTATAATTCCTAGATCCAACAACAACAAGCATTGGCCCATAAGAAGGTTTATTAAAAGGAGCTAGAAGAACAGAGGAAACACTATGAGGAGGTGTCGGAAACACAAAAAAGGCATATGAAAACATAGGAAAAGGAGTAGTTTGATGCTATGATAGGACTGAAACAAGGTCAGGCAGCCCTTACAAGCATTCTCACAGCATTAAAGAAGGTTTATGAGGAAAAGTTAGTGGCAGTTAGTGCTGCTGCAGCTGCAAAGGAATAAGATTTTCAAAGAACATTAGCAGCTTAGATAGATGCTTATGAAGAATTAGAGGCTCACAAGAATAAGTGTGAAAAGGTGGTTGAAGACCAAAAAATTTTAATGGAAGCCATGTTTGATAAGGGCATTGAATTTCAGCTTGAGAAAGAACAGGAGTTGGCAGCCCATAAGGAGTTTCATGATAAAGAAATACAAGAGCACAAAGAAATAATAGGGCTCTTGATTCTAAAGGGTGCAAATGATAAAGAGACTCATTGGATGCAACTTGAGGAAGCTCTTTGTAAAGAAAAGAAGGAGGCTATTTCAGGGTTATCTGCTGAATCTCATAATGTTGCCAAGCAGACCATCGAATTAGAGGCTGATTTATTTGAAGAGCTACCTTGTTTTGTTGAAGATGACGATGCTTCTAATATGCCATCTATCTCAGCTGCTGAAGGACAAAGAGAAGAATGTTCTCCTAAAAAGAAGATTGCTGCTAAGAATGTTGACAAGAGAAGTGACATGGAGGAAGAGGCTCATCTGCATGAATTGATAGTTAAAAATCCTGACAATAGTGAAAGGAACCCCAAGTTCATTCTTTCTAGGGGTTGCCCCTTAAGGTACTTAGCAAGAGCAGAGGTTGGCCACGAAGATCCAGTCATGTTTTTGTCCAAACATGAGTGTTCAAATGAAGCTGAAGCTGAGGGTGAACTTGCAGTTCAGCAAAGGCAAGCTCAACTCACTTATCTACCCCTAGACAATGGAGATAAAAATCTATTGGTAAAGGTGAGTCATTTTGTTTATGTTCTTCAAGAGGTAGTGCATCGGTTCTTCACACAACTATGTGTACTTCCTTCCTTGTTAGCTATCCTCCTGCATGAAAAGTATTGTACCCTAAGGAGGAGGGGTAGCTATTTCAGCACACGAGTGAATGGTTTTGTTTAACCATTTTTGTAGACTAGTTAGTTTAGGATAGGTTAGGTTTCCTGCTTTCTTCTAGCTTTATAGTTTAGTCTTTCCCTGTTTCCCAAGAAGTGCCCGTGCACAGTTTGTCTTGTTGGTTCAGTTTTGTCTTTGTCAAAGTTTTGTGTTTGAAATGACCCCATGCCCAATGGATATGTCAAGGCCACTGGCCTAATGTCTAGTAAGCTGACATCCCACAGAAGTCGCCAAAATATTGCCCAAAATTTCATATCTTTCAATTCTGGCCTCTACCACTGTCTAGGTCCCTACTGCAACTTTTTTCATGTGTGAAGTTGATCCACAAGGTTTCATGCTTTGTGATCTGACCCCCATGTTCTTCAATGTTTCACCATGCCCCAGTCCAGATCACATCACTTAATTTGCAAAACCCAGGAAGTTATTCAATTTTAAAAAGGCTTGCAAGAAATGTTGTTGCAGGGTTCCAAAAAAGTGTTCAGTGTCGAAAAAATTTTGTGTTTTCAACCTTCGATCTGAAAGCCCTCTATGTTTTTGACCTTTGCTCTAAAAGCCCAGGTTTTTTTCGACCTTCTGTGCTTCATACTTCTTCTTTGGCATCCGCATTTCATAAGCGCGCAACTCCGATCAGTGTGGGCCTGATGAGACTTCCCAGTGAAGATCTGCGGTGGTCGCATGATCTCATGGAATCTTTTGAGCCCATGAGATCATGCGACAACCGTTTGATAAGAATCCCAGTGGTCACGGTAAAGCTCTAAATGATAGGTGGTTTGTGGCCCAACAAGTTAACATCTAGCGGCTGGTCACATGGTCGCATGCAACTTTCTAACCACATGTGACCATGTGATAAGCTTTCTAATGGTCAGCAGGGACTTCGGCATTGTGGTAGCTGCTAGTGGGTCCTCTGGTGGTGATGTGTCCATCCTGTAGTGGGCTGAAGGTAGTAAGGACCCCGTAGATTCAAAATCTATCATGGTCACATGTTCGCATGGGATCTTTCGATCCCATGCGATCATGCGACCACTGTTGGATTCTTTGGTGCTTTCTGGCAGTGTTTTCATGGGTCCAGCCCGTGTGGTCAGCTCCTGTTGGACCACATGGTAAAGTTTGACAGGTGTGATGTCTTGCGGTTCTAGGTGTCTATGCAGCAGTAGAGGAAATTTTTCAAAGGCTTGTCACATGATCACATGAAGGCTTTTGAGCTCATGTGATCATGCAACCATTGCTATTTCAAAGCGGTGCGACCAGTTTTGGCTGGCTTTCTTTTGCGGAGGATGGTTGCAGGCTGCGAGTAGCTAAGAGTTTATGTTGCTAGGACAGTTGGTGGTTGCAGGGGACTTTGAGGTGATCTTTGCCGGCATTGCAGAGTCCTGTGCCATGTGTTCATGCTGCGGGTTGATGAATAAGTGCTTGGCACCATTATTTTCTGCAGTCCCTTCCCAGGGTGGTGTGATTGATTTTGATAGAATTCATGGCTGATTGGAGTTGCAGGTGAGATTGTTGGTGAAGATGGTGTGTCTGCAAGTGGTCCTGGTACAGAAAGATATGCAATCATGAGATTTTGGACCTGTTTGTCAACTTTTCTCATATTTTGAGGGTTTGTACCTCTAGGGTCTGGTAAAGAATTGAATAATGTTGTAACCCTGGTTAATTTTAGACTCCTGCTTGTGTGCAATGGGGGATGTATATATTGTTTTTTGAGAGCCTTAGGGTTCAGAATTTACATTTTGTAAAGAAGAAAAGACTCTTTCTTGGGAAGCTATCTGTGGCATTTCTTCCTACCCTCTGGTTTCTCACATTCTATAAATTCTCATTAATAATACAAATATTGCAGAGGTAGTTTGTGACAATCCTTCATGTCCCTATGCTTCCATGTTTCCATTATCTCTTATTGGATTAAGGTTTATGAATGCTTTCAGTGATATTTAGGGTTCCTGATCCCTCTTACTTTCAGCTTATATGTGTACTACTATGTTTGATTTGATTTGAGTGTGTTTGTGGGTATTCTTCAACTGCTTGTCATTCTGTCTCATTCTTATGCCCTTTTGCTGAAGAGAATGTCTGCTTGTAGGTCATAGGTTGTGTCTAATGTTCAAGCCCTCTTATGAAATACTTATGCAAGCCTATTCAGTAAGTTGTGATCTACTAGACGTAGGTCTTTCACTGATTTTATCCCTCTATAATGAGATCCAAACCCTATTTTTGGTGCATCACCCAGTAGGATAGTTTGCTTTCAGTCATTTCTATTTCATGCATTCCTTCTAACCCTTTCCCCTCAAAGATTTACTTTCCTATTAAGAGAAAACTAAGGTGATAATCCAAGAGGAACCAGCCTAGAACCTGGAGGTTTCATCTCGGTTAGCAAAAGGTCCCACAACCTTGAGATGATTCCCAAGTTATACTGAGTTATCAAGACCAATAGAGCTTGAACTAAGGGTGCAAACTCAGTGTATAACAATTACATTTAATTCTTTAGTATAATCCATTTAATCAAGTATTATAGAATAGAGATTTTTAGGAGATTAGTTTCTTTCCTCAAATGATCATTCACCACCTTTGGAGGAACTTTTTTTCATGTATGTGGATGAGCAACACAGAGAATTTGATCTAGTTCAAAAGAGAATTCAGGCCTACCAACCTTAGCTTGATTAAGCTACAATTGTAGAGGTATCATTATATCTGTCAGTTGGCCAAAAGAAAATCCATCATTTTTGGGCACCAACAAATTGGCGACTCTGTTGAGAAGAGTTGCTCACAATATATATTGTGAGGTTACCTAGAATTTTAGATTTTGCAGATCATAATCAAAAGGTGGTTATATTACTTTGTTTGGAAGTACACTCTACTTGAAGAAAGAACCTAGATGTAAGACATTCCTCAAATGAGGTGGCGATTCTATTCAATAAAGCATTTTAGTCAGTGACTCTAATGAGGAAGAAGACCTAGAGGGAGATAACTAAAGTTTCCTCTTTCAAAGATGTGGCGACTCTATTGTCAAGAACCTAATGTATAAAGAAACAAGTTACTACCAATTCAGATATTCAGAATGTATCACAACAAACAACCATTTCAGAGAAAACCATTTATTCCAGATGGTATCAGGCCATTGGATCTCAGGAGATTCCATTGTACATTCCTTTTAATTTGGTCCCTAATTTTTCACACCTTGTACCAAAGTTCCATGGAGAATGGGATGAATCAACAATTGAACATTTGGATGCATCTTATGCATTTATAGAGAACTATGAGATTTTTGTAGAAGATCAAGTAATGAAACTATTTGTCAGGATATTAGAAGATAATGCAAGAGAGCAATATGGATCATTACCCACTCAGTCTATTTCATCATGGAGGCAATTTGAGTAGTGGTTTCTTGATATGTTTCATTATACCAATGATGAAGAAAATAACATGTATTATGATCATAATGAAGATCAAAATTGCACTATGGAAACATAATCTTACATGTCTCCCTTAGATGCATTTTTTAATATAGAAAGACAAAAGGGTGAGTCTATAGCCCATTTGTTCATAAGAATGATGGGTTTCTATTTGGAGATACCATCAGATATCGCACCTTCAAGCAGGGAATTTTGAAGAAAACTTGATGATTTAAGAGTCTCTTTAGATGACCCTGATTTGAAGCTTCTTTTTTAGAAAGTAAGATAATATAATGAAGGAAAAGGAAAACATATAGAGATGGAACAAAAATCTAATAATGTTTTTGAAGAGGAATCCGACCATGATGAAAATTGCATGAAATATGAAAGTGAAGAAGAAAACAATGTGTGCTATGAGCAGGAAGAAAATCAAAGTTGCAATATGGATTTAGAGCCTGGTTCATATTTTTCTTTCAAAAGATATGAAGAAGGTGATAATTTTAACCAAGGCTACGTATCTCTAAGAATCAAGCATTTACTTTGTGGCACATTTGCCAAAGAAGAAAATATGAAATATAGTGTACCAATAATTGATTTATATCTAGCTAAATCTTTTGGCAATGGGGTACATAAAGTAGATGAAGACAATAAAGACAATGAGGAAGAATCCTTTCTTAGTGCAAAACAAATTTCAGATTTGTTGGATAAGGAATATAAAAGGCATGTACACAAAAATGACTCAAAATATTTTCCAGTTCACAAGGATAAGAAAATTGATGAAACACGAGAAGATAAACTTGATTAGAGAGAGACATGTCTTGTTGATGAAGTATATGATTCTAAAAAGGATAAATTTTGTAGAGAGGAAGAAGAAGAAGATGTGTCTAAATTCTCTATGTTTTTGAATCCGTTGTTTGAAGAGGAAGTAGATGAAGATATGTCTGATTTCTCTATGTTATCGAATCCGTTGTTTGAAGAGGATCCTTTATGCAATGGAATCCATCAGCATCATAATGAAGATAACCGTCCTAATTTTAAAGTTGATGAAACTCATGAAGTGCATTCAAAGGGTGAGATATATTATAGTTCATCCTTTGAGCCAGAGGTACACCAACTATGTGAAGATGAGATAGAATCAGCCAAGCATGATGGGGCCAATAGATTGAAGGATAGTCTTGAAGATTGTTCAAATATCACACCTGACCATAGTCTTGGTATATGTGAAGAAGTGTCTCCTCAACATGAACCATCTTTAAAATCATTATATGAACAAGTGTTGCACCATAGGCCTGCAGAAGAGTTTGGATTGGACAAACATAATGTACATTCTAAATATGGAGACATAGAAAATTATATACAAAAGGACAATCATGCGAAGAAATTTATTCTAATGATTATATGACTAGTCACATGCATGACCATAGGGAGCTTCCATTCGGCAAGGACCAATGTGCATCTGATGATTTCTCAAAGGAAAAACAAAAAGAGAATACCAAAAAATACATTGATAAAGCAACAAGTATTGTTCACAAAAATGATCGCATTTTATTTAGGAAATCCAAAGTGTTACATGATCAGAATCAAGTGTTTGATAGGGTAAAATGTTGATTCCATGTTTTGGTGGCCTAGGGCCACCGAATGAGATTTGATTTCATTATTGAAATATGCAGTGACTCTATAGCCTAATGGACTTTGCACTTGGTCTACTTCTTCCAGAGATAGCTGGAATCTCGCTATGCTCACATGGATCATACATCCCCAGAAAGAGCATGTTGGAGCTCTAAATTTTGGACAAAATTTGGAGTCCTATATAGTGATAAAACCCTAAAAAATGGCCTCTTAAACTCCATGCCCAATAATTAATGATGGAATACATGAAATGGGATGAAAAAATTACATTAATTTTCAATTCAAAGTTGAGAGA
This sequence comes from Chamaecyparis obtusa, assembly GCA_027943335.1. Classification (NCBI taxonomy): domain Eukaryota; kingdom Viridiplantae; phylum Streptophyta; class Pinopsida; order Cupressales; family Cupressaceae; genus Chamaecyparis; species Chamaecyparis obtusa. The sequence goes on along the minus strand of BSBK01007212.1, from coordinate 264,211 downwards.
TTAAGAAAAGAAGCTCTGTGATAGGAACAATCAAAATTCTATGATCAAAGCCTTCAAAAAATACTGGAATTTCAATTTGCTACAAAGATGATGCCACCAGAGGCTAAAGATGGTCAAATTTTAAAAATCTAAAAAGGCCCCAGTTCGGGAAATCAAATTTCCTATTTCCAATAAAAATCTTAGCTTTCCACGAGGTGTTTTTATTTTTTGACCAGAACCAAATCTGAAAGTTAGGTAGTTATTTTTTGGTTAGTTTATTACTTTTTCAAAATAATTTGTAATAAGGCTGTGTCTTTTCACCCTAAAGAGGTGTGAAAGCCACTCAAACATGTATATATACATAATGTAAAATGAAAAGATGGAATACAATACAAGATATATTTTTATAGAATAGATTTTCATAAACAACTGCAACTATGAACTCTTATGTACTATTTTTTCAACATCAATAAAGATAAGTGCTCTTCTTTTTATTTGTGGTTATAAGTTATATGTTTTCAATTAGTCTTTTAGATATTCTATTAAATAGAGTGTTTCACTATGTTGAATTCCATGAGTATCATAATTCAAAATTAATATATACAACTCGAATATCAATTGTATGGTCTGTGAACCTACCATTGTTCTTATCTATCTCTTAATTTGAGTTAAAATCGATAGGATTAGTTGTGTAAATTGATTTGAATTGTGAATCAAGTGGAAGCCTATGAAATTATGGTAGTGTCTTATTAAAGCATGTTTTTTAAAACCGTCTTTGATCGTACGTAGGATTGAAATTTTTTTGACTCTATAGCCCAAGTATTTAGAAGGCACTGATCTAATCATTATTTGGAAATTTTCATTCGGTTCATACTTGGTAGTTTATAGATCATTAAATCATTATTTCAAAAGCATTACTTTTAATTCTTTATTATAATCCATTTAGTCAAGTCTTATAGAATAGAGATTTTTAGGAGATTAGTTTCTTTCCTCAAAGGATAATTCACCACCTTTGGAGGAACTTTGTTTCATGTATGCAATTGAGCAACACAGAGAATTTGATAGTTCAAAAGATAATTTAGGCCTACTAGCCTTGGCTTGATTAAGCTAGAATTGTAGAGGTATCATTATACCTGTCAGTTGGCCAAAATCAAATCCATCATTTTTGGGCACCAACATCTCCCAAACATATAAAAAACCCCTTTTTCTAATTATTTATAAATTTCTTTGTGACATTAGGTTCAAAGATGATCAAATTCACCAAATAAGGGGTATTTATCTCTTTTTGTAGAATCCTCTAGATAGTTGGGTCCTTCTTTACCTTTTCATCATTGATTGGTTTAATTTTGTTCTTATCTCCCTCTATTTTGTTCTCTATAAAATGGTTCTCCCTCTAATTCTTTGCATGTACTTCCATCAACCCTCCAAAGGAAACAAAAGAAAGATGATCCAAAACACCCACAAAGTGTGTGGAGAGGAAATCCAACAAGTTCTATATTCATTACACTTCTTAATGTGACTTACCATCAAGCATTTTATGTGTTTCTCCTCTCCCAATTCATCATTTCCAACACATATTTGGGTACAAAATAAAATATTTTCTAGCTAAGTAATATATCACTTCAAACTCCTATATTAAGACGCAGGTTCACAAATTTATAATTACCCTCATGATAGATGTGAGTGATTTTACATTCGGTAAAAGGGCTTATCATTTTCATGGCTAAACATATTTATTTATAGAACATGAAGGGGGTTGAGTGCCTTTAACACATTTGATTATGTTATTAGAGTCCCCTTCAACCCACAAATGCATAGAATTCATTTATTTAGACAAACTAAGACCATGTTAGGAAGCTATTGTTTCAATGATGTGATTGATTTAATGTTGAGTCTAATGATATAAAATATCATGTGAAGTTGTATAAACATAACTTAGCGCATTTATCCCTAATCTGGAATAAAAACTCAACTCTAGATGATAAAAGTACTAATAGTGTCAAAATATAAACATTTATAACTCAATAACTCATTTAATTTTCCTTTTATGATTCTACACATCAATAAATAATATCAAATTTATTATATTTACCTTCTAAAAACTAATTAATCAATTAATTCCTTAAATATCCCACTTTTGACTATGGATTTGTATGTTGCTCTACCTTGTCTATATATATAGAATTTAAATTTTCTTCCATAGTGAGACAACATTGTTGCAACACCTCAGCAAATACTTCCACATGAGTTGCACTATTGAGCTCCTAGAACATAACGTAATGCCCATGAATGCTATATACATTAGCATAGATGGTGTACTCAATCACTTGAGCTCCATAACTTTCTAGATACTTGGTTTGTGAAATATCTATTACAGTTACAAATTATTAATCTCCTATCCTATACATATTATTTGAGTACCAAAAATTAATTCATAGCTAATATTGAATAATAACAAAACTATAAATTCACAAATAAAAAATATGAAATAAACATGAAACACAATTAACACGATATTTTAAAAAAAATAGTACATGAAAAAACCCTAGAGGGAAAACCCATACTGTAGATGAGGAACTTATATCAAACTTCAACAAATTAAGAGATACATAGAACTGCTTGCCTCTTTCTAGGAGAGCTTTGACAATCACCTAATTTCTCCTGCTAAGATCTTACAACTTCTATTCCCAATACTATCACTAAACCCTTGCTAACAATGCAATAATTATTTTCTAACACTGTAAATTAATTTTCTAACAGTGCAAATGCTTCTCAAACTTGTGTTCTCCAAATGCCCAATAACCCCCTTTTGTACTACTCTAATTGGAAAACCAACTACCGAGATTTATTCTCAATCAATGACTAAGATTAATAGCACCTTAACAAACCCTAAGTAATTATTTATATAGGTGTCTCTAAAAGAGTCTTTTAAATAAATAAATAATTGTCTTCATCTTAACAAATTGACCATAAAAATAATTATTTACTTATTTCTTGCAAATGGGCAAACAACTATGCATGCTAACAAACTAACACTTCCTCTTAGCGAGGAAGTTGTTCTGCATGACACTCAACTTGTCTCTAAAGAAGATAAATTTTTCCTTCCACAATACCTTAGTCAGAATGTATGCTACATGCTTCTCTGTAGGTGTGTACTATAGCAGGATAATCTCCCATTGTACACAATTCCTGATGAAGTGATATCTGATGTCTATATGCTTAGACCTATCATGAAACATTGGATTCTTGGATAATTTAAAACAACTCTGATTGTCATAATGTATCGGAGTAGTCTCAACTTCTCTGACGAAACAAGGATACTAGAAACTTCCAAAGCCATATAGGTTGACATGTCTTCATGCTAGCTGCTATGTATTCTGATTTTGTAGAACTTAGAGCCACAAACTTCTACTTCCTACTAAACCAAGAGAGAACTCTTGGTCCTAAACTGAAGCAACACCCTGAGTGCTTCTTTTCTCCCTTGTACTGCAAGCCCAATCTGGGTGATTATATCCTATCAAATTGATTCCTTCACATCGAGCATATTTGAACCCATACTCAATTGAACTGGATGTAAATAATGTAACACATGCTTTTCCACTATCCAATGCACTCTCTTGGGCTTGACCATGAATTGACTAAGAGATTTTACTAAAAAATCTATATATGGCCTGGTGTTGACCAAATACATGAGAGAACCAATCAACTATCTATATAATATGGGATCTGTGTCCTTCTCCTTGGATGTGTCTACCTCCTTCTAATTCATGATCATGGGTGTAGACATGGATTTACAATCTTCCATCTTGAATATCTTCAAGATTTCAATGCAATGTTTCCCTTGTCCATGGAAAATCTCTTCGTCTATTTGCCAAACCTCCATGTCTACAAAGTAGTGCATAAGTCCCAAATTCTTCATCTCAAAATTTTTTGCAAGGTCCCTCTTATAATCCTCTATGAGCCCTAGTGAGCCTATTAGAAACAAGTCATCCACATATAGAACAAGAATGATAATATCACCCCCAACTACCAAGTAGTATATGTTATCATCTCCCTTACTCTTTAAAAGCCCATTCCTTGTAAATATAAATCAATAAGTTCATATCATTCCCTGGGAGCCTTTGTAAGCCCGTACAAATCTCTCTTCAATCTACAAACATGGGTCTCTTTGTTGTTTTTTGAAAATCCTTCTTGTTGTTCTATGTATACCTCATCTTTCAACTTGCCATTAAGGAATGTTGTCTTAACATCCATTTGATGGATATGTCATGCCAGTTGTGCTGCAAATTAGATCACAACTTGTATAGAAGTATACTTGGCCACTAAAGAAAATGTCTACTCATAGTCTATTTCCTCCTTCTTAGAGAACCCCTTTTCCATGAACCTTTCCTTGTATTTCTCGATGCTACCATCTACACTATGTTTGATCTTAAAGATCTAGAATGATCTACCCACAACCCTATCATTTAGTCTAGGAACAACCTTCCACACATTGTTTTGCATTATTGATAAATATTCCTCAACCATTACATCTTGCCACACCTGATGTTGTCTAGCCTCTTGATAGCTGGAAGGCTCACTATCTACCAACTGACTAACTAATGCCACATAGTCATTGAACTTGACTGGTTGTCTCCAATGTCTAGTTCTCATCCTAGGAGCTCACACTAACTTCTAAGTATCATTATATGTTTGTTGAATCTTATAGTTTCTTTTACCAACACTAGAGGATGAAACAACAACCTCTGTATCTTATTGATTCATTTCTTGTTGCACCTGTTGCTCCATATTCTATGAACTCTCAACACTTGAACTTTTTTTTGTACTAGTAACTGTATTTAAGCTTTTCTACCCTTGATTTGGTTGAGTGATCCATGGAGCTTCTATTGGCTCCACACTTTGATCATCTTCTAGTAAATATCAGGACATTCTAAATGCCTTATCCTCCATGAATTTTACATCACATCTACCTATAATCCTCCTGGTCCCTAGAATAAATATTTTATATGCCTTTGAGGTCTCACTATACCCCACAAAGTATCCCCTCTCTGTATTCTCATTTAACTTGGTACGTGTATCCCTTGGAATGTGTCAATATGTCAAACTTCCAAATATCTTGAAGTGACTAGCATCTAGCTTCTTTCCCATGAATGCATCCTTTAGTGTCATCTTTTCCAGTACCTTATGTGGAACCCAATTTTGTATGTATACTTTTGTACTACATTGATCTTCCCATAAGTAGTAGGCTATATCCTTATCATGTATCATAGCCCTTTCTGCCTATGATATGGGGAAATTCTTCTTCTTGTGAACCCCATTTTATTTCAGGTTGTAAGGAACAATCCACTCTCTCTTGAATCCTTTCTTGGTATATAAATCTAGGAATTTTTTCTCTTTTTACTCACCTCCATTTTTTGACTGAAGAAACTTTATCTTCCTTCCTATCAAATTATCCAAAAGAGCCTTGAACTCTTGGAAGTGTCTAAAAACCCCATCCTTGGTCTTAAAGAAGTATATCCAGGTCTTCCTGGAAAAATCATCAATAAAATTAACAAAGTTCTTATATCCTGTGAGAGACTTTGGTGAAATTGGTGCACATATATCTAAATGTACTAGATCAAGAAAACCCTCAGATTTGGTGTCACTCCTTGGAAAATTTTCTTTCATAAACTTCCCCAAAAAAAATCCCTTACATACATCATCATGCTATGTGCTCACCTCTGGAACACTTTTCACTATCTCACATACCAATTTAAGTGCTCCATGATGTGTATGGCCCATCCTCCTATGTCATAGCTCTCCTTGATCTCTAGGAGTACGGTTTCTCATGAGTGCCTTAGGAGTATCAAATTGTAGCCTATAAAGATGACCACTCCTAACTCTAATAGATATGGGTGATTTCCAATTGTTATGATTGATCAAAACATGTTCCCCTCTAAAGAGTAGATTATACCCTTTATCCTGAAGAATAGATATGGAAACAAAATTCATACCTAATCCTGACACATACAACATATCATGAATGGAAATTGGCTTGCCATTATCCCTCTAAAACTAAACACTCCCTTTCCCAACTAAGTTGACTTTGGACATGTGCCCCATATAAATATGGATTCTGGTGTCCTCCTCCTTGTAACTGAAGATGTATTCTCTAACTCTTGTGATATGAAATGATGCCCCACTATCTATTTACTGAAAACTTTGTGAGGTTGAGCAACCATACAAGCTATGAGTGTAAACTCATCCTCCATTCTACTAGAGATCTTATATGCACTTGTTGAAGCTACTACCTCCTTCTTTCCTTTCTTGTCATTATTCCTTTGTGGGAAATCACTATCATAGTGGTCAAACTCATGACAACCAAAGAACTTGATCTTATATAAGTCCTCATTCTTCTCACTTTATGGATTTGACCCTTTGTTAGACACCTTCTTTGCTTTCCTTTTTCTGTCTAGGGAAATATTTTCCTATTCGACCTCACTTTTCTAACTTTTATTGTTGGCTCCATTGACAAGACTTCATCTAAGCTACTCTTGAGTTAAATCACTCCATAGTTGATCCCAACTTGGTAAGGTGTCTCGTCCATTAATAACTTGAACAAGGACATCCCACTGCATAGTAAACCCATTTAGGGTTGTTCTTACTAGCTCATCATCATATGGCTTATCTCCAAAAGCTGCTAACTCATCCTTGACAAGTCTAAGCCTTGTGAGGTAGCTTGTAACGTCTTCTTCATTGATCATTTTTCTATTCCTCAAATTTTCCTTGAGAATCATTTTCTGATTAGTGGAAGCATTCTAGTACAGATTTAGAATGACATATCACATCTTCTTCATTGTATCTAACTAAGTGATATATAGAACTATATGGTCCTTGACACCATCAAGAATTAGCCTCCTCACCTTGGCATCGTCCTTCTTATATACTAAAACCTGTGTTTTGTTTGTAGGTACAGCAAAAAAATTGGTCACATATTCCTTGATACCATTCTCTTCTAGCAATAAAGAAATTATGGATTTCTAGAAACCAAAATTTGAGGCTCCATCCAATCTGTCTTGATCTCTCAAACTAGCTAAGGCCATATCGAAGGATAAAATAAATAATAATTCAAAGGAAGTCAAACTAGGTTTTATAAATGATCAATTTTCCTTTGCCTACGGTAAACTATTTCTACACTAAACTTCGCTCTGATACCATGTGAAAAATCTATTGCAGTTACTAATTATTAATATCCTATCTTATATAGATTATTTGACAACCAAAAATTAATTCATAGCTAATATTGAATATTAACACAACTGACACTTCAAAAATAAAAAAATATGAAAGAAACATGCAACACAAAGAACATAATATTATTGGACAAATTGTCCTTGGAAAAACCCCGGAGGGAAAACCTGTACTGTAGATGAGGAACTTATATTAAATTTAAACAAATTAAGAGAAACAAAAAACTTCTTGCCTCTTTTTGGCAGAACTTCAATATTCTCTTAATTTCTTCTCCTCAGATCACACAACTTATATTCCCAATTCTATCACCACGCCCTTTTATAACAGTGTGAGACTTATTTTCTAACGGTGCAACTCCATTTGATAACACTACAAATTCATTGTCTAACACTACAATTGCTTCTCAAACTTATGTTCTCCAAAATGACCAATGACCCCCTTTTATACTACTCTCATTACAAAACTAATGGCTAATATTTATTCTCAATCAACCACTGAGATTAATAGCACCTTCAGAAACTATAACTAATTAGTTTTATAAATGTCTCTAAAAGAGTCATTTGAATAAACAAATAATTGTCTTCATCTCAACAAATTCACCAGAAAAACAATTATTTACTTATTTTTAGCAAACGGACAAACAGTTGTCAAGGCTAAGAAACTAACATGGTTTCTTTCTCCATCACATTTTGGAGTTCCACCACATCAGTTTTATATGAGTAAATTCTCAACATCACATTTTTCAAGCACACGGAGTGAAATTGTGGTACCGAGTTGTGGAAGTCGGTCACTCTCAGCACATCACCCACTCTTTAACTATACATCCCTGCAACACGGTAAGGAAAATAATCATGTTGATGATTAAGATGTACAAAAGTAACTACTTTAATAATTCGTTATATAACACTTCTTATTTATCTGATATTCAAACTGATTTTCGGATATTTAGAATATTCAAAAACTCATTATATAACACTTTCTACCCTTTTTGGGGTAGAACATGTTCAGATAATAATTACTCAGATACACTTCCCCTACGAGCTTGTTCGTGTACAGCTTGATCGAATCTTTCTCATGCTTAGTTTTTTGTCTCACACCCAAAAGTGGATTACTGATTGGTTTTCTGTACAGAAGTCTGGTTAGCCGATAGGCTATTCTTGATTGAAAATCATCAATTTTTCATGATGTTGGATGCCTGAGAAATCATATTTCATCGGAAACAATTTCATCCTAGTTTGGTCGTGTCATGCAAGTTAAATTTTATTTCAACTGGGTTGATTAAACTAGAGACAATTGCATTATGAAAAGTGCACGTTCTGTCTAATTAATTATTTGTACTACAAAGTGGAGAAAAAAGTTAAAAAATACAGATTGGGTATTTTCGATGCATCATTTAAATGTTTGGATAGTGTTGGAGGTGTTGCCTTGCTACTGGGCATGGAAGCCTTCCTCGAATTGAAGTCATAGATGACAAGACGTTTGTCTATCAACGTTTAGCGAGCAAACAAAAAACACAAAGCTCGCCTCTTATGTCGAATAACACAATCTTTGTGTTGCTTATTCTCCATCTGGTGCAGGGGTGAGGGTCTTCATGGAGCTTATATATAGTTTATGTGTGTTCCATAGGAGGGTATAGGAGGTGGAGAGAGGAGAAATCTTTGTGGTGCTTTACGAAGAAGTGTGTTAAGGGTGAGCAATTTTTTTAATAAATCTATTTTTGGGGATAATTTTTGCAACGCTGCTCTCATGTGTTGAAAAACTAGATGCAATTGTTGCATGTTCTACAACTGTTCCAGAGTAATGAGGGTTTTCATAGAGCCCACATACAGTTTTTGTGGGTGCTATAGGAGGGCTTAGTAAGTCGACGAAGGAGAAACTATGGTGGCCTTTTGCTGAGAATTCTGTGAAAGGTAAGCAATTTCTTTAAAAAACTTTTTTTTTTTTTTGGTATTTTTAATGTGTATTTCGTTATTAGAAAAGCCCTATTTTTTCACTATTTTTTATGCTATGGCAGTGTATTTCACAAGCTCTGTGTGAGATTGTTTTTTGAAAATGCAGTTCGTAGTATTCGCGATTGTTTGTTGGGTGGTGGGGTTTTGTACGTGTAGGGTTCGTGGGCACTGTCATGAGTATCTGCCCCTCTATCACCTACTGCTTGAGTTTCAGTTGTAATGATTTCCCCATTTATTATTTTTTTATCTGCTATTTATTTACTTATCTGTGTTCGCAATTTCCTTTTCTCCATGTTATAGTAGGATGTATTGTAAATACATTCACATTAAACATGTGTTGCTCCATGTTTTGAAAGGGGAAGAGGTGAATACAGAGCAAGGTTCTATTTATGAGATTTCTCTAAACTTCCTTGGCATTCATCCGTTCACTTAAATCTTTCCCCTTGCATATTGGACTTCTTGTCGTAGCTTTACCCTTGTTCTGCAGATAGAGGGCAGTTAGGGCTCCCTGCGAGAGACGTTGGCAGGGCATTGGTGTTTCCTTGAGGTGTCACCTTTTATTATTATTTTGGTTCAGCTATTCGCATAGGCCAAAACAGAGTATTAGGGGTTCCCAAAACCTAATTTAATGCTCTCTGGATATATTTTTGTTTTTTCATTTCCATGCATTTCACTCTCGCTGAAAAAAGCTACGAGAAAACTTATAGGGATGGCCTATAGGGATACATCACCCACCGTCGCTGTACATTTACATATTTCCTCAAATAAATTCTTGGTTTTCTTTTCTTGAGAATTTATTGAAATAATTAGCATAAATGATAGGAAAATTTTTTCAGAAGTTGTAGTTGGAACTACCATAGAAGGCATCTATGATGAAAATGTAGTGGCACCGACAAAGCATGTGAACTGTTTGATATAATGTCTCAAAGAAATGTGGCCTCATAGACTACAATAGTTTCTGGATGTGCACAAAATGGATTGTGTGAAGAGGCTCTTTCAAGAATATGCAATTGTCAGTTGTATAGCCAAATCTCACAACCTTTTCTATGGTTCTTCTTGCCTGTGCCAAACTAGGAGCTTTGGAATATCCAGCTTTGGACCACTTGAAAACCGGCTTTGGAGTATTTGAATATTGTGAAACCTTTGCAAGCCATACTCTATAAATTTGGGATTGATATATTCCTTATAAATTGCAAATTTATGGTTGTTAAATTTCATCTTAATTTTGAAAGTATTAAGAATACCATGTCTCTCAAAATTGATTTCCTTCTATTCGTATATGCATTTGTATTGCTACTCGTATTCTTATTTCATGTATTGGTGAGGGCTGATATCTCTTAGAGGACCAGAGAATCCTTATTTCCTCCCGTGCTTACCAAAGTATGGATATGTTTAGTTTTTTAATCTATGTAATGTCATTTATATATTCAGTGGACTGAAAAGAAATTACATTATAGTGGGATATATTAAGCCTTTTTATGTGGGAAGAGCTCGAATAATCAATTTGGGTTTTAGAGGCATGTCCTTTAAATCTATATTGTTTAATCATAATATATGCCATCTGAAATTTATGTTACCACATTTTTTAAATTGAAAATTTGTGAGCTCTTCACCTTTCCGGTCCATCTTATGTTGTATCAATCCATTAAACTAAGAAATTCCAAATTGGGGAAAGAAATGTTTTATAGTAAAACACACAAAGAAGTGGAAGCATACGAAAGTCTTAAATCTGTAGCCATTGGAGGAATTATTACTTGAAGTAGCCTTGGCGCACCTTAAGATACGATGTGCTCCAACTATTATATTTATGAGGGATTTAGAATAGCTTCATAACAGTGGAGTTAAGCACGTCTTAATAAATTTAAACCTGCATCCAGAATTAACAAGTTTATGGAGTTTCCCTGATCAAATTTGAAATCCGATGTGATCGGTCAGTCGGGTTCTCCCCCGAAATTGTAAACCCAATACACATAGGATATGATGGTTTGCAATCAGCCCCGACTTTTCGACGATGTTCATAGTCGGGCGTTAAGTATAGCTTCCAAACTACCTCAAGAACTCGACTTTGCCTTAATAAACATCTCATAGTGGGTTAAAATAACTTCATCAATCGGATTTATGTCAAGGCTTTGAAACATATCACATGTTTTCCACGTTCAAATGGGTGTGATCAGATTCTTACCATCCCAAAATTTCCTTGATGATAAGTGCAATGTATTTGGTTCTTATTGGTATTCTCGTCAAATGCAAAGCCAAAAATGTGCATATAATGAGATTTGAAAGGAGTCTTTCAAAATGTTTGAATACACGAACCAACCAGGTTCTGGATAAGGTTGGAATTAGCATTGATTCAGAGTTGTCAGCGGTACCCAAAGGGAAGATTGTTGTAAATGTTGGCACTTCGTAAGTGGACAATCTACATCAGAGATTGTGTTGAAGAACGTGAATGCTTGTGGACGTGGAAGCCAGCAAAGCAGAGTCTGTAATCTTCCCTGTCCCTACGGTCTCTTCTCCCACCTACCAGCATTTACTACATACCTTGTCGCATGTTCGCAAGGCTTCATTTTCACTCTTGCGATCATGCGACTACCTTCTCTGCCCTAACGTTGTCCTTCCCCACCTACTGTAGGCCTTCTTTCACTGCCTTGTCGCATGATCACAAGACTTGCTTTCAGCTCTTGCGATCATGCGACTTCCTCATTTTTTTGCCCAGCTCTTTATGCGACTGTTTTAAGCTTGCCTGGTTTTATTTTATGTGCGCACCTGCGACCTCAATAAATGCCCAGCCTTTTTTGTTTTCCGTCTGCGTGTTTTTCCTTGGCTTGTCTTTTGTGTGGGGCCCTCTCCCTTTACCTTTTCACATGATCGCATAACTCTCATTTGGTTTATGCGATCATGCAACAACCTTAATCTTTTGCTTTCGTTTCCAAGCGCGTGGGTCCCCTCGAATATGCTCTTGTCGCATGATCGCATGAGCATTATTTTATTCATGTGATCATGCGACCACTCTCATGCGACAGCTATTTTTCTTCCGCCAACCACCATATTAATTGCAATGTATTTTATATAGTTTTTCTCTGACTTTTTGAATCGATTGGTTATTCTCCAGGCAATTCAAGAACTTTCTTCAAGAAGAATATTTTGAAAAACAAAAAGGAATGTTTCTCTTAGTTTTGAGTGCTGAAAATTCTGTCTCTACAGAAATATATTGGGATAATGTGAGCATACTGGCAGCTCTGTAAATCTGAAAAACTTGGCATCAATATATATATAATTGTTATTTCAGAGGATCGATACTCTGTTTCCACTCTGTTTTACTCTGTTCTGTTCTTCAGTATCTTATGTGTTGAATCTTCCTCCATCAGATTGACAGTTCTTTAAATGTTTGGTTGATGGTGCATGCTTGTTACACTGTGCTCTATTTCCCTTTGCAAATGAAGAAACATGCACAAAATTGGCATTTTCAATGGCTCTTTAAACGCCTCAACCTAACTAGGAAAATTTTCCAACGCTCTCGACTTGGTTGGCTATCACTTCAAAGGGATTTTGGTATTGCAATCACCAAGTGCTATTCTTCAATATCTATAGAGAATCCAATGGAAGCTGGAACGTATGAATTATATGTGACAATGACATCCTTATGTCTTGAGTAGGAGGATTCTAGTGAGAAATGGCACATACATTAATCACAATGAAATTTCTGACTATGAAAATGTATACCAATTATCAGGTAGTATTTGGTGCTCTTATGAGGCTTATGAAAGGATGTAAGGAGTCGAGAAGCAATATTTATTTCATGAAGAAAACTATTAACAAACTGTTCCTGTTGTACCTAATTCGAGGTAGTTGTCATAAAAATACACACAAGAGCAGGGCATTTTGATCCATTCAAGGAATTATGGAATGGTCTTTCAAGTTACGTGGAGCAACTGAAGCCTATTACAGACATAAATTTTACAGTGGAGAAACATAAATAAATTGAAGATAAAAGATTGTCTATCAAAGCATTTAGATGGACGCCCAACGAATGAAGATATTAAATTCCAGTGCCAAGAATGACAAAAGTAATCTTGGCAATAAGCCTTCATAGACCGTCATGAGTTGTTATGAGATCTGATGATCAGAATGTGTATGTCTGGGACAAACATAATTCCCGACTTTTGGAGGAACTCAAGGGTTATGATTCTGACGCTAGCTGTGTGAAAATGCTTTCTGGAGAGCGTACTATCACTAACCTCGTGTTCTTGCTATTGTAAGTCAAGTTTATGTTCCTCTATTTTATATTTACATCGAAGATGTTTACTATATGAGATGAAGGATATAAAGTGTGCAATCAATGGTACATATGAGTTTATAGACAGTGGCCGATGATGGGTTTTGATTGTGTAATAATATTTTAGCTTCAACATTTCAGATCAGACTATATATGATTAATCATATTTCTCTTTGGTTCTCTTGCATCCTGATGATGGATCATGCAATCTGAAATGTTGATAGTTAAAAATTGTTACACTATCGAATCTTGAAAAAATAAAAAATTTACGTAGATTGAGAAATCTGATAGCTTTGATTAAAATGGGGGAGTAATTAGTCCTCTGGAAGGGGGATGTTTTTTAATTTCTGGAGGCTTATGTTCAGGAGGGGATTTCCCAGGTTTCTATTTTATAAAGGGAAAGAGAGAATGTTTTATGGGGGCATTTTGAATAGTGTATTATTTTGTTTTGCATTCAAGGAAAGAAGAAGATATTTTTATTTTCTAAAACTTTCAATTTGTTTATATCTTTTTCAGCTGCAAATTAAGCTTTGTATTATCGTAGCATTTCATATGGTATTTTCTGGTGCATGCCGGTTATGTATCTGTCCATGTGAAATTTTTTGTGTTTTGAAATATTCCTCAAACTGAGAAAGATTACTTAATCTTTCCTTTCATTCATTTAATGTGCTCTGAAATATTCCCCAAACTGAAGCAAATTACTTAATCTTTCCTTTCATTCATTTAATGTGCTAAGTAATCTTGACCCGAGCAAATAAAGGTGGGTCAAATGTGATGTGTACAAATTAAGTAGAGTTGAGTGGGAAAAACGTAATTACATTTTAAAAGTTGTGAGTAAGGTTAACGTGATCTTTGTCTCAAGATGTTTGAGAATTTTTATTATAATGAAATATGATAATTATTTATAAGAGTATTGTATTAAATAAAAGACAAACTTTTGAATAGTTTTTTTAAAGTTTATATAAGGTTCATTTAATATTGATTTAATTATATAATCTATTTATAATAAAGAATCTTTAAGTTTTTCCAAATAAATTTAGTTATATAATTATTATTCAAATTCTATAAGAATATTTTCCCTAGGTTAAATACTGTAATTTAGAATATTTGATAAAAAGAATGAATACCATATTGTTGAAGTCTTTATGTTAAGAAATCAAAGTAAATATGAAAATTGGAAGTACTTACTTTTATTTTCCAATTTGAAGAATATTTCCAATGTGATGATGAATATAAAATATCATAGAACTGAAATTAATTTTCTATATCATATCTCAAAATTGAGATAATCTACGCACTTTATCAGAGGTCCAAATCTTGGTATTTTTTGCAAATGTAGATTTTCCTTATAGAAATGATCTTTTTGTCGATAGGTCATTCTACCGGTTGAAGCCATAACTTAGATTGATACAAAAAAGGATCATATTGAATCATAGTTTCCATCATTGCAATACCAAATTCAAAGCCATAAGGGGAACACGAACGTTTGGAAGCATTTTAGTAAGCAATATTTTTTTATTGAAATCCCCTTTTCAACCATGTCCTTTCTTCAAATGACATAGGTTGGCCAAAAAAGGCCAAAAATATTTAATAGTAAGAAAATGGAGGTAACAAACAAATTTAAAGTAGTAAATTTATGATTCTAATAGCATCAAATATAGCTAATCCTAACTTGCAATTTTAACCAAAGAATCAAAATAAAGTGTCATGAATCATGCCATTTAAAGTGATGCATCACTGAACATTATTTATTCATTTGTGAACAATATTGCACAAATGTTTGCATCTTTAAAGTTGTTATTTCTGATATTAACACAACCATATCATCCCACAATTAAATATTACTTGGTGCACAAGTATCAACCTCACTTTTTGGGGGGTTGTTTTAGACACCTTGACAAAAAAATATGTTAATGTGGCATTGAAACTGTTAGGATAGATTATCCTATACCCAGGACCCAGTCTATATACATCTACCAGAAAAGAGAGTTGTTATCAATACTAGAAATGTATTGATTGAGGTGTATTCAAACATACAAAGGGCTCTGTTTAAACAGGCAAGAGAATGAGACAAAACTCATAAGATTGAGATAAGTGTCTCAATCTAGAGGACTACAATATCCTCTAAGATAAGATATCTTATCTTATCTTATAGGATAAGATATCTATCCACTCATTTATGAGTGGACCTAAGTAAACTTAGATAAAGAGTAAATAGGTTAAACAATTTACTCCATCACCCCCCTTGAGTGAAACTTAGGGAGTAAAACAATGTAGTAGAGGGCTATATGGGTCCCGACAACTAGGCCCTGTTAGGTACCCATGTACAACTACAAAGAGATCTCTCATAACTAGAGAAAAGGAGAAAACCCATTGGGAGAAAACTCCTCTCCAAAAGAGAGAACAAACAAATACTAAAAAGAAATGAAAAAAGGAAGGAAGGAGGACTCCTCAAGAGCCCCCAAGGACTACTTCATGTACCCCTAACATTGGTCGCAGCTAAAGATAGTGAGGAGATGCTAAAGGTTTGGTGAATATATCTACAACCAACTGCTCCGTAGGCAAATATTCCAAAGATAAAACACCCTCTTGAATGAGTTGCCAAATGAAGTGCACATGGATTTCAATGTGTTTGGTGCATTGAGGTTCCATAGGGTTGCGAGAAATATGTATGGTACTCTGATTATCACACCAAAGAGTAGTGGGGTGAGTAACTAGAAAGTAAACTTTGTCATTAATTGTCAAAGCCAAAAAATCTTTTGACTAGCTAAGATAGCTCCTCGATATTCAGCTTTAGTTGAGGATAATGCAATAGTAGTTTTCTTTTTACAAGACCAAGCAACTCTACTAGAACCAAGGAAGAAAATAAAGCTAGAGGTAGACTTTATGTCATCAACATCACCAGCCCAAGCTGAGTCAATGAAGCCCACAAAGTCAGTAGCACCTGATGTGTAGCGAATGCCAAACTATAGAGTCCCCTAAATGTACCGCATAATATGCTTAGCTGCCTAAAAATGGGTCTCATGAGGATCTTGAGAGAACCAAGAGACAAGACTAACTACAAAGGAAATATCAGGATGACTATGGGTCAGGTATAAAAGGCTGTGAACTAACTTCCTATACAAGGTAGTATCCATTGACGGAGTAGTGCAGTTTGTAGATAACACAAAACCTGATTGAAAAGGAGTACGGGATGGATTACAATCAACCATACCAAATCTTTGTAGTAAATCAAGAGAATATTTTTTCTAGAAGATTGAAATACCTAAAGAAGATTGATGAATTTGAAGACCATGGAAATAATGCAGAAAACCAAGGTCAGTCATATCAAATTGCTTCATCAACGCTCTTTGAGTTTTCTCAATCATGGCATGATAACTCCTTGTGAGTATCAAGTCATCCACATAAATAACAAGAATGAGAAGATTTTTCCCATGCCATTGAATGTAAACTGTAGGATCAAAATGACATTTAGTGAATCCAAAAGCAAGCAAAAAACTATCCATCTTCTCATACCAAGCTCTAGGATCTTTCTTGAGACCATATAATGAACATTGAAGCCTGCATACAAGTGAAGAATTTCGTACAAAACCTGGTGGTTTTTCCATATAGATCTCCTCTTGAAGATTACCATGTATGAAAGCACTCTTCACATCCATATGATACACTGACCAACCCTTTGATGTAGTAATAGAAAGTACAAGATGAATGGAATCTATCTTGGCAACAGGAGCAAAGGTCTCAGAATAGTCAATACCTTCAACCTAAGAAAACCCCTTACCCACTAGACGGACCTTATACTTACAAACAGAGCCATCGGCTACAAACTTAGTACGATACACCCATTTGCATCAAACTAGCTCTCTTCCCATAGGAAGAGAAACCAAATCCCAAGTATGATTCTTCATCAAAGAAGAATACTTCTCATCCATAGCATTATCCCATTCAGGTATACCTGAAGCATCTGAAAACTTCTAAGGATCAGTAGAGACTACATGACTCAAAAGTATGATACCTAAATTTTGGGAATGAGTGCGATGAGTGGAAGTTGGATCACTTGCAAGAGGACCAAAATCCTCAACAAATGTTTGAGCCCATAAAGGTCTACTAGGTGTAGGTGGAGGAGAAGATGGATTAATGTCAACAACTAGATCAATACCATCTTCAGGAATGGTATCAACTAGAGCATCATCATCATCATCATCATCATCATCATCATCTGAAGACAAGAAATCTTCAGAAGAATAATGTGAAGGACGATACTGAGAGGCTCTTGATGGAGAATCTTGTTGAGTAAAAGATTCATCAAACTGAACATCACAACAAAAATGTACCTCTTGAGTGACAGGATCAAAGAAGAAATATCCTTTAACATTTGTTAGGCCAGTTTTCTGTCACTGCAAAATCTTTGAAAATGGCCTGCTCCCTGCAAAGAGTGTTCTTCATTGTCTCCTGCCTCGTGCTCTTTATTGTTGTCACCAAATTCTGGTCAAATCTGCATCCCTTGATTCACAAAATTCAAAAAGTTATTCGAGTTTCAAGCGTACTAGAAATATTTTTAAAATTTACCACAGTGTCGAAAACCCACTGTATTTTCGAAAATCCACATTTTCGACCTGTGTGTTGTTTTCGACCTTGTGCTTCCTGTTTGGTTCGCTTATCTTTTACCATCGGAAACTCTATGTGTTTTCGGCTTCCTTGTTTGCCTTTAAGTCTGTTGAAAATTCCTGTGTGTTTTCGATTTGTGTGAAAACCCTGTGTGTTTTCGACACCGCACTTCTGCCCTGATTGAATGTGTTTTCTTTAACTGTGCAAGTCCAACCATGTGGTGGGTCCAGTTTCTTCCCTATTGGCTGTTGCATGGCCGCATGTTAGACTTTTCTAACATGCGATCATGCGACCGCTTGCCACATGGCCATGTGGGTCCCGTGTCATGTGCTGCTACCTAGCGGTCCTCTTTGCTAAGTGTGTAGGTGCGATGGTGGTGGGACCCGATTTTCTGAAGGCACAGAGGGTCCTGACATGTCAAAGGATCGATGGTTGTCGCGTGATCGCATAGCCAAAAACTAGGCTATGCGCTTCTGCGACAACCGTCCGATCTTCTGGATGGGTTTGGCTTCTTTGGTGTGGTCCCGAAGGTGGACATGTGGCAGTTTGTGATAGGTTGTCGCATGATCACATAGCCCACTTCCGGGCTATGCGATCATGCGACAGGGCGCCATGTGTCCCTGGGGCTCGGCGGCAGTGTGATCTGGATGTGGTTCCGCGTCCCAGAGTGCAGTGATATGGCGGCTTCCTATTGGTTGTCGCATGATCGCATAGCTTTTCTCTCGGCTATGCGATCATGCGACCAGGTGACACGTGTCCTTGTTCGCGGTTGCGGGGTTGTGCGGTGGCAGTTTTCTTGGGGTGGTGTTAATTGGTGGCGATTAATGTTAGCGGGTTGTCGCATGCTCGCATAGCCCACTTCCGGGCTATGCGATCATGTGACAAGGCACCACGTATCCCTGTGGGCCCGTTTGCGGCTGTTTGGTGGGCTTGGTGGAGGTTGCTGTCGTGGCGGTTTCTGGTTGGATCGTGCTGGCGGGAAGGTGGGTTTGAATGCGGGCCCAGGTCAGGTTTTCTTTTGGCGGTGTGGATAAATATTTGGCGGTTTGACAGGGTCTTCTTCCTGTCGCCGGTTCGCGTGACAATTTGGTGGTTACCCAATTCATTTGGCGATTTGGTGAACAATGGTCGCGAGGTCGCTAGGTTCTTTAGTGGAGGCAGGGTGTTTTCTGCGAATTGGCGAAATGCTTTTGTCGCCAGTTCGTTGAATGGAACCCGAGGTGCCTGGATGGGTTAGAATTGCGAAACCCGAGAAGATAGGAGGATTTACGGCGGGGACTTAATGTTGATCTTAGTTTGATCGCTGGTGCACTGTTAATTTCTCGGTAGTGTGGGGCGGTGTTGCTGGTGGTTAAAGGGCGGGTTGTCGCATGTTCGCATAGCCCATTTTTGGGCTATGCGATCATGCGACCAAGCATGATTTGGAGGCCGAATTTCTGTGGCAGTGAATTTCATGACCGCGCAATTGCGCGACTGGGGGTGAGTGGTTAAGAAATATCAGGCCCGCGCAATGCAGTGTGACCATTGCAGATTTAAATTTAAATTTCTGAGAGACACGGGGTACCAAATTTATGAAATTGAATGCAGATTAGACCCTGTTTGGTGAGAAGCGATTTGCAGTGTGGTCCTGAGTGCTTGGCGGTTGTTTGTAGAGGGATTTGTATTGTGAGGGGTGATTGCAATCTTTGCTCGAGGTGTGTTTGTAGGTGGCCATTTGTAATGGTTTCATGGCAATTCCTGGTTTTCTGTCCTAATCTCAATGTGCTCATAATTGCAGAATCTGTTTCAGATTTCTTTCTCCAGGTTGCTTGGTTTCCTGCCCCTTGCAGTAATTTTTGATGTAATTTTGATTGGTTTGGTGGGTGAAACCCTTGCCCTAGCTGTCCGTAGCTTGTTGCGACCTGTCATGGGTTTCCAAGGCAGCTAGTTGTATAAAATGTTATTTTTTTGTCTTTGTCTGGGTTCCTTTCTGCCATAGTTGTGGGGACTGGTTCTGTGAATGTTCTTCTTGCAATGTATTTTCCTTCTTCTCTACATACAGGGTGTTCCCTCTATCCTTTCTGGTTATGGGAATATAATGAAATTGTAATAGCTATCTTATGTTTAAGATTTCAATATATTTATTTTGCTCCCAGATTGTCTCCATTTGAATTCTGAGTCCATTAATCATACATCAAGGGTGTCTGATTTGTCTATTTGCATTGCCTAAGTGTTTGCAAGTGGAGTTGTCTTCGCAGGGATAACTGGTTCAGAGTTAGTGTTCAGATATGTATGAGCTGAGGTATCAAAGATGCATCATGCTTGTTTTCTAGTGGATGCTGGTTAATGTATTGCCTGTTTCTAGGTCTTTTCTTTGGATAGGTGATAGCATATTTGGGTGCACAGGTGGTTTGGTAATGTGTGATCTAGTCAGGGTGAGTGTGTTGTCTTCTTGTTTCATAGCCCTGTTGCACTGAGGTATTTGACTATGTTGCCCATTGGATAAGACACTGGTCTATGAGAGACTTGGGGTACTTCAGGAGTCCATTCAGCCCAACATCAATCATTTCCCTTCTTATTGGTAGTAGTAGTAGGAGGTCTCTTTCTGGTTTTCAGACTCATTGCATGGAGATCAGGTTATTGCATGAGGTCATGGTTCATTGGGGTACATGATACCTATAGGGGTCTGAGAAGTATTCCACAGTAATGCATCTGCAGGCTTTTTGTTCATCAACTCAAGAAGAGTCATGAGTTTGCAGATGAGGCAATACCCGCCTGAGTGAATGTGGAGTTCAAAGCAGAAGGAGGATGTTCTTTATCCTCATCAATTTTTTATTTTTTCCCTTGTTAGACTTTGGAGTGCAGACTAACCAGTTTGTCAATCATAGTGTAAACTTGGCACCGTGTGAGAACAAGTCTAAAAGCCAACAAAATGGTGACTCTACTGGGGAAGGACTAAAGGACAGCAAGTTTTTTCGCTTGGTTGGATCATCCCAGGGTCCTGGTTAAAGTTACAGTCATATACAAAAATAAGCATCTGCAAAATCTTCTCACTACGTGCTGAGTGGCGACTGATTGTTCTCTATTTGATCAGTGCAGTTCCTGATAAATAGTGTGGCCTGATGAAGTTTTGGTTGGTTGGAAGAGATACAAGTCAGTGCAATTTTTTTTTTCCTCTTCAAGTAGGTGGCGGCTCTGCATAACAAAGTTACCTGATGGAGCTATAGGTTGAGCTTTGGATCTGCCCTGCCCTCCAACCAGCATGTGGATTTTACTACAGAACTTCCAAGTATGATATTTGCAAAGATAAGAAATGTTTCCTTATGTGGTGATTTGAGCACTAAGAAGAGGAATGTGGTGTGATAGAGAGGTTAGCATGCTTCAATGAATATGAGTTGCAGTTCTGTAAATTTTTGGTGAAGTATGAGCATGGGTAGTGATCAGTACAGTCTCATTCTTCAGCCCATGAGTGCCCTGTTCTGGTCCAGTTGGTGGTCTGCTCTCCCAGAGATCTAAATTCTCGCATGGGCACATGTTACCCATCATCCCCAACTAGAGCCATTGTTAGGCCAGTTTTCTATCACTGCAAAATTTTTGAAAATGGCCTTCTCCCTGCAAAGAGTGTTTTTCATTGTCTCCTGCCTCGTGCTCTTTATTGTTGTCACCAAATTCTAGTCAAATCTGCATCCCTTGATTCGCAAAATTCAAAAAGTTATTCGAGTTTCTAGCCTACTCGAAATATTTTCAAAATTTACCAGTGTCGAAAACCCACTGTATTTTTGAAAATCCACGTTGTTTTTGACCTGTGTGTTGTTTTCGACCTTGTGCTTCCTGTTTGGTTCGCTTATCTTTTACCATCGAAAACTCTGTGTTTTTGGCTTACTTGTTTGCCTTTCGATCTGTTGAAAATTCTTGTGTGTTTTCGATCTGTGTGAAAACCCTGTGTGTTTTCGACATCGCACTTCTACTCTGATTGATTATGTTTTCTCTAACTGCGCAAGTTCGACCGTGTGGTGGGTCCAGCTTCTTCCCTATTAGTTGTCGCATGGCCGCATGTCAGACTTTTTTGACATGCGATCATGCGACTGCTTGCCACATGGCCATGTGGGTCCCATGTCATGTGCTGTTGCCTGGCGGTCGTCTTTGCTAAGTGTGCAGGTGCGATGGTGGTGGGACCTGATTTTTTGAAGGTACAGAGGGTCCTGACGTATCAAAGGATCGACGGTTGTCGCGTGATCGCATAGCCAAAAACTAGGCTATGCACTTCTGTGACAATCGTCCGATCTGTCGAATGGGTTTGGCTTCTTTTGTGTGGTCCCGAAGGCGTACATGTGGCAGCCTGTGATAGGTTGTCGCATGATCGCATAGCCCACTTCTAGGCTATGCGATCATGCGATAGGGCGCCATGTGTACTTGGGGCTCGGCAGCAGTGTGATCTGGTTGTGGTTCCGTGTTCCGGAGTGCGGTGATATGGCGGCTTCCTATTGGTTGTCGCATGATCACATAGCTTTTCTCTCAGCTATGCGATCATGTGACCAGGTGACACGTGACCTTGTTCGCGGTTGTGGGGTTGTGCGCTGGCAGTTTTCTTGCGGTGGTGTTAACCGATGGTGGTTAATGTTAGCGACCTGTCGCATGCTTGCATAGCCCACTTCCGGGCTATGTGATCATGCGATAAGGTGTCACGTGTCCCCGTGGACCCGTCTGCAGCTGTTTGGTGGGCTCGGTGGAGGTTGCTGTCGTGGTGGTTTCTTGTTGGACCGTGCTGGCAGGAAGGTGGGTTTGAACGCGGGCCCAAGTTAGGTTTTCTTTTAGCGGTGTGGATAAATATTTGGCGACCCAACAGGGTCTTCTTCTTGTTGCCGGTTTGCGTGAGAATTTGGCGGTTCCCCAATTCATTTGGCGATTTGGCGAACAACGGTCGCGAGATCGCTAGGTTCTTTAGCGGAGGTAGGATGTTTTCTGCGAATTGGGGAAATGCTTTTATCGCCAGTTCGCTGAATGGAACCCGAGGTGCCTGGATGGGTTAGAATTGCGAAGCCCGGGAAGATAGGAGGATTTACGGTGGGGACTTAATGTTGATCTCAGTTTGATCGCCGGTGCGCTGTTAATTTCTCGGCAGTGTGGGGCGGTGTTGCTGGCGGTTAAAGGGCGAGTTGTCGTATGTTCGCATAGCCCATTTCTGGGCTATGCGATCATGCGACCAAGCATGATTTGGAGGCTAGATTTTTGTGGCAGTGAATTTCATGACCGCGCAGTTGCACGACTGGGGGCGAGTGGTTAAGAAACATCAGGCTCGTGTAATGCAGTGTGACCGTTGCAGATTTAAATTTAAATTTCTGAGAGACACGGGGTACCAAATTTATGAAATTGAATGCAGATTAGACCCTGTTTGGTGAGAAGCGATTTGCAGTGTGGTCCTGAGTGCTTGGCGGTTGTTTGCAGAGGGATTTGTACCGTGAGGGGTGATTGCAATCTTTGCTCGAGGTGTGTTTGCAGATGGCCGTTTGTACTTGTTTCATGACAGTTCCTGATTTTCTGTCCTAATATCAATGTGCTCATAATTATAGAATCTGTTTGAGATTTCTTTCTCCAAGTTGCTTGGTTTCCTGCCCCTTGCAGTAATTTCTGATGTAATTTTGATTGGTTTGGTGGGTGAAACCCTTGCCCTAGCTGTCCGTAGCTTGTTGCAACCTGTCATGAGTTTACAAGGCAGCTAGTGGTATAAAATATTGATTTTTTTTCTTTGTCTGGATTCGTTTCTACCACAGTTGTGGGGACTGGATCCGTGAATGTTCTTCCTGCAATGTATTTTCCTTCTTCTCTGCATACAGGGTGTTCCCTCTATCCTTTCTGGTAATGGGAATATAATGAAATTGTAATAGTTGTCTGATGTTTAAGATTTCAGTATATTTATTCTGCTCCCAGATTGTCTCCATTTAAATTTTGAGTCCATTAATCATACATCAAGGGTGTCTGATTTGTCTGTTTGCATTGCCTAAGTGTTTGCAAGTGGAGTTGTCTTCGCAGGGATAACTGGTTCAGAATTAGTGTTCAGATATGTATGAGTTGAGGTATCAAAGATGCATCATGCTTGTCTTCCAGTGGATGCTGGTTAATGTATTGCCTATTCTTAGGTCCTTTATTTGGATAGGTGATAGCATATCTAGGTGCACAGGTGGTTTGGTAATGTGTGATCTAGTCAGGGTGAGTGTGTTGTCTTCTTGTTTCATAGCTCTGTTGCAATGAGATATTTGACTCTGCTGCCCATTGGATAAGGCATTGGTCTATGAGAGACTTGGGGTACTTCAGGAGTCCATTCAGCCCGACATCAATTATTGAAATTTAAATCCTTTCTCTTCTTGTTGGTAGTAGTAGTAGGTCTCTTTTTGATTTTCAGACTCATTGCATGCAAATCAGGTTATTGTATGAGGTCATGGTTCATTGGGATACAGGATACTTATAGGGGTCTGAGAACTATACCACATTAATGCATCTGCAGGCCTTTTGTTCATCAACTCAAGAAGAGTCATGAGTGTGCAAATGAGGCAATACCCGCCTGAGTGAATGTGGAGTTCGAAGCAGAAGGAGGATGTTCTTTATTTTCATCAATTGACATTTTTTCCCTTGTCAGACTTTGGAGTGAAGACTAACCAGTTTGTCAATCATAGTCTAAACCTAGCACCGTGTGGGAACAAGTCTAAAAGCCAACAAAATGGCGACTTTGCTTGGGAAGGAGTAAAAGACAGCAAGTTTTTTCGCTTGGCTGGATCATCTCAGGGTTCTGGTTGAAGTTATAGAGTCATATACAAAAATAAGCATTTGCAAAATCTTCTCACTGCGTGCTGAGTGGTGACTCTAATTGTTCTTTGTTTGATCAGTGCAGTTCCTGATAAACAGTGTGGCCTGATGAAGTTTTGGTTGGTTGGAAGAGATACAAGTCAGTGCAATTTTTTTTTTCCCTCTTCAAGGAGGTGGCGACTCTGCATAACAAAGTTACCTGATGGAGCTATAGGGTGAGCTCTGGATTTGCCCTGCCCTCCAACCAGCATATGGATTTTACTGCAGAACTTCCAAGTATGATATTTGCAAAGATAAGAAATGTTTCTTTATGTGGTGATCTAAGCACTAAGAAGAGGAATGTGGTGTGATAGAGAGGTTAGCATGCTTCAATGAATATGAGTTGCAGTTCTGCAAATTTTCGGTAAAGTATGAGCATGGGTAGTGATCAGTACAGTCTCATTCTTCAGCCCATGAGTGCCCTGTTCTTGTCCAGTTGGTAGTCTGCTCTCCTAGAGATCTGAATTCTCGCATGGGCACAAGTTACCCGTCGTCCCCAACTAGAGCCATTGTTAAGCTAGTTTTCTATCACTGCAAAATCTTTGAAAATGGCCTTCTCCCTGCAAAGAGTGTTCTTCATTGTCTCCTGCCTCGTGCTCTTTATTATTGTCACCAAATTCTGGTCAAATCTACATCCCTTGATTCACAAAATCCAAAAAGTTATTCGAGTTTCAAGACTGCTGGAAATGTTTTCAAAATTTACCAGTGTCGAAAACTCACTGTATTTTTGAAAATCCACATTATTTTCGACCTGTGTGTTGTTTTCGACCATGTGCTTCCTGTTTGGTTTGCTTATCTTTTACCATCAGAAACTCTATGTGTTTTCAGCTTCCTTGTTTGCCTTTTGGTCTGTTGAAAATTCCTGTGTGTTTTCGATCTGTGTGAGAACCTTGTGTGTTTTCGACACCGCACTTCTGCCCTGATTGATTGTGTTTTCTCTAACTGTGCAAGTTCAACTGTGTGGTGGGTCCAGCTTCTTCCTTATTGGTTGTCGCATGGCCGCATGTCAGACTTTTCTGACATGCGATCATGCGACCGCTTGCCACATGGCCATGTGGGTCCCGTGTCATGTGTTGCTTCCTGGCGGTCGTCTTTGCTAAGTGCGCAGGTGCGATGGTGGTAAGATTTTACGAAGGCACAGAGGGTCCTGACGTGTCAAAGGATCGACGATTGTCGCGTGATCACATAGCCAAAAACTAGGCTATGCGCTTTTGTGACAACCATCCGATCCTTCGGATGGGTTTGGCTTCTTTGGTGTGGTCCCGAAGGTGGACATGTGGCAGCCTGTGATAGGCTGTCGCATGATCACATAACCCACTTCCGGGCTATGCGATCATGCGACAGGGTGCCACGTATCCTTGGGGCTCGGCGGCAGTGTGATCTGGATGTGGTTCTGCGTCCCCGAGTGCGATGATATGGTGGCTTCCTATTAGCTGTCGCATGATCGCATAGCTTTTCTCTCGGCTATGCGATCATGCGACCAGGTGACACGTGTCCTTGTTCGCAGTTGCGAGGTTGTGCGGTGACAGTTTTCTTGCAGTGGTGTTAATCGGTGGCGGTTAATGTTAGCGGACTATCGCATGCTCGCATAGCCCACTTTCGGGCTATGCGATCATGCAACAGGGTGCCACGTGTCCCTGTGGGCCCGTCTGCGGCTGTTTGGTGGGCTTGGTGGAGGTTGCTGTCGTGGCAGTTTCTAGTTGGACCGTGCTGGCGAAAAGGTGGGTTTGAACGCGGGTCTAGGTCAAGTTTTCTTTTAGCTGTGTGGATAAATATTTGGCGGCCCGACAGGGTCTTCTTCCTATCGCCGGTTTGCGTGACAATTTGGCGATTCTCCAATTCATTTGGTGATTTGGCGAACAACGGTCGCGAGGTCGCTAGGTTCTTTAGCGAGGGCAGGATGTTTTTCGCGAATTGGCGAAATGCTTTTGTCGCTAGTTCACTGAATGGAACCCGAGGTGCCTGGATGGGTTAGAATTGCGAAGCCTGGGAAGACAGGAGGATTTACGGTGGGGACTTAATGTTGATCTCAATTTGATCGCCAGTGCGCTGTTAATTTCTCGGCAGTGTGGGGTGGTGTTGCTGGCGGTTAAAGGGTGGGTTGTCGCATGTTTGCATAGCCTATTTTCGGGCTATGCGATCATGCGACCAAGCATGATTTGCAGGCTGAATTTCTATGACAGTGAATTTCATGACCGCGCAGTTGTGTTAGGAATAAGGTGTCTCAACCTTGGATAATTCCTATTCTTATTATTTGTTTTGTAAATGTATTTTTTGCAAATAATGTAATTAAGTGTGAGTGTACATGTCTAGTTGGCATGTTGATGTGTCACTCCACTTGATGTGTCGACATCTTGTGCGTAAGAAGATCACGACTGAAACGGTCATGACGGATTCCTATGACGCGTAAGAACTATTTAAGGAATGTGTTATGACAGGTGTAAGAGCATCTTATGACTTGGGCCTATTTGGGCGCCCAAGAAGAAGTGGTTGGTGTGTGTAAGAGAATATGCCAAAAATAGGTTGGTATGACAGACTCTCTTACACTTCTCTTGTGATCGTTATTTTTGGCTGATTCTATGACAAGCTGTCATAGTCTATTCTAGGGATGGATGCCTATTCTTGGGATTGCATGTAACAACTGTGTACATGTGGCTTTGTGCATGGGTCTTAGTGGTTGTGCCTATTTTTGGGTCTAGAAGAGTCTATATATATGATACTGCTCCTATGGGAGAGATATAACAAATTTAAGTCTTGTTGGGTTTGTCTCTCATTTCCTGAAAGAACTTGCATTGCAAGTGTATTGTAATCTTTGTGTTGAAGATAATACATTGTGTAGGTTTTGGAGTGTTGGGGTTTTTTACTGAAAGGTTTTTCCCAGGGTATATCATTGTGTCATTCTCTATTTTTCTGTATGCATTGTATGTGGTTGCAATATCTTTGTTAAAGTAGTTAACGAATCTGAAATTGTAAGGATTTATAAGAATTTGCACAATACTCTCCTATAGAGATTAGTGTTGGAAGCTGTTTCCGCACCTGAGTTTCCTTACAAGTGGTATTAGAGCTTGATCAACTTTTGATCCTAGTTGTTGGGTAGGGTTTTTTGAGCTAATCTCAAGTTTGAGTGGGAGTTTTTTTGCAGAGCATTCTGAATCTTATTTGCAGATTGAGATGACAAGTTCATCATATGGAAGAATGGAGGTGGAGAAATTTAATGGCACTAATTTTGAGTTGTGGAAACTCAAGATGGAAGACATGTTGGAAGATCGTGACCTATGGGAAGCGACTTCAAATGCTACAAGACCAGCAACTATAGTTCAAGCAGATTGGCATATCAAAGACCGTAAAGCTAAGGGTCTCATAAGACTCTGTTTAACCGATGCAGTCCTTCTGAATGTTCTAGATGAGAAAATTACAAATAATTTGTGGGAAAGACTTGTGGCCATGTATCAGGCTAAATCTTTGGTGAAAAAGTTGTTCTTGAGGAAGAAGTTGTACTCTCTGCGAATGGAGGAAGGTGGATCCTTAACAGATCATTTAAATGCATTTAATCTGCTAGCTCACAATTGACATCAGCTGGTGTCAAGTTAGAGGAGGAGGATCGTTGCTACACACTTTTGTGTTCTTTACTGGATTCATGGGACCATCTTGTGATGGCTCTCGGAAGCACTTTATTCACCTTCAAAATGGATGATGTGGTGTCTTCGCTGCTATTAGAGGAGATGCAGAGAAAGGCTTCTGTTTCAGAAAAAGAAGCCCTTGCTGTTCGTGGGAGATCCACTGAAAGGGGAAGAAAAATGATAATAAGTCTGACAATAAGGGTAGATCCAAATCCCGTGGGAAGTCAAAGACTTCCAATAAGTCCAAGGGAAAATGTTGGAACTGTGATAAATCTGGGCACTTCCGTAAAGACTGCAAAGAGCCGAAGAAGAAGAAGAAAGGTTCAGATTCAACTTCAGAAAGATCTCAAGAAGATGGCGATGCATTCATCGCAGCTTTGACAACCCATGCATTTGATGATGTGTGGTTGGTTGACTCGGGTGCATCTTTTCACATGACCTCTCATCGAAACTGGTTCTCAAAATATGAAGAGTTCGATGGTGGAAAGGTGTACTTGGGTGATGATTCTCATCTAAAGATAGTTGGACGCGGAAGGGTCACTATCAAATTTCCTGATGGACGAGTAAAGGGAATCAACAGAGTTATGCACATTCTGGGTTTGGCACAAAACCTATTATCTGTAAGTATGCTGAATGATGTAGGTGTGCAAGTTGTTTTTTCGAAAGAAGGATGCAAGATGATAAGAGGATTGATAGTGCTTGCAAGGGGTACTAGGAGAGGTACCTTATTTCAGCTAGATGCATGTATTCCTCTGTGTAATAGTTCTTCATCCTCACCATCTGAACAAGCAGTGAAGAAGTTTGTGGCTATTGGTTTTGATGGTAGTGAGGTAAGCTTCCTGTAGAAAAGACAATGTTGTGGCATATGAGATTTGGCCACATTGGTGAAAAGGGTCTTAGAACCCTGAAAAATAAAAATATTGTGGAGGGGTTAAATGATTGCAATTTTGAGTTCGACTTCTGCGAACACTGTGTCTATGGTAAACAAAATCGTGTTCAGTTTTACTCTAGTTCTCACAAATCTTCTGATGTTTTGGATCTTATTCATTCTGATGTATTTGGTCCTGTAAAAGTTCCTTCAATCTCCAAGTTTGTATTTTTTGTATCTTTCATAGATGATTACAGTAGAAGGACGTGGATTTATTTCCTTAAAAGTAAGACACAAGTCTTTAGTCGGTTCAAGGAATTTAAAGCTCTTGTAGAGAATCAGACTAGTAAGAAGATTAAGTGTGTGAGAACTGACAATGGTGGTGAGTTTTGCGCAGCAGAGTTTGAACAGTTCTGTAAAGAACAAGGTATCGAGAGGCATAAGACAACTCTTTATACCCCACAGCAAAATGGAGTTGTAGAGAGAATGAACAGGACATTGATGGAGAAGGCTAGGAGTATGCTTAGTGGAGCTGGTTTAGAACAAAGGTTTTGGGCCGAAGCTGTGGCCACTGCTTGCTATCTGGTTAATAGATCTCCTACATTAGCCCTTGTTGGTAAGACACCCATGGAGGTGTGGTCTGGTAAGAAGCCTTCAATTAGACATCTTCGTGTTTTTGGTTGTGAAGCTTATGCACATGTTCCAAAGGAGAAAAGATCTAAGTTGGAAAATAAAGCTGTTAAATGTATTTTCATCGGATACAGTGCTGGTGTGAAAGGATACAAGCTTTGGGATCCCGTGACTAGTAAGGTGTTGTATAGTAGAAATGTTATTTTCAGAGAGCTAACATCTTCTCCTATTGTGCTACAACCAGATGAAAAAGAAAAGGAAAAAGATGTTCAGTTGCCTCCTACCCCTGAGAAGACTGAACAGAGAGACCATGTTGGGTCTAATGATGAGGAGAGCTCTAGCAGCTCTGATAGTTCGGAAGAAGAGGAAGAACAACCTCAACCGCAGCCTTTGACGAGATCCACGAGAGAAAGAAAGCAACCAAAAAGGTTTGGTTATTCTATGTTAGATTCCAGTTGTGCCTTTGCTTTGATTACTAACACTGATGAGCCTAGATCTGTGAAAGAGGCTTTGGGCATGGAAGATGCAGGTTCCTGGATTGAGGCTATGGATGATGAGATGGCTTCATTGGAGAAAAAAAAAACTTGGGACCTTGTACCTTTGCCTAAAAGGAGAAAATCTATTGGCTGTAAATGGGTGTTTAAGAAGAAATTTTGTGCAGATGGCAGTGTTGAAAGGTATAAAGCTAGATTAGTTGCAAAGGGGTATTCACAGGTAGAGGGAATAGATTATGGTGAAATATTCTCTCCTGTTGCAAAGTTGACATCCATTAGATTTCTGTTATCTCTTGCTGCATCATATGATTTAGAGATAGAACAGATGGATGTGAAGACAACTTTCCTTCATGGTGATTTGGAGGAAAAGATTTATATGTCACAACTTGAGCACTACATTGTTAAAGGTAAAGAATCTTTAGTTTGTAGATTAAATAAATCTCTATATGGTTTGAAGCAATCTCTTAGGATGTGGTACCTTAAGTTTGATGCCTTTGTGTTGTCAATTGGATTTGTAAGATCAAAATCAGATCATTGTGTTTATTTCAGAGTTGAAAATGATCGCCTTCTTTTTGTTGCATTATATGTTGATGATATGTTGCTATTTGGGAAGGTTGATTTTAAATCTCAGTTATCAGCATAGTTTGAGATGAAAGATCTTGGGGCAGCTAGGTACATTTTGGGTATGGAAATCAGTAGAGACAGGTTTAACAGAAAACTTTGGTTGAGTCAGAGTAAGTATGTGAAGTCTGTGTTGGACAGGTTCAGCATGATAGATTGTAGACCACTATGTGTTCCTATTTCTGTGGGAACAAAGTTATCTGTAGATGATTGTCCAAAATCTCCTAGTGAG
Source organism: Chamaecyparis obtusa (assembly GCA_027943335.1). NCBI lineage: Eukaryota > Viridiplantae > Streptophyta > Pinopsida > Cupressales > Cupressaceae > Chamaecyparis > Chamaecyparis obtusa. Next base: position 232,885 of record BSBK01007212.1, on the reverse strand, counting down.
ATGGAGGACATGAGTAGAGTACCTTATGCTAGTGCAGTTGGCAGTTTTATGTATGCTATGGTCTGTACTAGACCAGACATTGCCCAAGTAGTGGGAGTCCTGAGTCAGTTTATGGCTAATCCTGGACGGGTACATTGGGATGCAGTTAAGCGAGTATTCAGATAGTTGAGGGGTACATCATATTACTCCATATGTTATCATGGTAACTCTTCTGGATCTCCGCATTCAGTTTGTATTCGTGGGTTTGTGGATTTAGATTGGGCAGGTGATATTGACAGCAGGAGATCCACCAGTGCTTATGTGTTCACTATGTTTGGTGGTGCCATTAGTTGGATGAGTAAGCAACAACCTGTGGTTGCTTTGTCCACTACAGAAGCTGAGTACATGGCTACTACTCACGTTTGTAAAGAAGCCATTTGGCTTAGAAGATTGTGTTCTGATGTTGGTGTTGATGCAGAACAGGTTACCATTTGGTGTGACAGTCAGAGCGCTATTTGCCATGCAAAGAATCCAACTTTCCATGCCAGAACGAAGCACATTGATGTGCAGTTTCACTTTGTGAGAGATATGGTGGAAGATGAAAAGGTAAATTTGGAGAATGTAGATACTGTGAAGAATGTTGCAGATGCATTAACGAAACCAATGGGCATTGAGAAGTTCAGATGGTGTTCAGAGTCTATGGGCCTTTTGGCCTATAGCGGTTAAAGTTCCTGTTATGTTCATGTTGCTCTTACAAGGTGTTCGACAAGTGGGAGAATGTTAGGAATAAGGTGTCTCAACCTTGGATAATTCCTATTATTATTTGTTTTCTAAATGTATTTTTTGCAAATAATGTAATTAAGTGTGAGTGTACATGTCTAGTTGGCATGTTGATGTGTCACTCCACTTGATGTGTCGGCATCTTGTGCGTAAGCAAATCATGACTGAAACGGTCATGACGGATTCTTATGACGCGTAAGAACTATTTAAGGAATGTGCTATGACAGGTGTAAGAGCATCTTATGACTTGGGCCTATTTGGGCGCCCAAGAAGAAGTGGTTGGTGTGTGTAAGAGAATATGCCAAAAATAGGTTGGTATGACAGATTCTCTTACACTTCTCTTGTGACCGTTATTTTTAGCGGATTCTATGACAAGATGTTATAGTCTATTCTAGGGATGGACGCCTATTCTTGGGATTGCATGTAACAACTGTGTACATGTGGCTTTGTGCATGGGTCTTGGTGGTTGTGCCTATTTTTGGGTCCAAAGGAGTCTATATATATGATGCTGCTCCTATGGGAGAGATATAACAAATTTAAGTCTTGTTGGGTTTGTCTCTCATTTCCTGAAAGAACTTGCATTGCAAATGTATTGTAATATTTGTGTTGAAGATAATACATTGTGCAGGTTTAGGAGTGTTGGGGTTTTTTACCGAAAGGTTTTCCCCAGGGTATATCACTGTGTCATTCTCTATTTTTCTGTATGCATTGTATGTGGTTGCAATATCTTTGTTAAAGTAGTTAACGAATCTGAAATTGTAAGGATTTATAAGAATTTGCACAATACTCTCCTATAGAGATTAGCATAGGAAGCTGTTTCCGCACCTGAGTTTCCTTACAAGTTGCCCACGCAATGCAGTGTGATCATTGTAGATTTAAATTTAAATTTCTGAGAGACAGGGGGTACCAAATTTATGAAATTGAATGCAGATTAGACCCTGTTTGGTGAGAAGCAATTTGCAGTGTGGTCCTGAGTGCTTAGCGATTGTTTGCAGAGGGATTTGTACCGTGAGGGGTGATTGCAATCTTTGCTCGAGGTGTGTTTGCAGGTGGCCGTTTGTACTGGTTTCATGGTAGTTCCTGGTTTTCTGTCCTAATCTCAATGTGCTCATAATTGCAGAATCTGTTTCATATTTCTTTCTCCAGGTTGCTTGGTTTCCTGCCCCTTGCAGTAATTTCTGATGTAATTTTGATTGGTTTGGTGGGTGAAACCCTTGCCCTAGCTGTCTGTAGCTTGTTGCAACCTGTCATGGGTTTCCAAGGCAGCTAGTGGTATAAAATGTTGATTTTTTATCTTTGTCTAGGTTCCTTTCTGCCACAGTTGCGGGGACTAGTTCCGTGAATGTTCTTCCTACAATGTATTTTCCTTCTTCTCTGCATACAGGGTGTTCCCTCTGTCCTTTCTAGTTATGGGAATATAATGAAATTGTAAAAGTTGTCTTATGTTTCAGATTTCAGTATATTTATTCTGCTCCCAGATTGTCTCCATTTGAATTTTGAGTCCATTAATCATACATCAAGGGTGTTTGATTTGTCTGTTTGCATTGCCTAAGTGTTTGCAAGTGGAGTTGTCTTCGCAGGGATAACTGGTTCAGAGTTAGTGTTAAGATATGTATGAGCTGAGGTATCAAAGATGCATCATGCTTGTCTTTTAGTGGATGTCGGTTAATGTATTGCCTGTTCCTAGGTCTTTTCTTTGGATAGGTGATAGCATATCTGGGTGCATAGGTGGTTTGGTAATGTGTGATCTGGTCAGGGTGAGTGTGTTGTCTTCTTGTTTCATAGCCCTGTTGCAGTGAGGTATTTGACTCTGCTGCCCATTGGATAAGGCACTGGTCTATGAGAGACTTGGGGTACTTCAGGAGTCCATTCAGCCCAACATCAATCATTGAAATTTAAATCCTTTCCCTTCTTGTTGGTAGTAGTAGTAGGAGGTCTCTTTCTGGTTTTTAGACTCATTGCATGCAGATCAGGTTATTGCATGAGGTCTTGGTTCATTGGGGTACATGATACCTATAGGGGTCTGAGAACTATTCCACAGTAATGCATCTGCAGGCTTTTTGTTCATCAACTCAAGAAGAGTCATGAGTGTGCAGATGAGGCAATACCTGCCTAAGTGAATGTGGAGCGTGAAGCAGAAGGAGGATGTTCTTTATCCTCATCAATTGACACTTTTTCCCTTGTCAGACTTTGGAGTGAAGACTAACTAGTTTGTCAATCATAGTCTAAACCTGCCATCGTGTGGGAACAAGTCTAAAAGCCAACAACATCCTCACAATAGCCAATGAATATGAAGCTCTGACTTTTATTCTCCATTTCTTTGCCCCAATGATCATGAATGAATGTCCATGCATCACTGCCAAATACTCTAAAATAGGATACTCTGGGCTTGACATGAGACCAAGCCTCTTCAGGAGTCTTATTGAGTACTGCCTTTTGTGGCATATGATTCTGAATGTAATTGGCACAATTGACAGCCTCTTCCCAAAATGTGGGAGCCATGGACCAAGACTAAAGCATGTAATTGGCTATTTCCTGCAAGGTTCTATTCTTCTGATTGGCCACACCATTTTGCTAAGGAGTGTATGGCACTTTATGTTGATGAAGAATACCTTGAGTATGATAGAATTCCTTGAATGCTTGATTGACATGCTCCTCCCCATTATCTGTGCGAAAATTTTGGAGGAAATATTCTGATTGCCTCTCCACAAATGCAAGAAAGGTCATGAAGTGTTGAAGGACCTCATTCTTGTACTTTAAAAAGTCCACCCATGTGTGCCTAGAGAAGTCATCAATGAATGTGAGTACATACTTGGCCCTTGAAAATTAAGGAGTTGGAAATGACATGAAGTCACTATGCACCAACTTAAGGGGAGATGAAGCTCGTGTGGCCATACCCTTAGGAAAGGAATCTAGATGATGCTTTCAAAGATCACAACCCCCAAAAAATCCATCTAAACGAGAGATCTCAGGTAGACCAATGACCAAGTTCTATGTGCTCATCTGTTGAAGATATTTGTAATTCAGGTGTCCAAACCTTTCATGCCAAAGTTTTCTTGTAGAATCCGCATGAGAATAAGGGATGATCCTGATGAAGAATCAAATCCATCAAACCTATACAAGCAGGCTGCATGATCAACTATGCCTATAGAAATGACCTCTTCAGGATTTTGCATCTCAAGAATAGTCACATTAGTAGAAGAAAACTCAACAATTTTTCCATCACCGTGATTGTAAATTTGATAGATGGAAAGATGATTTTGTGAAATATTAGGAACAAAAAGAACATCATCAATGCTACCATCATGCATCTTAACTGAGCTTGTCCCTAGAACTAGAATATGTGATGAGTTCCCAACTATAATATGTGAAGTAGGACTATGAGAAAGAGAATCAAGAAGATCAACATAATGAGTAATGTAATGTGAAGCATCAGAATCAAGAATCCAACTGGAACTTGTAGACGATGAATCCTTAGCGGAGAAATCTTGTCCTTTGCCCAAGGAAGAAGAATTAGGCATTGTTATGTTGTGCCTCTTCATATATTCTTCTAATGTTGCTAGTCTCTAAGAGTATGGTGTGTTGTTATGCCTAGGTTTACCTCGACAATAAGTATTCTCTTGTTTCTTCTTATACTTAGAAGATGACCCTCCCGAGTTAGGAGGAGGAGGAGGTTTAGACTTTTGATCATTATTCGCCTTAGGCTTATAAGGAGGCCTATAAGGAGGCTTTCCCTCTGAAGATGAATCTTTCTATGGCTTCTTCTTATACGTACCCTTGCCTTTAGGAGATTGAGTCATCAATGCATAACTCTTAGGAAGAACATCCATCTGAATTATCTTGGCTTTCTCCCTAGTTAATCTATCACAAAATTCCTCAAATGGGGGCATCTTATGATCGTCTCCCATAGCATCCATAGTAGAATAGAAGGTAGAGGCAAATACTTGGAAAGGACCTCTAAGCTTAGACAAGATAAAGAAAATACAATCCTTATCCTCGTTAGCATGACGACAACCTTTCAACTGAGACAAAATTGACTTGAATTGTGTAAGCAAATCTTGAATAGAGGGAAATGCATCTGGGGAAAGAGAAGCGAGATTAGCTTCTAAATGCAAGATTTTGAATTGGTTAACTTTACAATACAACCCTACAAGCTTATCCCATACTTCTTTTGGTGTTGTACACTCCGTGATGTGAAACAACAGATTATCTAACACATGAAGACTGATGAGTCCTTCTGCCTCATCCATTTTGTTTCAATGAACAAACTGCTCAAAATGCCTCTGTGAACTCGGGTTGGTCAGCTTGCAATAACTACTAGAGGCCTCGAGATTGCAATAATTGAATCATTTTGAGCTTCCATGTGTGATAGTTGTGTGGGGTGAGCAACTCAATCCTAGGGTCTAACATGTTGTACAAGGGTACACAAAGGATAGATATGCAAAATACACCCCCAAGAATAGATACAAACTGATTTTACAATTCCTGAATAGTTTCTTTTGCAAAGAGAGGAATCAAGAACGCCTTGTGGCTTCAAGTAAATTTGTCATACAAAGGCAAAATTTTCAAGAAATACCTTTCCTGCAGCATAATTTGTCGAAAGCAGCTATGTGGTGATATCATGAATGTGCCAATCAATGTGTTGGGATGCCTAGCAACATGATGAATCATCAATGGATCATTGAATTGGTTGTTAGCTGTAGGAGCTCCTTTACAGTCACTCCACCAATGAAGAATCTAGCCCAATATTAAATAAATAATCATTTAATAAAGTCGATCAATGACCACCCACATGTGCACAAGATAGCCGATTAGACAGGCACTCACTGAAAAGTGTGGATCGGTGGGATCAATGCGCTAAGTCAAAAAACATTTCGACCATCTGCATTAAACACTTCTTCAAATAATACATGTGCTGATAGTAAAAGGTGTGGATCGAGTAGATAGGCACCCAGTGATCTACTACAACAATGAATAGTCCACATGGGCCGCATCAAGGATAAGATCCAGAGAAAGTGGCCGACAGTGCAATCTTGAAATTGCGGAGGAAGCCACTATCGCAAAACAAGTATGGGCCACTAGCTATTAAGTGCGCCAATCCTCAACACTTTCTTTGCTTTATCAGAAATGGTGCCCACCATGGTAAGCAAGTTGCTCACCAAATGCGAAACTTTATTGAGATTTCCTTTCAATTCTTTCTTGAGATTCCCTTTGCAGAGCGTGAATCCCTCCATGCAAGTAACACTAACCCATCTATGCTTTAGCAAATATAGGGGCCAATCGAACAAAAAAAAATCTTGCAACAAACTTTCTTTCTAGCATCACATGCGATAAAATGTTGATGGTCAATAATACAGATCTGGAAACACTAGTAAACTACATAGAGAAACCAGGGCCTTAAAAACTCAAGAAAACAATGAAAATTCTCTAAACTAGAAAGAGTTGTAAGACTACTACTGTGATACCATGTTAGGATAGATTATCCTATACCTAGGATCCAGTCTACAGACATCTACCAAAAAAGAGAGTTGTTATCAATACTAGAAATGTATTGATTGAGGTGTCTTCAAACATACAAAGGGCTCTGCTTAAACAGGCAAGAGAATGAGACAAAACTCATAAGATTGAGACAAGTGTCTCAATCTAGAGGACTACAATATCCTCTAAGATAAGATATCTTATCGTATCTTCTAGGATAGGATATCTATCCATTCATTTATGAGTGGACCTAAGTAAACTTAGATAAAGAGTAAATAGGTTAAACAATTTACTCCAACAAAAACCTTAGTTATAAGTAAGAAACTCACCAAGTAAGCCGCTATAAAAAATCTGAAGTGATTTGAAATTTCCACATAAGATTTTGAATAGCACAAAGTTAACGTGCTCAACTTTTAGATCCTCTCCCATATGGATAGATAGAAGTTAATGAGCAAGATGTTATCAACATCAAAATCATTTTTTAAATTTTTTTTATTGCTTTGAATTGATATAAAAGTTATTGGATTGATCCTATTACCCATGCTCATGGTGTGTTGAGCGATCTCTAAATGATCTCATAGTTCAATTGAATCTGTTGTATGTTTGACAAAAAATCAAAATTGATTTCAAGACTTTCATAAATTTTATTCAACTATATTACACATTACATTTTTTAAATTTATTTGATTTCTTTGAAGTAAATGTTGAATCATATGACTTCCAACCTATTACAATCTAACTCTTTATTATTATGTATGCATGTTAAATATTTTCAAATTTGATAACTCTTCAAGACTGGCCGAGCTACTAATCCTCCAGGGGTCTTTGTTTCAGATTTGATGCAAAGGAAATACATAGCTTTTCCCTTGTCCAACCCCTTTATGTATCTGCACCACACCATCTCCCAACATTACAATCTGTCCCTTTAATTACAATCAAACATGTACGTCATTCGAATTAAACCAGGGTCTAAATTATTCCAAACAGTGGTGGGCCACACGTGTCCGCTAAGAGAGGTTAATTACGACAGGCACTTCATTTGTATCGGCTAATCCGAAGCCGTACAGCCGGCCCTGTGCTTGAACGTTATGTATTAATAATCTTGCTTGTTTTTTCTACGATATCTCCGAGGGTACTGGTGCACTAAATCTGAAACACAATCTTATTATTACTATTATTACTTCTTAGCTGATAAATACAATAAGTTTTTTCTCATCAATGTAAATTCGCAAATATGTTAATTAAAATATTTTATATAATAATACATATTTAAGTTTGTATCAATTAAATGATTTGACATTTGTTATTAAAATTTAATATTTTGAACATTATTTCATTCTTCTTAAAAATGTTATTAATATGAAAATAAAAGAATAATTTTTGCTACATTAGATTTGAAAGGATTTGAAATAATAATATTTATTGAAGTAGACTAAAATTCTAATTGTATAAGATAAAGACTTATTTCATTGTAAAAAGGATTCTATTCTATCCTACAAATCTTAATAGTATGTATATGATACCATACAAAAATTTTGATAGATGTTTTGGACCATTTGAGGAAATTCTAGTTCTATTTGAATATACTGAAACAAATACATCATAGTCACACATTTGTTAGGTAAGGTAAAGCATACATAGAAAGCTAAGACATAGAAATACAACAAAAACTAATCCCACTATTAAAATAATCATTCCTTGGTCTGTTGAGTATAAAGCTCCAATATCGAAATATGTAATGAGGCCAAGATCATGCCTTGAGCGAATTTGGTGGAATGGATGCCTCTTATTGGATCTTAGTCAAAGAGGTTCAACGTAAGACCCATGCTCCTGTAGTGGATAGCAAAAATGGTTTTCTGGATGACATGCATTAAAAAAGGGATAACCAAGTCTATCTTCAACAATCATAATTTAAATTTTCTCAAACCTCCTACTATTTGGTTGTGTATCTATTGGTAATAGGTATATTAAGAAAAGAATAATCTAGTACATGTTTATTTATATATCTTGATTTTGAAATTAAAAATTATGAGTTCTAGTAAAGCTTGAACTTCTCTTAGTTAGCTTGAAGTTGTAGAAAATAAATAGTAAAAAGTAATTGTAAAATCCAAGATCTATTAGAGATAAAATGAATCACAATAGCACAATTACAACAAAGTTGACCATTGAATAAGCTAAAGAACTAAGATACATATAGGAAGAGTGATTGAGTAGAATCAAAAGTCAAACCTAACACTCAATGAGTGGTGATGAGTTGCCTCTCACTAAGGTAGGATGAGCAGGTGTCAAAATGAAATTGACACCTCTCTAACAATCTCTTTAATGGTGACACTTGTGTAAAGAAGTATCAAATGAATATGGATGACTAAGTAGGCTTAATAATCCTAATTGTAATTAAATAAATACACTAACAGACCCCTCTTAATCGTAACTTAGGAGAATAAGAAAAGAAAAAATGGTTTCAACAACTAGCCGAGTGAGATACACATGTACAATGAAATCTCTCACAAAAAAAAGAAAAATAGAAAACCCAAAGAAAAAAACTATCCTCCAAAAAAGAGATAAGATGAGAAGAATCCTATAAGCCCCCCCTAAAGGATGATGATGTTGCTAATGTAGACTACACACAAGGAAGAACTTGTAGCCCTTACTGAAAATCTGCTTGAATATGACTGTCAGCTACTAAAACATTTGAGTTATTAAGACTGAAATTAGAAACTAAAGAGTTGACATTAAGTTGAGAACCAATATGATGTATAGCACCAAAATCTATAATCATTGTAGCAAACAAGATCTTGCACTTCAATTTCTATTTGTCCTTAGTAATTTTTTTATTTGAAGAAGATGCTTTCATAGAATTAATTACCTCAATATTATTCTTTTTAAGTAAAAAAGCGAGGTGCTCAATTCGACTTTTCATGTATTTTTATTCTTCATGACCACTTTTATTACAAAAGGAGCATTTAACTCTCTTAGTAGTTGATTTACTTTATTGAGATGAGTTATCCCTTTTGAAGTTGTCAATTTTGTCTTATTTCTTCCCTTCCTTTTCCTTTTAGTATTTTCTTCACTCCATTTGCTTTGGATTTCCTACAAATAGAGCTTGTGTCTTAGTAGATTAAAAAATTGCCCATTTTAATTAACTTTTCTTGTTCCCTTGTAACATCAACAATAAATTTATCAAGTGAGGGCATAGTCCATGAGGTACCAATGGCTCTTTTAGTAGAATAAAAAGTAGAGACAAACATAGTTCAAATTTAGAACCTATTTTGTAAATTATAGAAAGGATTAATTGATCCTCTTTCTTGTCAATTCCAAAATATTTTAATTGTTTAAAGATTTAAATATAGTGAAGAAATCTTGTAAAGTTGGAAAACTTGAAGGACTAAGACCTAGGAGTTGGTTTTCAAACTCATGACTTCTATGATCATAAATTTTCCCAAATAGTATTTTGATAGCTTCCCAAACTTGGTTGGGTATTTTCAAGTTCTCAACATGAAATATTGATTCCAGAGATAAATTTAAACATATAAAGCCAAATGGTTGGTCACACATATTTAAAAACAAATCTTTGTCCTATGCTACATTGGATGTTTTTTTATTCTCACTAATATCATAAATAAGCCTTTATTCTTGAGTACAAAAATGAATTCCAACTTCCAATCATGAAAATTGAAAGGTGTTAGAGGTTGTATACTCACATTACAATCCATATTTATATAAAAGTATATCTTTTCTTTATAGAATACAAAAATGAAGAGAACTTCTTCAAGAAGTGTGAAAAATAGAAAATAGACAAGACTCCCTTAATTATCTTTTTATTCCCCCCTTATTTTTGACACTTTTATAGACGAGTATTTTGTAACCAAACCCAAATAAAAATTGAAAAATGACATTATAATTTGATAGTAAGTCAATGTGTCCTTTTAATTTATGACAAAAAAAACAAGCACTTCTGTAAAAAAAGTAGAACTCGATTTCCAGTTGCTGGGAAAAAGTTATGGGAAAATAAATTTTCAACTCTTTACAAAATTATACCTCGTAAAAAAAATTATGGAGATAAAGTTTAACTTCACCAGAAATAAATTTTCCAAAATAAAAGGACCAAAGTTAACGCCCTTGAGGTTGGAAAGAACTAGGTTATAAAAACACATATGACCAAGGGCTAGAATTCCAAAAAAGTTTTCCCCTCCAACATGAGATCGCCACCCTAGTTTCCTACATCATAAAAATGACACTTTTTGAGATAGATAGTAGCATAAATGAGTGGCTTAAAATTGAAGGTTGTCAATGCTTTTTTATTTATGGATATCCCCCACCATGTGAAATTAAAATTAACTTTTATTACCAATTTAAAACCAAGATGACAACTAGATTTTAAACCCCACCACAAGTGGGTGAGAATGCAACCTTTTTCAAATCAAATGCACAGACCATGAGTACAAAAACCCAAGACACTAATGACACATAGTAGAGGAAGGTTCAAAATACCAACAACTATATTAGTATGGCCTTCAAAGCATCGTAGAGGGGCTAAGATGATGAACAAAAAGCCTGAGACCAAACAAGGTAGTTGCAAAGGTTCTAGATATAGAGGTTTAACCACATCATAGAGGAATAAACCACCTCATTGTTGTTGGATGTGTGTTGACTGAGGGTATCACAACACCTTGGTTTGGAAAATCCTATTCTTGTTGAGGAAACTCATCATAGGTGGTATGGATGCATCAGGTCTAATGGGTAACCACAGAATGAGCTAGCAGTAGATCACATGAAGCCTTCATAGAAAATAGCAATGATGAGCTGCAATTAAAACAAACACTGAAAAGATTCTCAAAAACAAGATGTAGATTATAGGCTAAAAGCTATCACAAATTGGCTTTGATACCATGGAAACTCCAAGATCTATTAGAGATAAAAATAAAGTACAATAACACAATTACAAAAAATTCAACAATTGAATAAGCTGCAAAAGAAAAATACATATATGAACAGTGATTTGGTCAAATCATAAGTCGAGTTGAACACTCAATATGTGGTGGCAAGTTACCTCCCGCTAGGCTAGGATGAGATATTGAAATAGAATTGGAAACTCTCAAATCATATTTTAAATGGTGATAACTTGTGTGAATAAGTTTCAAATGAATATGAATGATTAAGTATGCTTAATAAGTATAACTATAATTAAATACATACACTAATAGTAATGATATATTTTACAACTAAATAGTTCTATTTTGTTTATTTTGGAACCTAGATAGATCAAGATGAAATAAATTTGTGAATTAAAAATATTATTATGTTGTCAATTAAGGTTATTTCAACATTATAATATTAAATATTAAATATTTATTTATAATATTGATTTGTAAAATAATTGAATGTTGATTATGATCTTCAATATAAAATTAAAATATACATTAATATTTTGTGAAAGAAGATAATAAAATAAAAATAAAATAGATTAATATTTAACTTATACATTTAAATGTTGATATGGAAGGATATGAGTCAATACTTCAATAAAACAAATGACCTAAAAAATAAATTATAAATTTAGATTATTGTGTCTATATTGGAATTATGTATAGCTCAAGAATCAAAGAGAAATATTCCCTTTATGATAGTAGAAGTCATGATAAGAATATTAAACAACTTACAATGTAATGTATAAGAAATATATAATACAATAATAAATATTAATAGCTAAACTATACATGTATATATAATATTAATCAACTGATAAAAAAATCAACTAAAAGTAAATAGTAGAAAATAAATACAAACTAAAAAAATAAGTCTCATAGAAAATAAAAGAATAATTAAAAAAAAAAAAACTGATAATAATAAAATATTAAAAATATCTACTTAGAGAATTTTTAGGAAAATTTTTAATTAAAAAATTTAAATAATCATTTCTTAATGTTTTCTCTATTTTCAATTGATTGTAAATTTTAATAAAATAAGATAAAAATTTAGTATTATTTTATGATAGGTGGATATGTTTTAACCCAATTAGAACAATCTCAATGTTTACTTTCATTTTTCATATAAATATAATCTTCATTTTAATTACTTTGAAAAAAATTCACTTAAACATGCCTGGAATAATTTATGTTTTATGATTGTTTAATATATTTTAATAATATTCTATTATACATATTGTTAAATATATAAAATATAATTTTTGGCCAAATAGACAAGCCCATAAAATATGAATATGTTTAGTACACTATAGATATGATGATTTAAAAAAATTATATATTATAAATTTAATTAAAAATAAATATATATTTACTAGCATAAATATCTTAGATACATATATTTAAAATACACTTAGTGATATCAATATTAAGGTGCTTATATTTAAATTTTTGAGAATAGATATATATCTCAAAATTATATCTTTTTGTGTTTTCTGAGTAGATGTATTTAACATATTTATAATAGTCCTATATCAAATAATAATATGATGTATATTTCTATGATAATCTAAACATATATTTCTAAAATAGTTATTAATAAATGCAAATAATAGGATAATATTAATAACAATAGATTAAAAAAGATTGAGATCAAGAATACTCACTAAAACACTTTCAAATTCTAAGTGAATAAGATATAGATTTACTCTATTCTAGAGGACTTCAAGTGTATTCCTCAAAGCTTGTGCCTATGTATACTCTCACATACATGAATTTTGAATGATGAATTAGATGATTTTAAGAAAATTTAGTTTCAATTATATTAGAAAATACGTCATAGTCACACCTCTACCAAATAGGATAAATGATCCATATAAAGTTACGATGTAAAAAGATACAATACAAATTAACCTCACTATCATAATTATCAACCCTAACTTTAAAATTATCAATTAAAATTTTTCTAGAAACTTATAAAACCTCCCAATATTTCATTCTATTATTGAAAGCACATTAGTAATTTGTAAACTAAATGAAGATCAGTCTACAACATTTTTATTCCTATAGTCTATTTTTAAATTAGAAAAAGGTGAAATGCTAGTAAATCTTAGTTAGCTTAAATTTTTAATATAAAAATATTGATTCTCTTTTCTTCTTTATTGTGAGGCTTAGATGGATCATTCTAAAATAAACTTGTGAATTTGAAGTCTCTTTCTCTTTCAATTAATTTTTTTTTTATTGTGATATTAGTTGTTTTATATTAATTTTTTATACATGTTTTGTAAATGATGGGAGATTATAATCTTCATTATAATATTTAAATAGATTAAAGTTTTGGGGGAAACATAACGCATGGAAAATATATAAATATTACTTATTTTTTAATATTAATGTTAGATATCCTTCCAAAAGATGGCATTACATATATAAATAGAAAAATAATTTTAAAACTAAATTATAAATTTACCTCATTAGATAACAAATTTGGAATTGCATATATATCAAGAATCACAATATATTTAAGAGAAATGATTTATTTTATGATTGTAGAAATCATGATAAGGATACTCAATAAAAAAATTGAAGGGAATCAACTCCATAAAGTGACCAAGAGATTAGATTGGAAACATTTGTATAATCATATTCTTATGATTTAACCACTAACTCATCATCTAGGAACCAAGATTTTATTAGATATCAAAGACTTAAACATTTAGTTATCTACAATCATATCATATTCTTTTTAGAAGGGTAGTATTATATATTAGATATTATGTGCATTAAATGATTAGATAAAAACATTTAGATGTTATGTCAACAACATCGATTTCTTCTAATCTAAGAACTTCATCTTATGTTGTTAGTTCATGTAGAGGAAAAACTAAATAGATGCTATAGAAGGATATTTTGATCCAAGATAATAGAACTCACAAGCATTATAATAACTCTTATGAAAACTTTTCCTATTTCTAGTGTATAACATTTTATCTTTCTTTTTCCTATTTTTTCCACTAATTTAAAAAGAAAATATTTTTAAGTTAAATTTCATCATAATCTTTAATCTTCAGTGAGACATTTTTAGATATTCAATAGATTTCTAGTCTGTAATAAATTATCAGTTTGATGGCTTATTATTATATTTATGAACATAAATGATTTTTTTTTATATTATAAAGTACTATTTTGCTTCTTACATTAATTTGCAAAATTTTTGCTCAAAATATTGATTCACTTCTTGTAATTTTAGTATGCAAATCCTTGTTAAGAACGAGAGGAATTATATGTCTTTGCTGCAATCTTATAAGACTATTTATATGTTTGGTTTTATTGCACTATCCATAAAAAATTGAATGTATATGAATATTTATATTTTCAATCTATCATTAATATAAATTTTGTTTGGAAGAATTACAAAATTTACTTTCAATTTAAGTTTCTATCTACTTTAATTTTTGTTTTTAGAAAGCTTTATCAAATTTATCCTTGGCTTAAAAAATCTATCTTGTAAGTTCATACACACTTCAAAGAAAATTTGAACATAAAGACACAACAATTAAACAAAAATCACAACATAAAATAGAAATTGATCAGCTCAATCTATTGAAGATCTTGTATCAAAGATCAATGATAAATAAAAATTCAAACAACCAACATGACCAATGCAAATTTAAATAATTTCTAACTAATCTTAGAAACTATTACCAACTATCTTTCCTATATAAGATCCAAGAAAAGAAAAGGAGAAAGATCCAAGAAAGAATCCAGGAGCTTTCCGACTTCAATGCTCTCATAAAGAAAATTTCTTAGACGAGGAAGGAAGCGGAAGAAATTCGTAAAGAATTTGTTTAATGCTCTGGGTTCTGTTGCTGACCTTTTTTTGGGTTATCCCTGGTTGTTGTTCTTTTGCTCTTGTTTGATTTTTAAAGTTAATGTTTAAACTTTTATTCTCTAACTTGTACGGATTTCAGGTCTCCTTTAAAAACTATTTTTTCCCTGTAATCAAAAACTATCTTTTCTCTATTACAGCAGTAATGAGTATCGATTATCGGGGAGCTCAATTCTGAGAAGATAGAATTTTGCAGAGGGGTTAGTAGATTTCGAATGTGGTGGGCCATACGTCGCGACTTGTTCCTGAAACAAGGATTAGATATTACGTGAGCACTGACATTATCGGGCACAAGTGGAGGCCGGCTCTGTGGATTCCATCTCTCTCAGCTACTCCATATTTGACAAAAACAAAGTTGATAAAACATATATCATTTTGCCTGTTGTTTATTCGATGTCTTCAAAGGTTGCGGTCGATTAAATTTGAAAAATTATATTATTTTCTTTCAATTCCATCCATGTCGGGTTACGGTCCTCAAACATTTTATTATGATCGTACAAAAGGAATCCAATTCAAATTTGATCGTTACCTGCGTCCATTTTATGAGGTTTAGTAATTTACGTTCTTTGATATTTTTTTAATATTCACTTGCTTTTTGTCACTGATTATACCTGTGTTCTAGTTTTTTTTTGTTTTAATGGGTAATCAGTAGCATAGCTTCCTATATAGACTCAGTTATGTCGATTATAACCGATGGCACTTATTGACAAACAGCGCTTACAGTACGTCATGAATGACGTTAACTCCTTACTAACGAGAGCTATAATAATGAATGATACTTCAATTAAATAAAAAGCAGTTACGCAACTAAATCCTCATAAACTATCGAAAGGTAACTATGGGATTCCATTCCAGGCTTGTGTTTATACCATTACAATAAACGGTTTGTGGACTGTTACCCGACATGGTTCTATTTTCTTTATTGTAGGGTCTAGATGAATCAATTTGAAATAGATTTGTGAATTTGAAATATCTTCCTATTTCAACAAAAGTTTTTTTTTTCATTCTAATATTAGATCTTTTAGATTTATTTCTTATTCAATTTTGGAAATTAATGGGAGATTATGGTCCCCACTACAAAATTTTAACACATTAAAGTTTTGGGAGGAAACATTACACAGAAAATAGGTAAATATAATTTATTTTTAAATATTAATATCAAATATCCCTCTAAAAGATGGCATTACATATTTAAATATAAAATGGTTTCTAAAGATAAATTCTAAATTTACCTCATTCGATACCAAATTTGGAGTTACCTATACATCGAGAATCATAATATATTTAACAGAAATATTTTATTTTATGATGGTAGAAATCACAATAAGAATACTCAATTAAAACCTAGAAATTAATTGACTCCATAAAGTGATCCAGAGATTGTATTCGAAACATTCTTATAATCATATTCGTATAATTGAACCACTTACTCATCATCCACCCATCAAGATTTTACTTGATATTAAAGAATTAAGCATCTATTTATCCACAATCATATAATACTCTTATTAGAAGGTTAGTATTCTACATTAGATATTAAGTGCGCCAAATGATTAGATAAAGACATTTAGATGTTATGTCAACCACATGTTTCTTCTAATCTATGAACTTTATCTTACGTTATTAGTTCATATGGAGAAAAAACTAAAGAAATGCTATAAAAGGATATTTTCATCCATGATAATAGAACACACAAACATTATTACTCTCATGCAAACTTTTATTTTTTTTAGTATATAATGTTTTATCTTTTGTTTCCCTATTTTTTCTACTAATTTAAAAAGGAAATATTTATTGAGTTAAATTTCACCTATTTTTAAAATCTCTAGTGAGATATTTTTAGTTATTCACTAGGCTTCTAGTCTATAATAAATTATCAATTTGATGACTTATTATTATATTTATTAATGTAAATGAATTTTTTTTATCGGACTATCTTCCTTACATTTATGTAATTTTAGTATCCAAACTATTGATAGGAGAAAGAGGAATTATGTGTTTTCCACAATCTTATAAGGTTATTTATATTCTTGATTTGATTGCACTATCCATAAGAAATTGAATGTCTTTGAGTATTTGCATTTTCAACCAATTGGTAATATAAATTTTATTTTTGATGAATGCAAAACTGGTTTTATAGGGACCAGAAACCCGAGTCTTTACAAACTAGCAGCAAAAGTATCAAAACATTAACTTGAAGCTAAACTAAAGAATCCTAGCAATAGGAAAAAAGTGGGGGCAGACTTGCACCCTGACATAGATTACATACTTTTTACTAGACTCTAACTTTTCTTAATAATATATGTGTTAATACTCTTAAGCTTCTTAACTATACTCTCAATAGGGGTAATCTCCTTATCCTTACTCATGAGTCTGGTAGCAGGCCTAGGCATGCACTCCTTACTCCTCTCAATTGAATTTTTCAAGTTTTTAGCACAATCCTTGTTCTTTCTAGCCTTTTGTGTCTCCATAAACTGGGATTTCTTTACCAATTTCATGTTGGGAGAAGGTGAGGTAGAGTGACTTCTAAACATAACATAGAAAACCTCAACATGCTTGGTCATTTTTTTAAAACCCTTAGTAGTGTTATATATTGTAGTTAAATACTAACTACTATTAAAATCCTCATCTTGTCCTTCATTCTCAATATAGGGTTCTTGATATTTTCAATGCACAATCCATGATCTTATTTTAAATCATTTATGCGCTTGGCTTAAGACAGGGTACTTTCCATAATATTTTTTATTTGAGCCTGAGAGTGTATCTTTTAAATCCTTTATTCATGCACAATCAAATAAAATATAGAACCCTAGATATCTATCACACACTTAACATCTCTATTAATTATAGGATTCTCTAGCACTGATCATCCCTTCTCAATGGGAGTAACCTTCTCTATTTCAGGCTATCCACATGGATACCCACATCTAGATACCATTCATAGTCTATGAAGAAGAAATAAGGGTAAGGCCTCGTTCAAAGAAGAAACACATTTAATGCATAAATGACATTTTCATTTCCTTGGTTGAAAGGGACCGAGATGGTTTATTAATCTGTTTGTATTTACAAAAATTAGACAAATTATCTTTCCCTTTCCCTTTCACATCAAGACTAGGGTCTATAGAATCATGGACAATGTCAAACAAATGGTAAATAATCTTAATTATGACCATCAGAAATGACATCCTTTTTATGAACTAGGGGGTACACGAGGACTGCTTCTTCTTTTAAATATGAAAGACCTTATCATTGTCTAAACCAATTCCTCCTTATCAAATGAGGTATCCCGATAATGTACCCTCACATTCTTTTTAAACTTAAGAAATTTTTTGGGGGGAGGGTTTCTTTATGTATGCAAGCCTTGGTATGCCCCATAATTAAAAGAGTGAATCCCTCATGTATAATAAGGGAAGAGATATTTTTAGCATTCACATGTAGACTATGATTAAGCAAAGATAACAGATAGAATGGAAAGGACATATAATTGTTATGCCTAAAATGATTGAGGTAACAAAGTGATAGCTAAATATACTACAAAACTTCCATCCAGAGTGAGATATTACATAATTACCTCAAACACATCTACCAACGTGATGAAGGGTGCTCCCCTTAATACCACAAACACATAACAGAAATAGAGAAACAACAACAATATGCAAGAACAGAAAATTGGCTTCTTATTATCTCCACAAATGTGGAATTACAAACTTTCAGAATTACAATATGCAAAGCCACATGGGCATTCCCTTACAATATTCTGTAGGACAAAGCCTCGAACTATTACCTAGATCTACTACCCAGAACTATTCTGAACTGCCTAAGACAATAATGCAGCCTTCCTTATATAGGCAATTTTCCACCGCCTGGAAGGTTCCAGAATTTTAGCCAATAAGGCCGACCAAACTTAGAATTATTTTATTTTACATTTTATTACATCATAGTCGGCTCAAGATAACCTTTGAAACTCGAACAGAAATTTTGAAGAAAATTATTTTCCGCCATTTCAGGTGACCCAACTTCCGGAGACCATAAGTCATCACCAGTTGACCCGATTGACTATTGTAACCCCATTTCGGAAAGGGCGCGAGGAGCTCTACAACGCCTGAATCAAGCAAGCTTCATTCAGCCCAAAATTTGACCTCATCCGGGGCCTCTAAAGCCTTCAAAACTGAGTTCGAAGTTTCTATACCCTGCTGCCAATACCGAAAATCTTCAATATCTTCCAATATACGCTTGATCTGGCAATGAAACTTTACTGGCAGACTTATATGACCAAAATGAACCTCCAAGAAAGAAATCAGATCATTCTGAGCACATACGAAAATTACCAAAAATAGTAACTCTCCATAAATAGCAGCTCTGCACAAAATAGCCCTTATTGAATACAAAAATAGAAATATTTTTGGGTGATGCAAGATTGCTCTTACACCCAGGATGCTCCTGCATCAGACACCCGGGGTAATTTGAGAAGTGACCCTGTCGCGACTCAGGTGTGCAGAGGAAAACCAAGACGACTAATCTCCTCCTTTGTCAGCCATGATGAATCTTCAACAGGTCGTCCTTTCCACTTGACCAGATATTCTTCATATATCCTGTTCCTTGTGCTTTTGCCAATACGACTGTCCAGTATATCTTCGATCTCCTTAGTGTCTGAACTAGTTGCTGGAATACTCCACTGTGCTGCTGTGATCTCATCTTCAACACCTCCTTCATGATACTCTGTCAGGTCTGAAATGTTAAACACTGGTGAAATATTTAGCTCAGTAGGCACTTCTACCTCATATGCATTTCCTGAATCATGTTTCTTCAGTATCCTACATGGTCCAAACTTCTTCATTTTCAGCTTGTTATATGTACCAACTGGAAACCGCTCCTTCCGCAAATGAACCATGACTTCATCACCAACTTGAAATTCTTTATACCTCCTTTTCTCATCTGCCTTAGCCTTATACTGTGCGTTCATCTTGGTAATATGCTTCCTCACCTCCTCATGGATGTTCTTCAAGTGTTCTGCAAAATCTTCAGCTTCAGCACTACTTATTTCTCCTTTATCTATCTTCCTCAATTCAGATGCATTTCTTAGACTACTTCCATATACAATCTGGAATGGTGATTTACCAGTGCTCCTGTTGACAGAATTATTGTATGCAAATTCTGCCTGTGGTAAAATCAAATCCCATCCTGTTGGCTTATCTCCAACCAAACATCTCAGCAAATTTCCCAAACTCCTATTCACCACCTCTGTTTGTCCATCAGTCTGTGGATGATGTGATGAACTGAACTTCAAATCTGTCTTTAACTTCTTCCACAATGTACGCCAGAAATATCCAACAAACTTAGTGTCCCGATCTGAAACTATGGTCTTTGGCAAACCATGAAGTCTCACTACTTCTCTGAAAAACAATTCTGCTACATGAACAGCATCATTAGTCTTCTTGCAGGGAATGAAATGTGCCATCTTTGAAAATCTGTCAACTACCACAAAAATTGAATCATGTTCCCGCTGTGTCCTCGGTAAACCAAGAACAAAGTCCATACTGATATCCTCCCAAGGCTTCTCTGGTATAGGTAATGGCTGATACAACCCTGTATTCTGCTTCACTCCTTTCGCCATCTGACATACTCTGCAACTCTGTACAAACTTCTTCACATCTTGCTGCAATTGTGGCCAATAATAATTCTCACCAACCAAAGCAAGAGTTTTATCACGACCAAAGTGTCCAGCCAATCCTCCACTATGCTTCTCCTTGATGAGATTCTCCCTCATAGAACTTCGTGGAATGCACAACTGACTCCCTCTGAATAGCATATCATCCTGGATGATGAAATCCAACCATTTCGTCCTGTCTAGAGTAACAGGTTCTTTACAAGCTTTCCAAGCTTCACCAAAATCAGGATCCTCTGGATACAAATTCTTGATCTCCTTGAACCCAACCACTTCAATCTACATTTCTGTCAGCAGTAGTTGCCTTCTGTTAAGAGCATCTGCAACCCTATTAGACTTTCCACTCCTGTGTTTCAAAACAAATGTATAACTCTGCAAAAACTCAACCCATTTCAAATGCCTTTGATTCAATTTTCCTTGACTATTCAAATATTGCAAAGCTTGATGATCAGTATACAAAACAAAATCTTTAGGAAGCAGATAGTGCCTCCACTTTTTCAATGCTTGAACTATAGCATAAAATTCCTGATCATAAACAGAATATTTTCTCTTGGCATCATTTAATTTCTCACTAAAATAAGCAACAGGTTTACCTTCTTGGCTCATAACAGCTCCTATTGCAGTACCACTAGCATCACAATCTACTTGAAACACCTTATTAAAATCTGGAAGTGCTAAAACAGGTTGTTCTGTAACTTTTTGTTTCAATAATTGAAAACTCTTTTTTGCCCCATTAGTCCACTTAAACTCTTTTCTATCCCCTCTCATTGTTTCAGTCAAGGGTCCACAAATACTGCTAAAATTTTTGATAAACTTTCTGTAAAAGCTAGCTAGACCATGAAAAGATCTTACCTCAGTAGCACTCCTTGGAGTAGGCCATTCAAGGATAGCCTGTACCTTCTTTGGGTCCATTTTTAGACCTTCTCCTGAAACTACAAACCCCAAATACACCAACTCTTTCTTCACAAAACTGCACTTCTTCAAATTAATCAACAATTTCTCTTCTCTCAGCTTCTCAAATACCATACGAATATGCATCATATGCTCCTCCAATGTCTTACTAAAGATCAGAATATCATCTAGGTAAACAATGACAAACTTACCTAGAAATTCTTTCAGAACCTCGTTCATGAGCCGCATGAAAGTGCTCGGTGCATTGGTTAGCCCAAAAGGCATGACTAACCACTCATACAGTCCTTCCTTTGTCTTGAAGGCAGTCTTCCATTCATCTCCTTCTCTGATCCGAATCTGATGATATCCGCTTTTCAGATCTATCTTTGAGAAATACACAGCTCCACTCAAACAGTCCATAATATCATCCATTCGTGGCAATGAAAACCTGTACTTGATTGTGATCTTGTTTATTGCCCTAGAATCTGTACACATCCTCCATTCTCCATTCTTCTTTGGTGCTAATACCGCTGGTACAGCACAGGGACTCAGACTCTCACGGATCAATCCTTTCTGTAACAGTTCATGTACTTGTTTGTTCAACTCCTCACTTTCTGCAGGTGTCATTCTGTGTGCTACCTTATTCGGCAAACTCGCTCCTGGGATCAAGTCCATCTGATGACTGATCTTCCTGACTGGTGGTAATCCATCAGGCACGTTATCGGATACAATATCCTGAAACTCATTCAACAAATCTGCAACTTCTACAGAAACATCTTCTACTTCCTCTTTACTAGCTTTTGGAATTAAAGAAAAACATACATGCTCATGCCTCATACCATCTAGAAAATTTCTTCCATCAACAAAAGTTATCCTTGCATTACCACATACCTTTTCTTCAGTCTCCTTCAATGGTTTTAGCTTATGTCGCACTCCATCCTTTGTCAGGGAATAGGTATTAGCACGACCATCATGTACAACACATCTGTCAAATGGCCATGGTCTACCCAACAACATATGACATGCATCCATAGATATGATATCACACAATACCTCATCTTGGTATCCGCCAATCTTGAACTTCACCAGGCATTGTTCATTGACCATGACCTTGTGGTCATCCTGTACCCAGGCAATCCGATATGGATGTGGGTGTTTCTGTCTTTTGAGCTTCAACTTTGTCACCATCTCTTCTGACACCATATTGTCAGTGCTTCCACTATCAATAATCACATCACAACATTTACCTTCACACTTGCACCTGGTGCGAAACAGGCTCCTCCTTTGCTCAGGTTCATTCTCACCACTCAACAAGACTCTTCTGTTAATCAACATTTCTCCTCTTTCAGCATCTTCAGAATTTGATGATCTGGCATCTTCATCTACATGTGCAACTCTGGCCTGGCCTTCATTTCTCTTGTCTGTTCTGCCTTGGCGCTGAGGACATTCAAATGCCCTATGACCTTCTTCTCCACAGTGAAAACATGTTCCACGGAAGCCACCTCTTCCAGATCCTTGTCCCCTTCCTCTTCCTCTCTGATCTCTATTATTCTGATCCTGGAAGCGATTGGAATTATTTCCTCGCTGATTCTGACTGCTACTGGCCTCATCCTTCTTTTTCGGATCTTCATTTCGGCCACCGTATGACCGTCCAGCAGATCGTCCACCGCGACCTCTTCCGTTTTGTCTACTCTCAAACTTCTTGTTCAGCTTTTCCTCTACTTTTAGGGCAAACTGGTATGCCTCTTCAATACTGTTCATTCGAACCAGATTCAGCTCCTTCTGAATGCTTGGCCTTAACCCATTAAGGTATCAGGCAACTTTCTCCTTATCAGCTTCTTCATGGCCTGTTCTGATGAAAAGCCGATAGAACTCCTCTGTATACTCCTGAACAGATCTTCCTGCTTGCTTCAAACTCTGCATTTTCTTCAGTAGGTCAAGCTCATAATCAACAGGAATGAACTGTCGCTTCAATTTATCCACCATCCGATCCCATCTTGTGATTTTATCTTTCCCTCTTCTATTTCGCTCCAACTGAATTTCTTGCCACCAGATCTTCGCATGACCTTTCAATCTGGCCTTCGCAAATTTGACCCTATCAGGATCGTCAACATCTTCGTACTCAAAATATTCCTCACATTCATTGATCCAGTCAATCAATTCTTCTGGGTTAAGATTTCCAGAAAATGTAGGAACCTCAATCTTAGGTCTTTTCCCAATCTTGAAAATGGCCCGAAAAAGTCTTTCTTCCTCCTGGTTCACAATTTCGGCTTCTCCTTCTTGATATTCTTCTTCGGCTTCATCCTTGCTTTCATCTCTGACATTGAGATTCATTCATCTGTGAATCTCTTCTTGTAATGCTCGCACTTGTCTCTGCAGCTCTCTAACCTCAGGTGTCACAGCACCAACTCTTCTGCCACGTTCTCTTCGTGGAGGCATTTCCGCGATGCGCACTGAAACCCTAACCACGGTCCTGGTGCAAACTGCCTCACAGTCGGCGATCTATTTACACACTCAAGAACCCCTGCTCTGATACCACTTGATGAAGGGTGCTCCCCTTAATACCACAAACACATAACAGAAATAGAGAAACAACAACAATATGCAAGAACAAAAAATTGGCTTCTTATTATCTCCACAAATGTGGAATTACAAACTTTCAGAATTACAATATGCAAAGCCACATGGGCATTCCCTTACAATATTCTGTAGGACAAAGCCTCGAACTATTACCCAGATCTACTACCCAGAACTATTCTGAACTGCCTAAGATAATAATGCAGCCTTCCTTATATAGGCAATTTTCCACCGCCTGGAAGGTTCCAGAATTTTAGCCAATAAGGCCGACCAAACTTAGAATTATTTTATTTTACATTTTATTACATCATAGTCGGCTCAAGATAACCTTTGAAACCCGAACAGAAATTTTGAAGAAAATTATTTTTCGCCATTTCAGGTGACCCAACTTCCGGAGACCATAAGTCATCACCACTTGACCCGATTGACTATTGTAACCCCATTTCGGAAAAGGCGCGAGGAGCTCTACAACGCCTGAATCAAGCAAGCTTCATTCAGCCCAAAATTTGACCTCATCCGGGGCCTCTAAAGCCTTCAGAACTGAGTTCGAAGTTTCTGTACCCTGCTGCCAATATTGAAAATCTTCAATATCTTCCAATATACGCTTGATCTGGCAATGAAACTTTACTGGAAGACTTATATGACCAAAATGAACCTCCAAGAAAGAAATTAGATCATTCTGAGCACATACGAAAATTACCAAAAATAGTAACTCTCCATAAATAGCAGCTCTGCACAAAATAGCCCTTATTGAATACAAAAATAGAAATATTTTTGGGTGATGCAAGATTGCTCTTACACCGAG
This sequence comes from Chamaecyparis obtusa, assembly GCA_027943335.1. Lineage (NCBI taxonomy): Eukaryota > Viridiplantae > Streptophyta > Pinopsida > Cupressales > Cupressaceae > Chamaecyparis > Chamaecyparis obtusa. Next base: position 207,899 of record BSBK01007212.1, on the reverse strand, counting down.
GATGCTCCTGCATCAGACACCCGGGGTAATTTGAGAAGTGACCCTGTTGCGACTCAGGTGTGCAGAGGAAAATCAAGACGGCTAATCTCCTCCTTTGTCAGCCATGATGAATCTTCAACAGGTCGTCCTTTCCACTTGACCAGATATTCTTCATATATCCTGTTCCTTGTGCTTCTGCCAATACGACTGTCCAGTATATCTTCGATCTCCTTAGTGTCTGAACTAGTTGCTGGAATACTCCACTGTGCTGCTGTGATCTCATCTTCAACACCTCCTTCATGATACTCTGTCAGGTCTGAAATGTTAAACACTGGTGAAATATTTAGCTCAGTAGGCACTTCTACCTCATATGCATTTCCTGAATCATGTTTCTTCAGTATCCTACATGGTCCAAACTTCTTCATTTTCAGCTTGTTATATGTACCAACTGGAAACCGCTCCTTCCGCAAATGAACCATGACTTCATCACCAACTTGAAATTCTTTATACCTCCTTTTCTCATCTGCCTTAGCCTTATACTGTGCGTTCATCTTGCTAATATGCTTCCTCACCTCCTCATGGATGTTCTTCAAGTGTTCTGCAAAATCTTCAGCTTCAGCACTACTTATTTCTCCTTTATCTATCTTCCTCAATTCAGATGCATTTCTTGGACTACTTCCATATACAATTTGGAATGGTGATTTACCAGTGCTCCTGTTGACAGAATTATTGTATGCAAATTCTGCCTGTGGTAAAATCAAATCCCATCCTGTTGGCTTATCTCCAACCAAACATCTCAGCAAATTTCTCAAACTCCTATTCACCACCTCTGTTTGTCCATCAGTCTGTGGATGATGTGATGAACTGAACTTCAAATCTGTCTTTAACTTCTTCCACAATGTACGCCAGAAATATCCAACAAACTTAGTGTCCCGATCTGAAACTATGGTCTTTGGCAAACCATGAAGTCTCACTACTTCTCTGAAAAACAATTCTGCTACATGAACAGCATCATTAGTCTTCTTGCAGGGAATGAAATGTGCCATCTTTGAAAATCTGTCAACTACCACAAAAATTGAATCATGTCCCCGCTGTGTCCTCGGTAAACCAAGAACAAAGTCCATACTGATATCCTCCCAAGGCTTCTCTGGTATAGGTAATGGCTGATACAACCCTGTATTCTGCTTCACTCCTTTCGCCATCTGACATACTCTGCAACTCTGTACAAACTTCTTCACATCTTGCTGCAATTGTGGCCAATAATAATTCTCACCAACCAAAGCAAGAGTTTTATCACGACCAAAGTGTCCAGCCAATCCTCCACTATGCTTCTCCTTGATGAGATTCTCCCTCATAGAACTTCGTGGAATGCACAACTGACTCCCTCTGAATAGCATATCATCCTGGATGATGAAATCCAACCATTTCGTCCTGTCTAGAGTAACAGGTTCTTTACAAGCTTTCCAAGCTTCACCAAAATCAGGATCCTCTGGATACAAATTCTTGAGCTCCTTGAACCCAACCACTTCAATCTACATTTCTGTCAGCAGTAGTTGCCTTCTGCTAAGAGCATCTGCAACCCTATTAGACTTTCCACTCCTGTGTTTCAAAACAAATGTATAACTCTGCAAAAACTCAACCCATTTCAAATGCCTTTGATTCAATTTTCCTTGACTATTCAAATATTGCAAAGCTTGATGATCAGTATACAAAACAAACTCCTTAGGAAGCAGATAGTGCCTCCACTTTTTCAATGCTTGAACTATAGCATAAAATTCCTGATCATAAACAGAATATTTTCTCTTGGCATCATTTAATTTCTCACTAAAATAAGCAACAGGTTTACCTTCTTGGCTCATAACAGCTCCTATTGCAGTACCACTAGCATCACAATCTACTTGAAACACCTTATTAAAATTTGGAAGTGCTAAAACAGGTTGTTCTGTAACTTTTTGTTTCAATAATTGAAAACTCTTTTCTGCCCCATTAGTCAACTTAAACTCTTTTCTATCCCCTCTCATTGTTTCAGTCAAGGGTCCACAAATACTGCTAAAATTTTTGATAAACTTTCTGTAAAAGCTAGCTAGACCATGAAAAGATCTTACCTCAGTAGCACTCCTTGGAGTAGGCCATTCAAGGATAGCCTGTACCTTCTCTGGGTCCATTTTTAGACCTTCTCCTGAAACTACAAACCCCAAATACACCAACTCTTTCTTCACAAAACTGCACTTCTTCAAATTAATCAACAATTTCTCTTCTCTCAGCTTCTCAAATACCATACGAATATACATCATATGCTCCTCCAATGTCTTACTAAAGATCAGAATATCATCTAGGTAAACAATGACAAACTTACCTAGAAATTCTTTCAGAACATCGTTCATGAGCCGCATGAAAGTGCTCGGTGCATTGGTTAGCCCAAAAGGCATGACTAACCACTCATACAGTCCTTCCTTTGTCTTGAAGGCAGTCTTCCATTCATCTCCTCTGATCCGAATCTGATGGTATCCGCTTTTCAGATCTATCTTTGAGAAATACACAGCTCCACTCAAACAGTCCATAATATAATCCATTCGTGGCAATGGAAACCTGTACTTGATTGTGATCTTGTTTATTGTCCTAGAATCTGTACACATCCTCCATTCTCCATTCTTCTTTGGTGCTAATACCGCTGGTACAGCACAGGGACTCAGACTCTCACGGATCAATCCTTTCTGTAACACTTCATGTACTTGTTTGTTCAACTCCTCACTTTCTGCAGGTGTCATTCTGTGTGCTGCCTTATTCGGCAAACTCGCTCTTGGGATCAAGTCCATCTAATGACTGATCTTCCTAACTGGTGGTAATCCATCAGGCACGTTATCGAATACAATATCCTGAAACTCATTCAATAAATCTGCAACTTCTATAGGAACATCTTCTACTTCCTCTTTACTAGCTTTTGAAATTAAAGCAAAACATACATGCTCATGCCTCATACCATCTAGAAAATTTCTTCCATCAACAAAAGTTATCCTTGCATTACCACATACCTTTTCTTCAGTCTCCTTCAATAGTTTTAGCTTATGTCGCACTCCATCCTTTGTCAGGGAATAGGTATTAGCACGACCACCATGTACAACACATCTGTCAAACTGCCATGGTCTACCCAACAACATATGACATGCATCCATAGATATGATATCACATAATACCTCATCTTGGTATCCGCCAATCTTGAACTTCACCAGGCATTGTTCATTGACCATGACCTTGTGGTCATCCTGTACCCAGGCAATCCGATATGGATGTGGGTGTTTCTGTCTTTTGAGCTTCAACTTTGTCACCATCTCTTCTGACACCAAATTGTCAGTGCTTCCACTATCAATAATCACATCACAACATTTACCTTCACACTTGCACCTGGTGCGAAACAGGCTCCTCCTTTGCTCAGGTTCATTCTCACCACTCAACAAGACTCTTCTGTTAATCAACGTTTCTCCTCTTTCAGCATCTTCAGAATTTGATGATCTGGCATCTTCATCTACATGTGCAACTCTGGCCTGGCCTTCATTTCTCCTGTCTGTTCTGCCTTGGCGCTGAAGACATTCAAATGCCCTATGACCTTCTTCTCCACAGTGAAAACATGTTCCACGGAAGCCACCTCTTCCAGATCCTTGTCCCCTTCCTCTTCCTCTTTGATCTCTATTATTCTGATCCTGGAAGCGATTGAAATTATTTCCTCCCTGATTCTGACTGCTACTGGCCTCATCCTTCTTTTTCGGATCTTCATTTCGGCCACCGTATGACCGTCCACCAGATCGTCCACCGCGACCTCTTCCGTTTTGTCTACTCTCAAACTTCTTATTCAGCTTTTCCTCTACTTTTAGGGCAAACTGGTATGCCTCTTCAATACTGCTCATTCGAACCAGATTCAGCTCCTCCTGAATGCTTGGCCTTAACCCATTAAGGTATCGGGCAACTTTCTCCTTATCAGCTTCTGCATGGCCTGTTCTGATGAGAAGCCGATAGAACTCCTCTGTATACTCCTGAACAGATCTTCCTGCTTGCTTCAAACTCTGCATTTTCTTCAGTAGGTCAAGTTCATAATCAACAGGAATGAACTGTCGCTTCAATTTATCCACCATCCGATCCCATCTTGTGATTTTATCTTTCCCTCTTCTATTTCGCTCCAACTGAATTTCTTGCCACCAGATCTTCGCATGACCTTTCAATCTGGCCTTCGCAAATTTGACCCTATCAGGATCGTCAACATCTTCGTACTCAAAATATTCCTCACATTCATTGATCTAGTCAATCAATTCTTCTGGGTTAAGATTTCCAGAAAATGTAGGAACCTCAATCTTAGATCTTTTCCCAATTTTGGAAATGGCCCGAAAAAGTCTTTCTTCCTCCTGGTTCACAATTTCGGCTTCTCCTTCTTGATATTCTTCTTCGGCTTCATCCTCGCTTTCATCTCTGACATTGAGATTCATTCCTCTGCGAATCTCTTCTTGCAATGCTCGCACTTGTCTCTGCAGCTCTCTAACCTCAGGTGTCACAGCACCAACTCTTCTGCCACGTTCTCTTCGTGGAGGCATTTCCGCGATGCGCGCTGAAACCCTAACCACGGTCTTGGTGCAAACTGCCTCACAGTCGGCGATCTGTTTACACACTCAAGAACCCCTGCTCTGATACCACTTGATGAAGGGTGCTCCCCTTAATACCACAAACACATAACAGAAATAGAGAAACAACAACAATATGCAAGAACAGAAAATTGGCTTCTTATTATCTCCACAAATGTGGAATTACAAACTTTCAGAATTACAATATGCAAAGCCACATGGGCATTCCCTTACAATATTCTGTAGGACAAAGCCTCGAACTATTACCCAGATCTACTACCCAGAACTATTCTGAACTGCCTAAGACAATAATGCAGCCTTCCTTATATAGGCAATTTTCCACCGCTTGGAAGGTTCCAGAATTTTAGCCAATAAGGCCGACCAAACTTAGAATTATTTTATTTTACATTTTATTACATCATAGTCGGCTCAAGATAACCTTTGAAACTCGAACAGAAATTTTGAAGAAAATTATTTTCCGCCATTTCAGGTGACCCAACTTTCGGAGACCATAAGTCATCACCAGTTGACCCGATTGACTATTGTAACCCCATTTCGGAAAGGGCACGAGGAGCTCTACAACGCTTGAATCAAGCAAGCTTCATTCAGCCCAAAATTCGACCTCATCCGGGGCCTCTAAAGCCTTCAAAACTGAGTTCGAAGTTTCTGTACCCTGCTGCCAATACCGAAAATCTTCAATATCTTCCAATATACGCTTGATCTGGCAATGAAACTTTACTGGCAGACTTATATGACCAAAATGAACCTCCAAGAAAGAAATCAGATCATTCTGAGCACATACGAAAATTACCAAAAATAGTAACTCTCCATAAATAGCAGCTCTGCACAAAATAGCCCTTATTGAATACAAAAATAGAAATATTTTTGGGTGATGCAAGATTGCTCTTACACCGAGGATGCTCCTGCATCAGACACCCGGGGTAATTTGAGAAGTGACCCTGTCGCGATTCAGGTGTGCAGAGGAAAACCAAGACGACTAATCTCCTCCTTTGTCAGCCATGATGAATCTTCAACAGGTCGTCCTTTCCACTTGACCAGATATTCTTCATATATCCTGTTCCTTGTGCTTCTACCAATACGACTGTCCAGTATATCTTCGATCTCCTTAGTGTCTGAACTAGTTGCTGGAATACTGCACTGTGCTGCTGTGATCTCATCTTCAACACCTCCTTCATGATACTCTGTCAGGTCTGAAATGTTAAACACTGGTGAAATATTTAGCTCAGTAGGCACTTCTACCTCATATGCATTTTCTGAATCATGTTTCTTCAGTATCCTACATGGTCCAAACTTCTTCATTTTCAGCTTGTTATATGTACCAACTGGAAACCGCTCCTTCCGCAAATGAACCATGACTTCATCACCAACTTGAAATTCTTTATACCTCCTTTTCTCATCTGCCTTAGCCTTATACTGTGCGTTCATCTTGGTAATATGCTTCCTCACCTCCTCATGGATGTTCTTCAAGTGTTCTGCAAAATCTTCAGCTTCAGCACTACTTATTTCTCCTTTATCTATCTTCCTCAATTCAGATGCATTTCTTGGACTACTTCCATATACAATCTGGAATGGTGATTTACCAGTGCTCCTGTTGACAGAATTATTGTATGCAAATTCTGCCTGTGGTAAAATCAAATCCCATCCTGTTGGCTTATCTCCAACCAAACATCTCAGCAAATTTTCCAAACTCCTATTCACCACCTCTGTTTGTCCATCAGTCTGTGGATGATGTGATGAACTGAACTTCAAATCTATCTTTAACTTCTTCCACAATGTACGCCAGAAATATCCAACAAACTTAGTGTCCCGATCTGAAACTATGGTCTTTGGCAAACCATGAAGTCTCACTACTTCTCTGAAAAACAATTCTGCTACATGAACAGCATCATTAGTCTTCTTGCAGGGAATGAAATGTGCCATCTTTGAAAATCTGTCAACTACCACAAAAATTGAATCATGTTCCCGCTGTGTCCTCGGTAAACCAAGAACAAAGTCCATACTGATATCCTCCCAAGGCTTCTCTGGTATAGGTAATGGCTGATACAACCCTGTATTCTGCTTCACTCCTTTCGCTATCTGACATACTCTGCAACTCTGTACAAACTTCTTCACATCTTGCTGCAATTGTGGCCAATAATAATTCTCACCAACCAAAGCAAGGGTTTTATCACGACCAAAGTGTCCAGCCAATCCTCCACTATGCTTCTCCTTGATGAGATTCTCCTTCATAGAACTTCGTGGAATGCACAACTGACTCCCTCTGAATAGCATATCATCCTGGATGATGAAATCCAACCATTTCGTCCTGTCTAGAGTAACAGGTTCTTTACAAGCTTTCCAAGCTTCACCAAAATTAGGATCCTCTGGATACAAATTCTTGAGCTCCTTGAACCCAACCACTTCAATCTACATTTCTGTCAGCAGTAGTTGCCTTCTGCTAAGAGCATCTGCAACCCTATTAGACTTTCCACTCCTGTGTTTCAAAACAAATGTATAACTCTGCAAAAACTCAACCCATTTCAAATGCCTTTGATTCAATTTTCCTTGACTATTCAAATATTGCAAAGCTTGATGATCAGTATACAAAACAAAATCCTTAGGAAGCAGATAGTGCCTCCACTTTTTGAATGCTTGAACTATAGCATAAAATTCCTGATCATAAACAGAATATTTTCTCTTGGCATCATTTAATTTCTCACTAAAATAAGCAACAGGTTTACCTTCTTGGCTCATAACAGGTCCTATTGCAGTACCACTAGCATCACAATCTACTTGAAACACCTTATTAAAATCTGGAAGTGCTAAAACAGGTTGTTCTGTAACTTTTTGTTTCAATAATTGAAAACTCTTTTCTGCCCCATTAGTCCACTTAAACTCTTTTCTATCCCCTCTCATTGTTTCAGTCAAGGGTCCACAAATACTGCTAAAATTTCTGATAAACTTTCTGTAAAAGCTAGCTAGACCATGAAAAGATCTTACCTCAGTAGCACTCCTTGGAGTAGGCCATTCAAGGATAGCCTGTACCTTCTCTGGGTCCATTTTTAGACCTTCTCCTGAAACTACAAACCCCAAATACACCAACTCTTTCTTCACAAAACTGCACTTCTTCAAATTAATCAACAATTTCTCTTCTCTCAGCTTCTCAAATACCATACGAATATGCATCATATGCTCCTCCAATGTCTTACTAAAGATCAGAATATCATCTAGGTAAACAATGACAAACTTACCTAGAAATTCTTTCAGAACCTCGTTCATGAGCCGCATGAAAGTGCTCGGTGCATTGGTTAGCCCAAAAGACATGACTAACCACTCATACAGTCCTTCCTTTGTCTTGAAGGCAGTCTTCCATTCATCTCCTTCTCTGATCCGAATCTGATGATATCCGCTTTTCAGATCTATCTTTGAGAAATACACAGCTCCACTCAAACAGTCCATAATATCATCCATTCGTGGCAATGGAAATCTGTACTTGATTGTGATCTTGTTTATTGCCCTAGAATCTGTACACATCCTCCATTCTCCATTCTTCTTTGGTGCTAATACCGCTGGTACAGCACAGGGACTCAGACTCTCACGGATCAATCCTTTCTGTAACAGTTCATGTACTTGTTTGTTCAACTCCTCACTTTCTGCAGGTGTCATTCTGTGTGCTACCTTATTCGGCAAACTCGCTCTTGGGATCAAGTCCATCTGATGACTGATCTTCCTGACTGGTGGTAATCTATCAGGCACGTTATCGGATACAATATCCTGAAACTCATTCAACAAATCTGCAACTTCTATAGGAACATCTTCTACTTCCTCTTTACTAGCTTTTGGAATTAAAGAAAAACATACATGCTCATGCCTCATACCATCTAAAAAATTTCTTCCATCAACAAAAGTTATCCTTACATTACCACATACCTTTTCTTCAGTCTCCTTCAATGGTTTTAGCTTATGTCGCACTCCATCCTTTGTCAGGGAATAGGTATTAGCACGACCATCATGTACAACACATCTGTCAAACTACCATGGTCTACCCAACAACATATGACATGCATCCATAGATATGATATCACACAATACCTCATCTTGGTATCCGCCAATCTTGAACTTCACCAGGCATTGTTCATTGACCATGACCTTGTGGTCATCCTGTACCCAGGCAATCCGATATGGATGTGGGTGTTTCTGTCTTTTGAGCTTCAACTTTGTCACCATCTCTTCTGACACCAAATTGTCAGTGCTTCCACTATCAATAATCACATCACAACATTTACCTTCACACTTGCACTTGGTGCGAAACAGGCTCCTCCTTTGCTCAGGTTCATTCTCACCACTCAACAAGACTCTTCTGTTAATCAACATTTCTCCTCTTTCAGCATCTTCAGAATTTGATGATCTGGCATCTTCATCTACATGTGCAACTCTGGCCTGGCCTTCATTTTTCTTGTCTGTTCTGCCTTGGCGCTGAGGACATTCAAATGCCCTATGACCTTCTTCTCCACAGTGAAAATATGTTCCACGGAAGCCACCTCTTCCAGATCCTTGTCCCCTTCCTCTTCCTCTCTGATCACTATTATTCTGATCCTGGAAGCGATTGGAATTATTTCCTCGCTGATTCTGACTGCTACTGGCCTCATCCTTCTTTTTTGGATCTTCATTTCGGCCACCGTATGACCGTCCACCAGATCGTCCACCGCGACCTCTTCCGTTTTGTCTACTCTCAAACTTCTTGTTCAGCTTTTCCTCTACTTTTAGGGCAAACTGGTATGCCTCTTCAATACTGTTCATTCGAACCAGATTCAGCTCCTCCTGAATACTTGGCCTTAACCCATTAAGGTATCGGGCAACTTTCTCCTTATCAGCTTCTGCATGGCCTGTTCTGATGAGAAGCCGATAGAACTCCTCTGTATACTCCTGAACAGATCTTCCTGCTTGCTTCAAACGCTGCATTTTCTTCAGTAGGTCAAGCTCATAATCAACAGGAATGAACTGTCGCTTCAATTTATCCACCATCTGATCCCATCTTGTGATTTTATCTTTCCCTCTTCTATTTCGCTCCAACTGAATTTCTTGCCACCAGATCTTCGCATGACCTTTCAATCTGGCCTTCGTAAATTTGACCCTATCAGGATCGTCAACATTTTCGTACTCAAAATATTCCTCACATTTATTGATCCAGTCAATCAATTCTTCTGGGTTAAGATTTCCAGAAAATGTAGGAACCTCAATCTTAGGTCTTTTCCCAATCTTGGAAATGGCCCGAAAAAGTCTTTCTTCCTCCTGGTTCACAAGTTCGGCTTCTGCTTCTTGATATTCTTCGTCGGCTTCATCCTCGCTTTCATCTCTGACATTGAGATTCATTCCTCTGCGAATCTCTTCTTGCAATGCTCGCACTTGTCTCTGCAGCTCTCTAACCTCAGGTGTCACAGCACCAACTCTTCTGCCACGTTCTCTTCGTGGAGGCATTTTCGCGATGCGCGCTGAAACCCTAACCACGGTCCTGGTGCAAACTGCCTCACAGTCGGCGATCTATTTACACACTCAAGAAACCCTGTTCTGATACCACTTGATGAAGGGTGCTCCCCTTAATACCACAAACACATAACAGAAATAGAGAAACAACAACAATATGCAAGAACAGAAAATTGGCTTCTTATTATCTCCACAAATGTGGAATTACAAACTTTCAGAATTACAATATGCAAAGCCACATGGGCATTCCCTTACAATATTCTGTAGGACAAAGCCTCGAACTATTACCCAGATCTACTACCCAGAACTATTCTGAACTGCCTAAGACAATAATGCAGCCTTCCTTATATAGGCAATTTTCCACCGCCTGGAAGGTTCCAGAATTTTAGCCAATAAGGCCGACCAAACTTAGAATTATTTTATTTTACATTTTATTACATCATAGTCGGCTCAAGATAACCTTTGAAACCCGAACAGAAATTTTGAAGAAAATTATTTTCTACCATTTCAGGTGACCCAACTTCCGGAGACCATAAGTCATCACCAGTTGACCCGATTGACTATTGTAACCCCATTTCAGAAAAGGCGCGAGGAGCTCTACAACGTCTGAATCAAGCAAGCTTCATTCAGCCCAAAATTTGACCTCATCCGGGGCCTCTAAAGCCTCCAAAACTGAGTTCGAAGTTTCTGTACCCTGCTGCCAATACCAAAAATCTTCAATATCTTCCAATATACGCTTGATCTGGCAATGAAACTTTACTGGTAGACTTATATGACCAAAATGAACCTCCAAGAAAAAAATCAGATCATTCTGAGCACATACGAAAATTACCAAAAATAGTAACTCTCCATAAATAGCAGCTCTACACAAAATAGCCCTTATTGAATACAAAAATAGAAATATTTTTGGGTGATGCAAGATTGCTCTTACACCGAGGATGCTCCTGCATCAGACACCCGGGGTAATTTGAGAAGTGACCCTGTCGCGACTCAGGTGTGCAGAGGAAAACCAAGACGGCTAATCTCCTCCTTTGTCAGCCATGATGAATCTTCAACAGGTCGTCCTTTCCACTTGACCAGATATTCTTCATATATCCTGTTCCTTGTGCTTCTGCCAATACGACTGTCCAGTATATCTTCGATCTCCTTAGTGTCTGAACTAGTTGCTGGAATACTCCACTGTGCTGCTGTGATCTCATCTTCAACACCTCCTTCATGATACTCTGTCAGGTCTGAAATGTTAAACACTGGTGAAATATTTAGCTCAGTAGGCACTTCTACCTCATATGCATTTCCTGAATCATGTTTCTTCAGTATGCTACATCGTCCAAACTTCTTCATTTTCAGCTTGTTATATGTACCAACTGGAAACCGCTCCTTCCGTAAATGAACCATGACTTCATCACCAACTTGAAATTCCTTATACCTCCTTTTCTCATCTGCCTTAGCCTTATACTTTGCGTTCATCTTGCTAATATGCTTCCTCACCTCCTCATGGATGTTCTTCAAGTGTTCTGCAAAATCTTCAGCTTCAGCACTACTTATTTCTCCTTTATCTATCTTCCTCAATTCAGATGCATTTCTTGGACTACTTCCATATACAATCTGGAATGGTGATTTACCAGTGCTCCTGTTGACAGAATTATTGTATGCAAATTCTGCTTGTGGTAAAATCAAATCCCATCCTGTTGGCTTATCTCCAACCAAACATCTCAGCAAATTTCCCAAACTCCTATTCACCACCTCTGTTTGTCCATCAGTCTGTGGATAATGTGATGAACTGAACTTCAAATCTGTCTTTAACTTCTTCCACAATGTACGCCAGAAATATCCAACAAACTTAGTGTCCCGATCTGAAACTATGGTCTTTGGCAAACCATGAAGTCTCACTACTTCTCTGAAAAACAATTCTGCTACATGAACAGCATCATTAGTCTTCTTGCAGGGAATGAAATGTGCCATCTTTGAAAATCTGTCAACTACCACAAAAATTGAATCATGTCCCCGTTGTGTCCTCGGTAAACCAAGAACAAAGTCCATACTGATATCCTCCCAAGGCTTCTCTGGTATAGGTAATGGCTGATACAACCCTGTATTCTGCTTCACTCCTTTCGCCATCTGACATACTCTGCAACTCTGTACAAACTTCTTCACATCTTGCTGCAATTGTGGCCAATAATAATTCTCACCAACCAAAGCAAGAGTTTTATCACGACCAAAGTGTCCAGCCAATCCTCCACTATGCTTCTCCTTGATGAGATTCTCCCTCATAGAACTTCGTGGAATGCACAACTGACTCCCTCTGAATAGCATATCATCCTGGATGATGAAATCCAACCATTTCGTCCTGTCTAGAGTAACAGGTTCTTTACAAGCTTTCCAAGCTTCACCAAAATCAGGATCCTCTGGATACAAATTCTTGATCTCCTTGAACCCAACCACTTCAATCTACATTTCTGTCAGCAGTAGTTGCTTTCTGCTAAGAGCATCTGCAACCCTATTAGACTTTCCACTCCTGTGTTTCAAAACAAATGTATAACTCTGCAAAAACTCAACCCATTTCAAATGCCTTTGATTCAATTTTCCTTGACTATTCAAATATTGCAAAGCTTGATGATCAGTATACAAAACAAACTCCTTAGGAAGCAGATAGTGCCTCCACTTTTTCAATGCTTGAACTATAGCATAAAATTCCTGATCATAAACAGAATATTTTCTCTTGGCATCATTTAATTTCTCACTAAAATAAGCAACAGGTTTACCTTCTTGGCTCATAACAGCTCCTATTGCAGTACCACTAGCATCACAATCTACTTGAAACACCTTATTAAAATCTGAAAGTGCTAAAACAGGTTGTTCTGTAACTTTTAGTTTCAATAATTGAAAACTCTTTTCTGCTCCATTAGTCCACTTAAACTCTTTTCTATCCCCTCTCATTGTTTCAGTCAAAGGTCCACAAATACTGCTAAAATTTCTGATAAACTTTCTGTAAAAGTTAGCTAGACCATGAAAAGATCTTACCTCAGTAGCACTCCTTGAAGTAGGCCATTCAAGGATAGCCTGTACCTTCTCTGGGTCTATTTTTAGACCTTCTCCTGAAACTACAAACCCCAAATACACCAACTCTTTCTTCACAAAACTGCACTTCTTCAAATTAATCAACAATTTCTCTTCTCTCAGCTTCTCAAATACCATACGAATATGCATCATATGCTCCTCCAATGTCTTACTAAAGATCAGAATATCATCTAGGTAAACAATGACAAACTTACCTAGAAATTCTTTCAGAACCTTGTTCATGAGCCGCATGAAAGTGCTCGGTGCATTGGTTAGCCCAAAAGGCATGACTAACCACTCATACAGTCCTTCCTTTGTCTTGAAGGCAGTCTTCCATTCATCTCCTTCTCTGATCCGAATCTGATGATATCCGCTTTTCAGATCTATCTTTGAGAAATACACAGCTCCACTCAAACAGTCCATAATATCATCCATTCGTGGCAATGGAAACCTGTACTTGATTGTGATCTTGTTTATTGCCCTAGAATCTATACACATCCTCCATTCTCCATTCTTCTTTGGTGCTAATACCGCTGGTACAGCACAGGGACTCAGACTCTCACGGATCAATCCTTTCTATAACAGTTCATGTACTTGTTTGTTCAACTCCTCACTTTCTGCAGGTGTCATTCTGTGTGCTGCCTTATTCGGCAAACTCGCTCTTGGGATCAAGTCCATCTGATGACTGATCTTCCTGACTGGTGGTAATCCATCAGTTACGTTATCGGATACAATATCCTGAAATACATTCAACAAATCTGCAACTTCTACAGGAACATCTTCTACTTCCTCTTTACTAGCTTTTGGAATTAAAGCAAAACATACATGCTCATGCCTCATACCATCTAAAAAATTTCTTCCATCAACAAAAGTTATCCTTGCATTACCACATACCTTTTCTTCAGTCTCATTCAATGGTTTTAGCTTATGTCGCACTCCATCCTTTGTCAGGGAATAGGTATTAGCACGACCACCATGTACAACACATCTGTCAAACTGCCATAGTCTACCCAACAACATATGACATGCATCCATAGATATGATATCACACAATACCTCATCTTGGTATCCGCCAATCTTGAACTTCACCAGGCATTGTTCATTGACCATGACCTTGTGGTCATCCTGTACCCAGGCAATCCGATATAGATGTGGGTGTTTCTGTCTTTTGAGCTTCAACTTTGTCACCATCTCTTCTGACACCAAATTGTCAGTGCTTCCACTATCAATAATCACATCACAACATTTACCTTCACACTTGCACCTGGTGCGAAACAGGCTCCTCCTTTGCTCAGGTTCATCCTCACCACTCAACAAGACTCTTTTGTTAATCAACGTTTGTCCTCTTTCAGCATCTTCAGAATTTGATGATCTGGCATCTTCATCTACATGTGCAACTCTGGCCTGGCCTTCATTTCTCCTGTCTGTTCTGCCTTGGCGCTGAGGACATTCAAATGCCTTATGACCTTCTTCTCCATAGTGAAAACATGTTCCACGGAAGCCACCTCTTCCAGATCCTTGTCCCCTTCCTCTTCCTCTCTGATCTCTATTATTCTGATCCTGGAAGCGATTGGAATTATTTCCTCGCTGATTCTGACTGCTACTGGCCTCATCCTTCTTTTTCCGATTTTCATTTCGGCCACCGTATGACCGTCCACTAGATCGTCCACCGCGACCTCTTCCGTTTTGTCTACTCTCAAACTTCTTGTTCAGCTTTTCCTCTACTTTTAGGGCAAATTGGTATGCCTCTTCAATACTGTTCATTCGAACCAGATTCAGCTCCTCCTGAATGCTTGGCCTTAACCCATTAAGGTATCGGGCAACTTTCTCCTTATCAGCTTCTGCATGGCCTGTTCTGATGAGAAGCCGATAGAACTCCTCTGTACACTCCTGAACAGATCTTCCTGCTTGCTTCAAACTCTGCATTTTCTTCAGTAGGTCAAGCTCATAATCAACAGGAATGAACTGTCACTTCAATTTATCCACCATCCGATCCCATCTTGTGATTTTATCTTTCCCTCTTTTATTTCGCTCCAACTGAATTTCTTGCCACCAGATCTTCGCATGACCTTTCAATCTGGCCTTCGCAAATTTGACCCTATCAGGATCGTCAATATCTTCGTACTCAAAATATTCCTCACATTCATTGATCCAGTCAATCAATTCTTCTGGGTTAAGATTTTCAGAAAATGTAGGAACCTCAATCTTAGGTCTTTTCCCAATCTTGAAAATGGCCCGAAAAAGTCTTTCTTCCTCCTGGTTCACAATTTCGGCTTCTCCTTCTTGATATTCTTCTTCGGCTTCATCCTCGCTTTCATCTCTGACATTGAGATTCATTCCTCTGCGAATCTCTTCTTGCAATGCTCACACTTGTCTCTGCAGCTCTCTAACCTCAGGTGTCACAGCACCAACTCTTCTGCCACGTTCTCTTCGTGGAGGCATTTCCGCGATGCGCGCTGAAACCCTAACCACGGTCCTGGTGCAAACTGCCTCACAGTCGGCGATCTGTTTACACACTCAAGAACCCCTGCTCTGATACCACTTGATGAAGGGTGCTCCCCTTAATACCACAAACACATAACAGAAATAGAGAAACAACAACAATATGCAAGAACAGAAAATTGGCTTCTTATTATCTCCACAAATGTGGAATTACAAACTTTCAGAATTACAATATGCAAAGCCACATGGGCATTCCCTTACAATATTCTGTAGGACAAAGCCTCGAACTATTACCCAGATCTACTACCCAGAACTATTCTGAACTGCCTAAGACAATAATGCAGCCTTCCTTATATAGGCAATTTTCCACCGCCTGGAAGGTTCCAGAATTTTAGCCAATAAGGCCGACCAAACTTAGAATTATTTTATTTTACATTTTATTACATCATAGTCGGCTCAAGATAACCTTTGAAACCCGAACAGAAATTTTGAAGAAAATTATTTTCCGCCATTTCAGGTGACCCAACTTCCGGAGACCATAAGTCATCACCAGTTGACCCGATTGACTATTGTAACCCCATTTCGGAAAGGGCGCGAGGAGCTCTACAACGCCTGAATCAAGCAAGCTTCATTCAGCCCAAAATTCGACCTCATCCGGGGCCTCTAAAGCCTTCAAAACTGAGTTCGAAGTTTCTGTACCCTGCTGCCAATACCGAAAATCTTCAATATCTTCCAATATACGCTTGATCTGGCAATGAAACTTTACTGGCAGACTTATATGACCAAAATGAACCTCCAAGAAAGAAATCAGATCATTCTGAGCACATACGAAAATTACCAAAAATAGTAACTCTCCATAAATAGCAGCTCTGCACAAAATAGCCCTTATTGAATACAAAAATAGAAATATTTTTGGGTGATGCAAGATTGCTCTTACACCCAAGATGCTCCTGCATCACAATGACTTCTTAATAAATGCTTTATTAAATCTATCATCACTATTCTTCCTAACATTGTCTCTTTCACCTAGTTCCAAGAATATATCCACCACTTCATTGGCACATTTCATCTCTTTATAAAATATCCTTCCTACAACAAGAGTGTTCAACACCTTAGCAATTAGCTCTTCACTAATTTCCAACTCCATTCCATACACTTTCAAAGTACCCTTGCTCTATCCTTCAACAAAGGTTTTAGTGACTTGAGCATTTGTGCCATAGAGCCTTTCCATCTAACGATCTAAACCTCCAATATAGTGAGCTCACTCCACATCGTGTCCTTTTTTTGCCATTTTTCATAAACTATGGGCTCAAATTTGTTAGTCTCCCCCAATTTTACAATAACAATAAGCCTCCACAATTAGGAAAATAGGAAATCCAAAATAAATAACTTGAAGTATCATATCTAGAATTCTCCACCCATTGATCATAAATTAAACCCTTGAAAGGACACTAGTTCACACGTATAAAGGTATCATTTCCAAGATAGCGTATAGATTAATATTCCCCAACATCATTGTGTATGAGCATTTGAATATCTATTGAGATATGGTCATTAATATCTCAATTTAATCTTTGTTGAGACATAACACTAATATTAGCTATCATGTCAACTACATAGTTACCTTTGCGAAAAGCATGAGAGATTTTATAATCCTCAAACATGTTAAACATATATATGCAATCTTCAATAATATTTTTAATTGTTCAACTTGGAGCGACCTTTCTAGTTAAGCAGTTAGTGATATTAAAGGAATCACTTTCAAGCCAAATCTTCTTCATCCCCTTATCTTTAGCCATTTTGATACCAATATAGACTGCATAAACCTCAGCATTGTGATTTGTCTGAATAACCATAAACCATATAAATTTTGTTAATAAGAATCGTAAAATTTATTTTCAATTTAAATTTCTATATACTTTATTTATTATTTTTAGAAAGCTTTATCAAATTTACCTTCACCTAAAAAAAATATCTTCGAAGTTCATACAAGTTTCAAAGAATATTTGAACATAAAGAAACAAAACAATTAAAAAAGAACAAAATATACAACAAGAAAATAGATATTGATCGGTTGAAGCCATCGAAGATCTCATATCATATAACAATGATAAATAAAAATTCAAACAACCAACATGACAAATGTAAATTTAAATTATTTCTAACTAATCTTAGAAGCTATTATCAACTACCTTTCCTCTATTACAACAGTAATGAGTATCGAGGAGCTCAAGTCTGAGAAGAGAGAATTTTGAAGAGGGGTAAGTAAATCTCAACAGTGGTGGGCCACACGTCGAGACTTGTTACTGAAATCAGGAGTAGACATTAAGTGCAGTGCTTACTTTGTCGCACACCATCTCTGTGGAATCAATCTCTCTCAGCTACTCCAAAAAAATGTAGACAAAGTTGATAAAACCTATATCATTTTGCCTGTTGTTTCTCCGATATCTCCAAGGATTACGGTCGATTAAAAATTAATCATTATATTATTTTTCTTCAATTCCATCTATGTCGGGTAACATTATACGAACATTTTATTATAATCGTACAACAGGAATCAAATTTGATGGATACCTTCTTCTATTTTATGAGGTTTTAATATACCTTGTTGGACTTTACAATATGTCATATTCGCTGGCTTTTTGTCAGTGATTACAACCGTGTTGTAGTTTTTTAATGCTAAAAGGATATATTTGGTAATATGTAACATAGCTTCCTATATAGATTCAGTTATGACGATTATAACCGATGTCACTTCTTGACAAACAACGCTTACAGTAGGTCATGGATGACGTTAACTCCTACTAAACCAGAGCTATAATGATGAATGATACTTCAATTAAATACAAAGAAGTCACTCAATTAAATCCTCATAAACTATCGAAAGGTAAATATCGAATTCCATTCCAGGCTTGTGTTTATAGCGTCACAACTGTGAAAAATCTATTACAGTTACTGATTATTAACCTTCTATCTTTGATAGATTATCTGATCAACAAATATCGGAAAATAACACAACTGCAACTTCACAAATAAAAACTCATAAAATATGCAACACAGTGAACACAAAATTTTTAGACAATTGTCCCTGTAAAAACCCTGTAGGGAAAACCAATACTACAGATGAGAAATATATTAAACTTCAACAAATTAAGAGATACAAATACTGCTTGTCTCTTACTGGTAGAGCTCTGACAATCTCCTAATTCCTCCTGCCGATATTCCTCCACTGCTATCCCAATGCTATCACTGCGCCCCTTGCTAACACTGCAAGACTATTTGCTATCACTACAAATACATTTGCTAACACTGCAAATGATTCTCCAACTTGTTCCCAACAAATGACCCAATGACCCCTTTTTATACTACTCTCGTTGAAAAATCAATGGCCGAGATTAATACAAATGAACGGCTGAGATTAAGACAACTCAATAACCACTAACAAACTTGGTTATGAGGTGTCACCTAAAAAGAGTCAATATTAAATAACAATTGTTTTTATCCTAACAATATTTGTTTGACAAAAAAAACCATTTTCTAAATTCTAGGCTAGGACGAACAACTGTCCAAACTACCCATAACTAATGCTGCTATTTTCGGGTGAGGACAAACAGCTGTCCAAACTACCAAAATTAACAGTCCCTCTTAGCGAGGAAGCTGTTCTGCACGACACCTAACTTATCTCTGAAGAAGATGAATTTTTCCTTCCCCAATGCCTTTGTCAGAATGTCTGCTACCTGCTCCTCTGTAGGTATGTAGTGTAGCTGAACAACCCCCCATTGTACACAATCCCTGATGAAGTGATACCTGATGTCTATATGTTTAGACCTATCATGAAACATTGGATTCTCAGACAACTTGATGCAACTCTGATTATCGCAATGTATCACAGTAGTCTCAACCCTCTGACCAAACAAGGCTGCTAACAACTTCTGAAGCCAAATAGCTTCACATGTTGCCATGCTAGCTGCTATGTATTCTGCTTCTGCAGAACTCAAAGCCACAAACTTTTGCTTCCTGCTGAACCAAGAGACAACTCCCGATCCCAAACTGAAACAACACCCTGAAGTGCTTCTCTTGTCTGTTGTACTGCCTGCCCAATCTGCATCAGTATAGCCTATCAACTTGATACCTTCACCTCGAACATATTTGATCCCGTACTCAACTGTACCATGCAAATATCGCAGCATATGCTTCGCCGCTATCCAATGCACTCTCTTTGGCTCCACCATGAACTAACTAAGAGAGTTCACTGCAAAAGCTATATCTGGCCTAGTGTTGACCAAATACATGAGCGAACCAATCAACTGCTTGTATAAGTTGGGATCTACATCCTTCTCCTTGGATGTATCTACCTTCCTCCAATTCGTGATCATGGGTGTAGACATGGCTTTGCAGTCTTCCATCTCGAATCTCTTCAAGATTTCAATGCAATATTTCCCTTGCCCAAGAAAAATCTCTCCATCTGTCTGCCACACCTCCATACCTAGAAAGTAGTGCATAAATCCCAAATCCTTCATCTCGAACTCTGCTGCAAGATCCTTCTTGCACTCCTCTATGAGCCCTAGTGAACTTGTTAGAAACAAGTCATCCACATATAGAACAAGAATGAGAACCTCACCCCCAACCACCAAGTAGTAGAGGTTAGCATCTACCTCACCTTCACAAAGCCCATTACTTGCAAGTAAGTATCAATGCGCTCATACCATGCTCTAGGAGCTTGCTTGAGTCTGTATAAAGCTCTCTTCAATCTGCACACATGGGTCTCTTTACTATGTGCTACAAAGCCTTCCGGTTGCTCTATGTATACCTCCTCCTTCAACTCACCATTGAGGAATGCTGTCTTGACATCCATTTGATGGATCTGCCATCCCATCTGTGCTGCAAATGAGATCATAGCTTGTATAGAAGTATACCTGGCCACAGGAGCAAATGTCTCCTCATAGTCTATTCCCTCCTTCTAAGAGAACCCCTTTGCCACAAACCTTGCCTTGTATTTTTTGATGCTACCATCTGCACCGTGCTTGATCTTTTAGATCCAGCATGATCCAACCACTACCCTATCTCTTGGTCTAGGCACTACCTCCCACACATCATTCTGCATTATTGAGGTATATTCCTCAACCATTGCATCTCGCCACACCTGATGCTATGCAACATCCTGATAGCTGTAAGGCTTACTATCTACCAACTCGCTGACTAAAGCCACATAGTCATTGAACTTGGCTAGTTGTCTCCTTTGTCTTGTACTCCTCCTAGGAGCTCCCACTAACTCCTGAGTATCCCGTTGTTGAACCTCACAGTTCCTACTGCCAACTATAGAGGATGAAATATCAACCTCCATATCTTCTTGATGCATATCCTGTTGCACCAATTGCTCCATACTCTGTGAAATCTCACCACCTGAGTCTATGCTAGTACTAGTAACTGTACTCAAGCTTTACTGCCCTTGACTCGGTTGAGCTACCCTTGGAGTTTCTATTGGCTGCTCACTCTGATCTTCTGCTAGCAAATCTCTAGACCTCCTAAATTCCTTGTCCTCCATGAACTTGACATCATGTTTGACTATAATCCTCTTATTCCCTGGAATAAATATCCGATATGCCTTTGAGGTTTCACTATACCCAACAAAGTACCCCCTCTCTGCAGTCTGATCTAACTTGGTACGCGTGTCCTTTGGAATGTGACAATATGCCAAACTCCCAAAGATCCTAAAGTGACTTACATCTGGCTTCTTTCTAGTGAATGCTTCCTCTGGTGTCATCTTTCCCAATACCTTATGTGGAACTCTATTCTGTATGTATACTGCTATACTGCATGCCTCTGCCCACAAATAATGAGGCATATCATGGTCATGCAACATAGCCCTTGATGCCTTCGTTATAGACTGATTCTTCCTCTTAGCAACTCCATTCTGTTGCGGATTGTAAGGAACATTCCACTCTCTCTTGATTCCTTCTCTCATACAAAACTCCTGGAACTCATTGCTTTTGTACTCGCCTCCATTGTCTAACCAAAGAACCTTTATCTTCTTTCCTATCGAATTCTCCACAAGAGCTTTGAACTCTTGGAACCAACTGAAAACCTCATCCTTGGTCTTCAAGAAGTATATCTATGTCTTCCTAGAGAAATCATCAATAAAAGTAACAAAGTACTCATACCCTTTGAGAGACTTTGTTGACATTGGTCCACATACATCTGAATGTACTAGGTCAAGAACACCCTTGGATCTGGTGTCACTCCTTGGAAAATTTGCTTTCACAAACTTCCCCAATACGCATCCCTTACATACATCATCATGCTCTGTGCTCACCTCAGGAACACCTATCACTGTCTTACGAAGAAAATGAAGTGCTCCATGATGGATATGACCCATCCTTCTATGCCATAGCTCTCCTTGATCTCTAAGATTACTGTTGCTCATGAGTGCCTTAGGAATATCAAACTGCAGCCTATAAAGCTGACCGCTCCTAACTCTAATAGATATAGGTGATTTCCAATCCTTATGCTTGATCAATACATGTGCCCCTCTAAAGAGTACATTTTACCCTTTGTCCTAAAGGACAGATACAGAAACCAAATTCATCCCTAAGCCTGGAACATGCAACACATCATGAAGAGGAATCATCTTACCATTCTCCCTCTGAAACTGAACAGTCCCTTTCCCAACTAAGTTGAGTTTGGACATGTTCCCCATAGAGATCTGGATTTTGGTGCTCTCCTCCTTATAACTGGAGAAGTATTCTCTAACTCTTGTCATATGATATGACACCCCACTATCTATATACCAAACACTTTGTGAGGTTGAGCTAACCATACAGGCTATGAGTGCAAACTCATTTTCCATTCTATTTGAGAGCTCATCTGCACTTGCTGAAGCCACAACTTGCTTCTTGCCTTTCTTTTCATTCTTCTTCCTTTCTGGGAAATTGCTGGCATAGTGGCCAAACTCGTGACAACCATAGCATTTGATCTTCGAAAAATCTTTCTTCTTCTTTTCACCTTGTGAATTTGATCCTTTACTAGACCCCTTCTTTGCTTTCCCTTTACCCGCTAGGGCAATGTTTTCATGTTTCGCCTCACTTTTCTGACTCTTTTTGTTGGCTCCATTGACAAGACTTAGTCTAAGCTCCTCCTGAGTGAAGTCACTCCAAAGTCGATCCCAACTTGGTAAGGTTTCTCGTCCATTAATGACTTGAACAAAGACATCCCACTGCTTAGTAAACCCATTTAAGGCTATTCTTACTAGCTCATCATCATATGGCTTATCTCCAATAGCTGCTAACTCGTCCTTGACAAGTCTGAGCCTAGTGAGGTAACTTGTCCTGTCCTCTCCCTTATTCATTCGAGTATTCCTCAACTTTTCTCTGAGAATTAGCTTCCGATTAGTGGTAGCATTCTGGTATAGATTTAGAATGGCTTCCCACATCTTCCTTGTAGTATCTAACTTTGCAATATGTGGTACTATATGATCCTTGACACCATCAAGGATGATCCTCCTTGCCTTGGCATCATCCTTTCTATATGCTGCAAGTTGTACTAGATCTGTAGGTACAGCTATAGTAGTGGTCACATAATTCTTGATTCCACTCTCTTCTAGCAACAAAGAAATTCTGGCTTTCCAGACACCAAAATTAGAAGCTCCATCCAATCTACCCTGATCTCTTAAACCAACCGAGGCCATCTCAAAGGTTAAAACAAATAATAATTCTAAAGAGGTTAAACTAGGTTTTATAAACCCCCAATTTCTTCACCTAGGGTAAATCTCTTCTACCCTAACTTAGCTCTGATACCATGTGAAAAATCTATTACAGTTACTGAATATTAACCTTCTATCTTTGATAGATTATCTAATCAACAAATATTGGAAAATAACACAACTGCAACTTCACAAATAAAAACCCATAAAATATGCAACACAGTGAACACAAGATTTTTGGACAATTGTCCCTAGAAAAACCCCGTAGGGAAAACCAGTACTACAGATGAGAAATATATTAAACTTCAACAAATTAAGAGATACAAATACTACTTGCCTCTTACTGGCAGAGCTTCGACAATCTCCTAATTCCTCCTGCCAATATTCCTCCTATCCCAACGCTATCACTGCGCCCCTTGCTAACACTGCAAGACTATTTTCTATCACTGCAAATACATTTGCTAACACTGCAAATGATTTTCCAACTTGTTCCCAACAAATGACCCAATGACCCCTTTTTATACTATTCTTGTTGAAAAATCAACGGCCGAGATTAATACAAATGAACGGCTAAGATTAAGACAACTCAATAACCACTAACAAACTTGGTTATGAGGTGTCACCTAAAAAGAGTCAATATTAAATAACAATTGTTTTTATCCTAACAATATTTGTTTGACAAAAAAAACCATTTTCTAAAGTCTAAGCCAGGACGAACAGCTGTCCAAACTACCCATAACTAATGCTGCTATTTCCGGGTGAGAACAAATAGCTGTCCAAGCTACCAAAATTAACAACAACAATGGTTTGTGCACTATTGCCCGACATGGATGAGATTGAATGAAAACAAAATTCGTGTTTCAAATTTGGTGGACCACAATCGTTGGAGATATCAAAGAATTAACCTGCAAGATAATATTCATTTTAATACTCTTTGTTATCGTCGATCGTAAGAAAATTGTCGATGGTACAGTTTTGGGGTAAATGAGAGAGTCGAGCAAAGTGAATTATATCACAATCAATCTCTACTCGTTGGGCAAAGGACGACAGAGGAGGCCCGCCATTGTCTAGAAGCATATATGAAAAAGTATGAATTCTACAGGTTCTGATTATTCAGCTTTTGCTCATATTTTTAATGCATGCTCTTTAAAACTCTGTTGTCTAACTTCATGCACAACTCAAAGCTCCCAAACATAGAAGATCTAAACGCGATAGTAGAAGACGAAGCTAAAGCGGAGTGAAAAAAAAAACATGGAGCAGAAATCGATCAATTGCATCCGTTACTAATCTTAATCAAAGTTATAGTATACCCCTTTTTTTTCTTCTTCATCAACACTTCACCTTTACCAAACTTTAATAAAATTCTCTGCAACACTATTTGAATCCTTCCGGCTCCTACAGAATTTGTTGGATATGTGGGAAAACTAGTCAACTTTGCAATGATCTCCTCATTAACTTCCCAATTTCACTCAAATATATGCAAAACCCCATTTTTCCAATGATCTGCAAATTCCTTAGGACCTTAGGTTCAAAGATGTTGAGCTTCTCCAAATAGGGGGCAATTCTCTCTTTCTTTAGAATCCTCTAGATGGTTGGGTCCTTATTGACCTCGTCATAGTTGATTGGTTACATTTGGTTCTTGTCCCCCTCATTTTGTTCGCTATGAAAATAGTTCTCCCTCTATTTCTCTGCAAAAACTTGCAACAACCCTCTAAAGGAAACACAAGAAAGAGGATAAAAAATAACCACAAAGTGTAGGGAGGGGAAATCCAACAAGTTCTATAGTCATTACACTTCATAATGTGACTTTCCATCGAGCATTACGTGCATGTCATCTCTCGCAATTTATCATTTCCAAGACATATTTGGGGGAGAGAATCACATATTTTTGAGCTAAGTAATTTGTCACTTTGAACTCCAATTTTAGCAAGAAGGTTTGTAGGTTTATTACCATCATGATAAATGTGAGTGATTTCACATTCAACAAATGATCTTATCATTATCTTTGATTCCCCAACCTAGGGTATTGAGTGTCTTTAACACATTTGATTGTGTTATTAGAGTCCCCTTCAACTCATACATGAGTAGAATTCATCTATTTAGCGAAACTAAGACCATGGTAGGGAGCTATTGTTTCAGTGGTATGATTGATTTAATGGTGAGTCTAATAATATAAAATATCATCTGAAGTTGTATTAACTAACTCGGCTCATTTCTCCCTAATCTAGAGTAAAAACTCAACTCTAGATGATAAAAGTACTAATAGTGTCAATATATGAACCTTTATAACTCAATAATAGATTTAATTTTCTTGTTTTTTAAAGAAGCAACAACAAGAGGGTGCTGACCCATGGTACAGAAACAACACTCTAAATGTGAGTTAACAAAAAAATAACCACAAAAAGAGAAGAAAACATTTAACAATATGCAACAGATTACCTCTATCAAAAACTAAAACCCAAAAACCCAAACACCAGCAACGAGAGTTCACAGCAATAGCAGTAGTAGTAATGGAATAAAATAAGTTCAGACCAATGAAAATAAAAATGTTATCATGCCTCATAGGGTAGAAAGTAGTCTTAACCATAGGAAATAAACTATTCTTTAAAGAGAAAACATAGCCCAACGGGCTAGACAAAGCATCCCAAACTGGCATTAGTTCCATTTCCATAAGCATTTGGATAGGAGCGCATCCACCCATTCCTCCTACAGAAACTTGAAAAGTTCCCTCGTCTCCTTATCTTTAGCTATCAGACCGTCAAAGGCCTTCTCATTTAGTATGAAAAGAGTGGTGGAGGATGCATGCATAATCTTCAAAGAAAACTTGGTGACGTTCATTAGTCTTTTGTTAGTATTCTCCAGATTCGCCTTAAGATGGGTCACAATGCATTCTAGCTGGTCAAATTGGAACTTAAATTTGCCAACCAACCCAAAACCAGTATAACCCATTTCCATTGTAGTCTGCTTGGTTGTGACCTCCTCCTCCATGGTAATATGATCGGTGTAGTCATTCACCACTAGGGGAATCTAGGAATCCTCAACTTCATCTTGGCTGTCACAATCGACAGTGACCTCCTCATCCTCTTGTTTCATAATATCATTGATAGCCTTTTTACCGCTGTCCTTAGCAATATGGTTGGAACGATGGATTTTGCTAGGCTAGGGGTCCACATCCTCAGAATTATCAAGGTTGACGATCATTAACCTATCATTTTTGTTAGGGCAGTGGGTCTCAGGGGTGTAGTCACATTTCAAAGTCTATGGGGAATCCGGGGTAGGGATATTCTAAGAGGACTTAGGACTCACAGGGGTGGTCGAGTCATGAACTTTAGACCCAGAAGGAGTGGCAGAGCCTTTGTCTAGGGAGACTGAAGGCAAAGGATGGGGCTACTGGAGAGAAATAGACATAGAGGGAAGAGGGCATAGGGCTTTGTGGAAGTTGTAGAGTCGCAACATAAGGCCTTGGTGGAGGATAACATGCCTTTTCCCTAAATTTTTATCTTTAATAACATCAGTGACATTACTTTCCATAGAATGTAATAGAAAAAATGGAAAAGAAATTAAATATTTATGCCTGAGATGATTGAGAAAAGGAAAGTGATAGTAGTAAGAACCCCCAAACCTTCCCTTCAGTGTGAAGTACTTCATGATCATTTTGCACATTTTGGCCAAAACTCATGGAGGTCCTCCATGCTATAGCCGCCATGTTTAGGAACAAGTGTCTCCTCAAGACTCCAAAATAATTCAGAAAGATCCAGTTTAGCTGGATTTTTTCTTTATAGAATGTAAAAATGAAGAGCACTTCTTGAAGAAGTGTGAAAAATAGAAAAAAAACAAGACCCCCTTAATTATTTTTTTGTTCCTCCTTATTTTTGACACTTTAGAGGAGTTTTTTTTTAATTGAACCCAAAATAACATTAAAAAATGACACTTTATAATTTGATAGTGCATGAATGTGTCCTTTGAATTTTTAACAAAAAAAACATGCACTTTTGCAAAAAATAGAACTCAATTTCTATCTATTGGGCAAAAGTTATGAGAAAATGAATTTTTGACTCTTTACAAAATTACACCTCAAAAAAAATTTATGGTGATAAATTTTAAGTTCACCAAAAATAAATTTACCAAAATAAAATGACCAAAGTTAAGGCCCTTGCGATTGGAAAGAACTATGGGATAAAAACCCATATGACCAAGGGCTAGAATTCCAAAAAAGGTTCCCCCTCCAACATGACATCACCCCCTAGTTTCTTACGAAATCAAAAAGTGATACTTTTTGAGATAAATAGTAACATAAAGGGGTAGCTTAAAATTGAAGGTTATCAATGCTATTTTAGTTCGAAAGCTCCTCCATTATGTGACATTAAAAATAACATCCATTACCAATTTTAACCCAAGGTGAGGGCTAGATTTTAAACCCCACCACAACTAAATGGGAATGTGACCTTTTTTAGACCAAATGCACACACCCCAAATAGAGAGACCCATGACATTGATGACACATAGTAGAGGAAGGTTCAAACTACTAATGGCTAGGTCATTATGGCCTTTAAACTATCATAGAGGGGCTAAGATGATGCACAAAGAGCCCAAGACCAAAAGAGGTATCTGAGGAGGTGCAACCACATTGTAGAGGAATAGAACACGTCATCATTGTTGGATGTGTGCTAATCAAGGGTATTGCTCCACCTTGGTTTGGAAATCTTGTTCTTTTTGAGGAAACATGTCGAAGGTGGTACAGATGCATCAAGTCTACAAGGTAACCATTGAACAACCTAGTAATATATCATGTGAATCCTTCATAGAATATACCAAACGTGAGACACAATTAAAACAAACATAGAAAACATTATCAAAAAGAAGATATTGATTATAGGCTTAAAAGTATCTCAAATTGGCTCTAATACAATGTAAAACCCAATTTCTATTAGAGACAAAATGAAGTACAATAACACAATTATAGAAAATTCAACCATTGAATAAGCTACAGAAGAAAGATACATATATGAAGTGTGATTGGGTAGAATAAAAAGTCAAGCCCAACACTCTATGGGTGGTGGCGAGTTGCCTCCCACTAAGCTAGGATGAGATATCAAAATGGAATTGACTTCTCTCCAATAATTTCTAAAATAGTGATAACTTGTGTGAACAAGAGTCAAATGAATATGAATGATTAAGTAGGCTTAATATGCCTAGGTATAATTAAATAAGTACACTAATGGTAATGATATACCTTACAACTAAAGAGTTCTCTTTTCATTATTTTGGAACCTACATAGATCAAGATGAAATAAATTTGTTAACTAAAAACACTCTTCTATTGTCGATTAAGATTTTTCCAACATTATAATATTAGATATTTAATATTTATTTATAATATTGATTTAGAAAATAATTGAAGATTATGATCTTCAATATACAATTTAAAAAAATATTAGTGTTTTGTGAGAGAACATAACAAAAAGAAAAATAAAATAGATTAATATTTAACTTATACATTTAAATGTTGATATGGAAAGATACCATTCTATACTTAACTCAAAAATTACCTAAAAAATAAATTATAAATTTAGCTTATTGTATATCTATTTTTGAATTATGTATAGCTCAAGAGTCATAATATGTTCTAAGAGAAATATTCCCCTTTATGTTACTAGAAATCAGGATAAGAATATTAAATTGCTTATAAAGTAATGTATAAGAAATATCTAATAAAATACTAAATTTTAATAAGTAAAATATACGTTTATATAAAATATTAATCAATTGATAAAAAATTTAACTAAAAGTAAATAGTAGAAAATAATACAAACTAAAAACAAGTAGTCTCTTATAGAATATAAAAGAATAATATAATAAAAGATAATAAATGATAATAAATCTCTAGAAAATAATAATGATAAAATATTTAAAAAAATAAAGTTGGCAATTTTTTAGAAAAAAATAAATTAGAAAATTTAAATAATCATTTCTTAACATTTTCTCTACTTTCAATTGAATGTAAAATATAATAAAATAAGATAAAAAAAATTACTATTAGTTTATGATATGTGGATATGTTTTGACCCAATTAGAACAATCTCAATATTTGCTTTCATTTTTTTTTTATTAAAATAATCTTCATTTTAATTGCTTTGAAAAAAATCACGTAAACATGCTTTGAATAATTTATGTTTTATGACTATTTAATATTTTTTAATAATATGCTATTATAAATATTTTTAAATATATAAAATATATTTTTTGGTCAAATAGACAAACCCATTAAATATGAATATATTTAATACACTATAAAAATTTCCTTTAGAATCAAACCATTAGAGGCCCCCCTATATTGAAAGGGCCCCTTTAACGATTATTGGTTCAACGATTATTGTTCTTTAGCCATCTATGCATAGCATGTCCCCCTTAGATATAGTTGGCCCTACTATTTGGCTTCAAAGGTGGCGCTAGTATTCTATTATGTTCGTCGAATCCCTTAGAATAGTAGGGGGCATGGAGTGATATTTTAAAAAAATATTATATATTATAATTTTAAATAAATACAAATATATATTTACTAGCATAAATATCTTAGATACATATATTTAAAAGACACCTAGTGATATCAATATTAAGGTGCCTATATTTTTTTTATAGAATAGATAGATACCTCAAAACTATATTTTATTGTTTTTTTTTTAATAGATATATTTAACATATTTATACTAGTCTTATATCAAAAAATAATATGATGCATATTTCTAGGATAATCTAAACATATAGTTCTAAAATAGTTATTACTAATACACAAATAATAGGATAATATTTATAACAATACATTAAAAAAGATTGGGATCAAGAATAATCACTAAAACACTTTGATCTAACTGAATAAGATGTAGATTTATTTCATTCTAGAGGGCTTCAAGTGTATTCCTCAAAACTCAAGTGCCTATGTATAATCTCACATATAGGAATTTTGAAAGATGAATTGAAATATTTTAAGAAATTTCAGTTTGAGTTAGAGTAACTATTACCATTATTTTACACACCTTTGGAGACCTAATTACTAGATGAGGTATTGTACCCTAGTTTGCATTATTAAGTGGTCTTGCTTAATATTTGTGTTCATTTTTGCAAAGTACATGAAAGAGATAATTATTGCATCTAAGATTACATGTGCCAATATTCTAAATATGTTGTACAGAAAGAAAGAATTGAAAAGGAAAATTATCTGAGCTCACACATGCTGTGAGCATAGCCATTGCAAGAATTGCATAAATGAGTGCAAACATACGTAGTAATGAACTAGATGCAGGGGTACCAGACATTGCCTGGTAAGGAGTCTGTCTCGACTGTTTTCCCGGTGTGCTCCTATGATCTTGAACCTGCAAAGAGATAGAAAAGAAAGGGGTTAGATCCAATAGATCTAAGAAATGCTTGGTATCATAGAATCTATCTACAGCACGCATACGTGCACTTAGCTATACACCTCTGGCATGGGCTATGCTCGGGATAGGTTCATGAGAGAGGCCCTGGAAATAAAAGAAGTACCATTGTTTTCACTAATATGTTTGCTCCATGTGCAGAGATAGAAGAAGCTGATTCATAACAAATAGTAGAATACCGAGATCCAGATGAATGATGATGCCCTATGATGTGGGCTCTATCAGGAGGATCTCAAATTTTCTGGAGAGAGACCACATCACAGGCCAAGAACACCCATGCTCAATAGTGTAACATTCAGTGGGTAGTACAGTATCAGTAGGACACTAAAGAACCATAGATTAGAAAGCAAGTGAAGCATGGTTGGAGCCCAAAGAACAGTGAGCAATTATGGCACATGCATATGATGTTGTATGCCATAGAAAATGAAAATTTTTGATGCCTTAAAACCCCCTCTATGGTCATAGAGCACCAAGCATCAAGCCATGACAGCGGGTGCCCTAGTCACAAGTTATAATCGACAGTCATAGCAAATTCACAGGCACCATGAAATTAAAATAGCAAGTTCAAATGCCCTAGCCACAATACGGGCTATAATGAATACATCATAAACAATGAGATAGCATATGTTCACGGATAATGCCATAGCAACTTGATGCCAAGCTCATAAAACCACATTTCCCTCAAGGAATTGACAAAGATATAATACATTCATTCTTAGCCAGAATACATGATACAATAAAATGCTTCATCAGTGCCCTCGAGAATGCAAAGATACAAAAATAAACAACAAATTCAATAGAACCCGTGCCCTAGTTATGCAGAGATGGCAAGGAATTCAAATTGCAGAGATTCAGAGTGCCCTCAACCAAGTAGCAGAGCATGATTAAAACCAGTGATAAGGCAATATTATCAAATCAACATTATTGCAGTACACAGCATGGGAAAGTGGTGAATGCATCAAATACAGAGTAATGTAAGCCAGATCAAATGCAATGAATAACCTACCTCAATTTCATGATGCCATGAAGAGATAGATGTTTCCCAAATGGAAAATCGAAGACTGAAGTGAAAGTGGCAACTTGCCATTTGTCGAAGATGGAAGTCACAGTGCTAGCGGCTTCCTCATTTTCAGGGAAGGGTTTTGGCATGAATATGAATTAATTTCATTTCTCCCCTTCTAGGGTTGAGGTCTTAAACTTTAGGCTATGAATGATATTTTATTTTTATGGATATTCTCCTCATGTTGTGGGTTGAGAATATTTGATATTCGCTTGTAAGCTTGATGCAGGAGCATCCTGGGTGTAAGAGCAATCTTGCATCACCCAAAAATATTTCTATTTTTATATTCAATAAGGGTTATTTTGTGCAGAGCTGCTATTTATGGAAAGTTACTATTTTTGGTAATTTTTGTATGTGCTCAGAATGATCTGATTTCTTTCTTAGAGGTTCATTTTGGTCATATAAGTCTGCCAGTAAAGTTTCATTGCCAGATCAAGTGTATATTGGAAGATATTGAAGATTTTCAGTATTGGCAGCAGGGTACAGAAACTTTGAACTCAGTTTTGAAGGCTTTAGAGGCCCCGGATGAGGTTGAAAATTTGGGTGACGGGCGCTTGCGCGGGTCAAGCCTGTAGAGCGCTTCGTGGCATTTCCGAAATGGGGTTATAATAGCCGAGCGGGTCAACTGGTGATGACTTATGGTCTTCGGAAGTTGGGCCACCTGAAATGGTGAAAAATAATTTTCTTCAAAATTTCTGTTCGGGTTTCAAAGGTTATCTTGAGCTGACTATGATGTAATAAAATGTAAAATAAAATAATTCTAAGTTTGGTCGGCCTTATTGGCTAAAATTCTGGAACCTTCCCAGGCGGTGGATAATTGCCTATATAAGGAAGGCTGTATTATTGTCTTAGGCAGTTCAGAATAGTTCTGGGTAGTAGATCTGGGTAATAGCTCGAGGCTTTTTCCTACAGAATATTGTAAGGGAATGCCCATGTGGCTTTGCATATTGTAATTCTGAAAGTTTGTAATTCCACATTTGTGGAGATAATAAGAAGCCAATTTTCTGTTCTTGCATATTGTTGTTGTTTCTCTATTTCTGTTATGTGTTTGTGGTATTAAGGGGAGCACCCTTCATCAAGTGGTATCAGAGCAGGAGTTCTTGAGTGTGTAAACAGATCGCCGACTGTGAGGCAGTTTGCACCAGGACCGTGGCTAGGGTTTCAGCGCGCATCGCGAAAATGCCTCCACGAAGGGAACGTGGCGGAAGAGCTAGTGTTGTAACACCTGAGGTTAGAGAGCTGCAGAGAC
Organism: Chamaecyparis obtusa; assembly: GCA_027943335.1. Lineage (NCBI taxonomy): Eukaryota > Viridiplantae > Streptophyta > Pinopsida > Cupressales > Cupressaceae > Chamaecyparis > Chamaecyparis obtusa. The sequence goes on along the minus strand of BSBK01007212.1, from coordinate 174,892 downwards.
AAGTGCGAGCATTGCAAGAAGAGATTCGCAGAGGAATGAATCTTAATATCAGAGATGAAAGCGAGGATGAAGCCGAAGAAGAATATCAAGAAGGAGAAGTCGAAATTGTGAACCAGGAGGAAGAAAGACTTTTTCGGGCCATTTTCAAGATTGGGAAAAGACCTAAGATTGAGGTTCCTACATTTTCTGGAAATCTTAACCCAGAGGAATTGATCGACTGGATCAATGAATGTGAGGAGTATTTTGAGTATGAAGATGTTGAGGATCCTGATAGGGTCAAATTTACGAAGGCCAGACTAAAAGGTCATGCGAAGATCTGGTGGCAAGAAATTCAATTGGAGTGAAATAGAAGAGGGAAAGATAAAATCACAAGATGGGATCGGATGGTGGAAAAATTGAAGCGACAGTTCATTCCTGTTGATTATGAGCTTGACCTACTGAAGAAAATGCAAAGTTTGAAGCAAGCAGGAAAATCTGTTCAGGAGTATACAGAGGAGTTCTATCAACTCCTCATCAGAACAGGCCATGCCGAAGCTGATAAGGAGAAAGTTGCCCGATACCTTAATGGGTTAAGGCCAAGCATTCAGGAGGAGTTGAATCTGGTTCGAATGAACAGTATTGAGGAGGCATACCAATTTGCCCTAAAAGTAGAGGAAAAGCTGAACAAGAAGTTTGAGAGCAGACAAAACGGAAGAGGTCGCGGTGGACGATCTAGTGGACGGTCATATGGTGGCCGAAATGAGGATTCGAAAAAGAAGGATGAGGCCAGTAGTAGTCAGAATCAGCGAGGAAATAATTCCAATCACTTCCAGGATCAGAATAATAGAGATCAGAGAGGAAGAGGAAGAGGACAAGGATTTGGAAGAGGTGGCTTCCGTGGAACATGTTTTCACTGTGGAGAAGAAGGTCATAGGGCATTTGAATGTCCTCAGCACCAAGGCAGAACAGACAGGAGAAATGAAGGCCAGGCCAGAGTTGCACATGTAGATGAAGATGCCAGATCATCAAATTCTGAAGATGCTGAAAGAGGAGAAACGTTGATTAACAGAAGAGTCCTATTGAGTGGTGAGAATGAACCTGAGCAAAGGAGGAGCCTGTTTCGCACCAGGTGCAAGTGTGAAGGTAAATGTTGTGATGTGATCATTGATAGTGGAAGAACTGACAATTTGGTGTCAGAAGAGATGGTGACAAAGTTGAAGCTCAAGAGACAGAAACACCCACATCCATATCGGATTGCCTGGGTATAGGATGACCACAAGGTCATGGTCAATGAACAATGCTTGGTGAAGTTCAAGATTGGCGGATACCAAGATGAGGTATTGTGTGATATCATATCTATGGATGCATGTCATATGTTGTTGGGTAGACCATGGCAGTTTGACAGATGTGCTGTACACGATGGCCGTGCGAATACCTATTCCCTGACAAAGGATGGAGTGCGGCATAAGCTAAAGCCATTAAAGGAGATTGAAGAAAAGGTATGTGGTAATGCAAGGATAACTTTTGTTGATGGAAGAAATTTCTTAGATGGTATGAGGCATGAGCATGTATGTTTTGCTTTAATTCCAAAAGCTGGTAAAGAGGCAGTAGAAGATGTTCCTGTAGAAGTTGCAGATTTGTTGAATGAGTTTCAGGATATTGTATCCGATAACGTGCCTGATGGATTACCACCAGTCAGGAAGATTAGTCATCAGATGGACTTGATCCCAGGAGTGAGTTTTCCGAATAAGGCAGCACACAGAATGACACCTGCAGAAAGTGAGGAGTTGAACAGACAAGTACATGAACTGTTACAGAAAGGATTGATCCATGAGAGTCTGAGTCCCTGTGCTGTACCAGCTGTAATAGCACCAAAGAAGAATGGAGAATGGAGGATGTGTACAGATTCCAGGGCAATAAACAAGATCACAATCAAGTATAGGTTTCCATTGCCACGAATGGATGATATTATGGACTGTTTGAGTGGAGCTGTGTATTTCTCAAAGATAGATCTGAAAAGTGGATATCATCATATTCGGATCAGAGAAGGAGATGAATGGAAGACTGCCTTCAAGACAAAGGAAGGACTATATGAGTGGTTAGTCATGCCTTTTGGGCTAACCAATGCACCGAGCACTTTCATGCGGCTCATGAACGAGGTTCTGAAAGAATTTTTGGGTAAGTTTGTCATTGTTTACCTGGATGATATTTTGATCTTTAGTAAGACATTGGATGAGCATATGATGCATATTCGTATGGTATTTGAGAAGTTGAGAGAAGAGAAATTGTTGATTAATTTGAAGAAGTGCAGTTTTGTGAAGAAAGAGTTGGTGTATTTGGGGTTTGTAGTTTCAGGAGAAGGTCTAAAAATGGACCCAGAGAAGGTACAGGCTATCCTTGAATGGCCTACTCCAAGGAGTGCTACTGAGGTAAGATCTTTTCATGGTTTGGCTAGCTTTTACAGAATGTTTATCAAAAATTTTAGCAATATTTGTGGACCCTTGACTGAAACAATGAGAGGGGATAGAAAAGAGTTTAAGTGGACTAATGGGGCAGAAAAGAGTTTTCAATTATTGAAACAAAAAGTTACAGAACAACCTGTTTTAGCACTTCCAAATTTTAATAAGGTGTTTCAAGTAGATTGTGATGCTAGTGGTACTGCAATAGGAGCTGTTATGAGCCAAGAAGGTAAACCTGTTGCTTATTTCAGTGAGAAGTTAAATGATGCCAAGAGGAAATATTCTGTTTATGATCAGGAATTTTATGCTATAGTTCAGGCATTAAAGAAGTGGAGCCATTATCTACTTCCTAAAGAGTTTGTTTTGTATACTGATCATCAAGCTTTGCAATATTTGAATAGTCAAAGAAAATTGAATCAAAGGCATTTGAAATGGGTTGAGTTTTTGCAGAGTTATACATTTATTTTGAAACACAGGAGTGGAAAGTCTAATAGGGTTGCAGATGCTCTTAGCAGAAGGCAACTATTGCTGACAGAAATGCAGATTGAAGTGGTTGGGTTCAAGGAACTCAAGAATTTATATCCAGAGGATCCTGATTTTGGTGAAGCTTGGAAAGCTTGTACAGAACCTATTACTCTAGACAGGACGAAATGGTTGGATTTCATCATCCAGGATGATATGCTATTCAGAGGGAGTCAGTTGTGCATTCCACAAAGTTCTATGAGGGAGAATCTCATCAAGGAGAAGCATAGCGGAGGATTGGCTGGACATTTTGGTCGTGATAAAACCCTTGGTTTGGTTAGTGAGAATTATTATTGGCCACAATTGCAGGAAGATGTGAAGAAGTTTGTACAGAGTTGCAGAGTATGTCAGATGGCGAAAGGAGTGACGTAAAATATAGGGTTGTATCAGCCATTACCTGTACCAGAGAAGCCTTGGGAGGATATCAGCATGGACTTTGTTCTTGGTTTACCGAGGACTCAGCGGGGACATGATTCAATTTTTGTAGTGGTTGACAGATTTTCAAAGATGGCACATTTCATTCCCTGTAAGAAGACTAATGATGCTGTTCATGTAGCAGGATTGTTTTTCAGAGAAGTAGTGAGACTTCATGGTTTGCCAAAGACCATAGTTTCAGATCGGGACACTAAGTTTGTTGGATATTTCTGGCGTACATTGTGGAAGAAGTTGAAGATAGATTTGAAGTTCAGTTCATCACATCATCCACAGACTGATGGACAGACAGAGGTGGTGAATAGGAGTTTGGGAAATTTGCTGAGATGTTTGGTTGGAGATAAGCCAACAAGATGGGATTTGATTTTACCACAGGCAGAATTTGCATACAATAATTCATTCAACAGGAGCACTGGTAAATCACCATTCCAGATTGTATATGGAAGTAGTCCAAGAAATGCATCTGAATTGAGAAAGATAGATAAAGGAGAAATAATTAGTGCTGAGGCTGAGGATTTTGCAGAACACTTGAAGAACATCCATGAGGAGGTGAGGAAGCATATTACCAAGATGAATGCACAGTATAAGGCTAAGGCAGATGAGAAAAGGAGGTATAAGGAATTTCAGGTTGGTGATGAAGTCATGGTTCATTTGCGGAAGGAGCGGTTTCCAGTTGGTACATATAACAAGCTGAAAATGAAGAAGTTTGGACCATGTAGGATACTGAAGAAACATGATTCAGGAAATGCATATGAGGTAGAATTACCTACTGAGCTAAATATTTCACCAGTGTTTAACATTTCAGATCTGACAGAGTATCATGAAGGAGGTGTTGAAGATGAGATCACAACAGCACAGTGGAGTATTCCAGCAACTAGTTCAGACACTAAGGAGATCGAAGATATACTAGACAGTCGTGTTGGCAGAAGCACAAGGAACAGGACATATGAAGAATATCTGGTCAAGTGGAAAGGATGACCTGTTGAAGATTCATCATGGCTAACAAAGGAGGAGGTTAACCGTCTTGGTTTTCCTCTGCACACCTGAGTCGTGACAGGGTCACTTCTCAAATTACCCCGGGTGTCTGATGCAGGAGCATCCTGGGTGTAAGAGCAATCTTGCATCACCCAAAAATATTTCTATTTTTATATTCAATAAGGGTTATTTTGTGCAGAGCTGCTATTTATGGAAAGTTACTATTTTTGGTAATTTTCGTATGTGCTCAGAATGATCTGATTTCTTTCTTAGAGGTTCATTTTGGTCATATAAGTCTGCCAGTAAAGTTTCATTGCCAGATCAAGTGTATATTGGAAGATATTGAAGATTTTCGGTATTGGCAGTAGGGTACAGAAACTTTGAACTCAGTTTTGAAGGCTTTAGAGGCCCCGAATGAGGTCAAAAATTTGGGTGACGGGCGCTTGCGCGGGTCAAGCATGTAGAGCGCTTCGTGGCATTTCTGAAATGGGGTTATAATAGCCGAGCGGGTCAACTGGTGATGACTTATGGTCTTCGGAAGTTGGGCCACCTGAAATGGCGAAAAATAATTTTTTTCAAAATTTCTGTTCGGGTTTCAAAGGTTATCTTGAGCCGACTATGATGTAATAAAATGTAAAATAAAATAATTCTAAGTTTGGTCGGCCTTATTGGCTAAAATTCTGGAACCTTCCCAGGCGGTGGATAATTGCCTATATAAGGAAGGCTGTATTATTGTCTTAGGCAGTTCAGAATAGTTCTGGGTAGTAGATCTGGGTAATAGCTCGAGGCTTTGTCCTACAGAATATTGTAAGGGAATGCCCATGTGGCTTTGCATATTGTAATTCTGAAAGTTTGTAATTCCACATTTGTGGAGATAATAAGAAGCCAATTTTTTGTTCTTGCATATTGTTGTTGTTTCTGTATTTCTATTATGTGTTTGTGGTATTAAGGGGAGCACCCTTCATCAAACCTATAGTTGTGTCTAGGGCTTATGGGGGAAATTTTTATTTTCAATGTTATTATGTTTTTTGAAATGTATCTCCCTTTTAGTTGAGGCCATTTAAAAAAAAATATATAATTATATCTATTTGATGGTAGGGGGATTAAAATTCAAATGTAAAAAAGGTCATTGCTCTTGTTATTGTAGATATCGACAAGTGGTATTCTTATAAACCCTTGTTAGATATCATTTATAAAGCATGACTTAGTAGTGGAGTAGTCTTGCTTTTGACTACCTATTTTAGGGACCCCACTTTTTCTGCCCCCTAGATTCTCGGGAATTGGGCATCTGAATTTCAGAGTGGCATGATCATGGTCCTAGTGGTAGAATTTTCTAATTTTGGTGAAGTAGTGGACTTCAATGCAGATTCTACATATTTCCTATATATGCCTCTCACCTTTGGTGATTGAAGGCTAGTTCTTCCTTCCCTCATTTTCATGAGGTGAATGTTGTAGCTCTAGGAGAAGCAAATTGATATTTTGACTCCTTTTATTATAGTTAATAGCAATTGTCCTTCTTTTTCTACAGCTTTGTGAGTTGATTTGATGGATTTGATGTCATGTATTGTGATTGAAATTTGATCCTTTACTTGATATTTTGTTCATTTTGATGTTTACAAGCACTAGTTTTTCTTAAAGTTTCAATCTGTGTGCGTTTATATGTGTTTGAGTTGTGGAATCTATTTTCCCTTCTCATTTACAACCAGCACCTGATTATTTTCTAAGGGAAGAATCAGAATTGGGAAGAGTTGTGATGTTCAAATTATATGTTGGATTACATTGTGAGTCTATTTTCAGTTTGTGGATCTATCCCGTTTGGTGAATCACCTAAGTTAAATTTCAATTATTTCAATTTTATGCAAGCTCTCTCCCTTTCCCTTCAAGTTCAATTCAGTTTCAGGTGATATAAATAGGGAAGCCGACCCTTAATCCATAGGTTTATTCTCAGTGAAGCAATCCCACATCTTGAGAGTATTCCCATGTTTCATGGGATTGCTAGGTTCCATACTTAGCCATCACGGGTGCAATCCCTAGTGACAACAGTAACAAATACATCATAGTCACACCTCTAGTAGATAAGATAAAAGATCCATGTAAAGTTAAGTTATAAAAAAATACAATATAAATTAACCTCACTATCATAATTATCAAGCCTAACTTTTAAAACACCAATTAAAAATATTCTAGAAACTTATAAAACCTCCCAATATTTCACTCTATTATCATAAGGACATTAGTAATATGTAAACTAAAAGAAGACCAGTCTACAACATTTGTATTCCTACATTCTATTTTGAAATTTTAAAAAGGTGAAATGCTAGTAACTTGTGTTCTCTCAATTAGCTTAAAGTTGTAATATAAAAATATTGAAACAAGATATCTCATATAAGTACTTGGTTCTCTTTTCTTTATTGTGAAGTCTAGATGGATCAATCTAAAATAAAAATTTCAATTTGAAATCTCTTTCTCTTTCGAATAAAGTCCTTTTTTCATTGTGATATTAGATATTTTATATTTATTATTGATACATGTTTTAAAAATGATGGGGGTTATGGTCCTCACTATAACATTTAAATACATTAAAGTTTTGGGAGGGAATATAACACATGGAAAATATATAAATATTATTAATTTTTGAATACTAAGGTCAAATATCCCTCTAAAAGATGGCATTACATATTTCAGTAGAAAAATATTTTTTAAACGAAATTATAAATTTACCTCATTAGATACCAAATTTTGAATTGCATATATATATATAGAATCACAATATATTTAACAGAAATACTTTATTTTATGATGGTAGAAGTCACCATAAGAATACTCGATTAAAAATATAAGGGAATCGACTCCATAAAATGACCAAGAGATTAGATTGGAAACATTCTTATAATCATATTCCTATAATTTAACGACTTAAACATCATCCAGGAATCAATATTTTATTAGATATCAAAGACTTAAGCATCTATTTATCTACAATCATATTATAGTCTTCTTAGAAGAGTAGTATTATATATTAGATATTATATATTAGATATTAAGTGCATTAAATGATTAGATAAAAATATTTAGATGTTATGTCAACGACGTCAATTTCTTCTAATATAAGAACTTTGTCTTATGTTGTTACTTCACGTGGAGGAAAAACTAAATAGTTGCTATAGAAGGATATTTTCATCAAGATAATAGAACTCACAAAAATTATTAGTCTTGTGCAAACTTTTCTTATTTCTAGTGTATAACATTTTATCTCTCTTTTCTTTATTTTTTCTACTAATTTAAAAATAAAATGTTTATTGAATTAAATTTCACCTAATTCTATAATCTTTAGTGAGACATTTTTAGATATTCAATAGATTTCTAGCCTGTAATAAATTATCAATTTGACGACTTATTATTATATTTACGAACATAAATGAATTTTTTTTGTCAAGTACTATTTTGCTTCTTACATTAATGTGCAATTTTTTTGCTCAAAATATTAATTCACTACTTGTCTTTGCTGCAATCTTATAAGACTATTTATATGTTTGATTTTATTGCACTATCCATAAAAAAATTGAATGTATATGAATATTTATATTTTCAATCTATCGTTAATATAAATTTTGTTCCGAAGAATTACAAAATTTACTTTCTATTTAAGTTTCTATCTACTTTAATTTTTGTTTTTAAAAAGCTTTATCAAATTTATCCTCAGCTTCAAAACTCAATGGTGTAAGTTCATACACACTTCAAAGAAAATTTGAACATAAAGACACAAAACAATTAAAAAAAAACAAAATCCACAACATAAAATAGAAATTGATCAGCTCAATCCATTGAAGATCTCATATGAAATATCAATGATAAATAAAAATTCAAACAACCAACATGACAAATGTAAATTTAAATAATTTCTAACCAATCTTAGAAGCTATTACCAACTATCTTTCCTATATTACAACAGTAATGAGTATCGAGGAGCTCAAGTCCGAGAAGATAGAATTTTGCAGAGGGGTAAGTATATCTCGACGGTGGTGGGCCACACGTCGCGACTTGTTGCCGAAACAAGGATTAGATATTAAGTGAGCACTGACATTATCGGACACCAGTGGACGCCGGCTCTGTGCATTCCATCTCTCTCAGCTACTCCAAAAAAAACAAAGTTGATTAAACATATATCATTTTGACTGTTGTTTCTTCGATGTCTCGCAGGGGTTGCGGTCGATTGAATTTGAAACATTATATTATTTTCTTTCAATTCCATCCATGTTGGTTTACGGTCCACAAACATTTTATTATAATCGTACGAAAGGAATCCAATTCAGATTTGATCGTTACCTGCGTCCATTTTATGAGGTTTAGTAATTTACCTTGTTGGATATTTTTTTAATATGCACTGGCTTTTTGTCAGAGATTATACCTGTATTCTAGTTTTTTTTGTTAAATGGATAATCTGTAGCATAGCTTCCTATATAGACTCAGTTAGGACGATTATAACCGATGTCACTTCTTGACAAACAGCGCTTACAGTACGTCATGAACGACGTTAACTCCTTACTAACCAGAGCTATAATAATGAATGATACTTTAATTAAATAAAAAGCAGTTACGGAACTAAATCCTCATAAACTATCGAAAGGTAACTATGGAATTCCATTCCAGGCTTGTGTTTATACCATTACAATAAACGGTTTGTGGACTGTTACCCGACATGGCTCTATTTTCTTTATTGTGAGGTCTAGATGAATCAATTTGAAATAGATTTGTGAATTTAAAATATCTTTCTATTTCAACTAAGGTTTTCTTTCATTCTAATATTAGATCTTTTAGATTTATTTCTTATTCAAGTTTGGAAAATAATGGGAGATTATGATCCCTACTATAATATTTAAACAACTTAAAATTTTGGGACGAAACATTACACATAGAAAATAGGTAAAGATAATTTATTTTTAAATATTAATGTCAAATATCCTTCTAAAAGATAGCATTACATACTTAAATAGAAAATGGATCCTAAAGCTAAATTCTAAATTTACCTCATTAGATATCAAATTTGGAATTATTCATACATCACGAATCATAATATATTTAACATAAATATTTTATTTTATGATGTTAGAAGTCACAAAAGTATACTCAATTAAAACCTAGAAATTAATTGACTCCAAAAAGTGACTAAGAGATTGTATTAGAAACATTCTTATAATCATATTCGTATAATTTAACCACTTACTGATCATCCACCCATCAAGATTTTACTTGATATTACAGACTTAAGCATCTATTTATCCACAATCATATAATAGTCTTATTAGAATGTTAGTATTTTGCATTAGATATTAAGTGTGTCAAATGATTAGATAAAGACATTTAAATGTTATGTCAACCACATGTTTTTCTACTAATCTATGAACTTTATCTTATGTTGTTCGTTTATGTCGAGGAAACACTAACGAGTTGCTACAAAGGGATATTTTCATCTATGATAATAGAACACACAAACATTATTAGTCTCATGCAAACTTTTATTATTTTTAGTATATAACATTTATTTTTGTTTCCCTATTTTTTCTACTAATTTAAAAAGGAAACATTTATTGAGTTAAATTTCACCTATTTTTTTAATCTCTAGTGAGATATTTTTAGCTATTCACTAGGTTTCTAGTCTATAATAAATAATCAATTTGATGACTTATTATTATATTTATTAATGTAAATAAACTTTTTTATGCAGACTATTTTCCTTCTTACATTTCTGTGCAATTTTTTTGTTCAAAATATTGATTTGCTTCTTGTAATTTTAGTATGCAAACTATTGATAGGAGAAAGAGGGATTATGTCTTTTCCACAATCTTATAAGGTTATTTATATGCTTGATTTTATTACACTATCCATAAGAAATTGAAAGTTCTTGAGTATTTGCATTTTCAACCAATAGGTAATATAAATTTTACTTTTGATCAAAGGAAAATTGGTTTTACAGGGACCAAAAACCCAAGTCTTTACAAACTAGGAGAAAAGTATCAAAACATTAACTTGAAGCTAAAGTCAAGTATAAAAAAAGCATGTAGGGGGGGGGGGGGGGGACTCTCACCCAGACACAGATTACATGTTTTTTACTAGACTCTAACTTTTCTGAATAATATTTGTGTTAATACTCTTATGCTTCTTAACTATACTATCAACAGGAGTAATCCCCTTATCCTTACTCCTGAGTCTGGTAGCAGGCCTAGGCATGCACTCCTTCTTAGTCCTCTCAATGGAATCTTTCAAGTATTTAGCACAATCCGTGTTCTTTCTAGCCTTCCCTATCTCCATAAACTAGGCTTTCTTTACCAATTTCATGTTGGGAGAAGGTGAGGTAGAGTGACTTCTAAACATAACCTAGAAAACCTCAGCATGCTTGCTCTTTTTTTTTAAACCCTTAGTAGTGTTATCCATTGCAGTTAAATACTAACTGCTATAACAATCCTCAACTTTTCCTTCATTCTCAATATAGAGTCCTTAAGCTTTCAATGCACAATCCATGAACTTATTTTAAATTATTTATGCACTTGGCTTAAGACATGGTACTTTCCATAATATTTTTGAGTTTTTTATTTGAAGGAGAGTCTATCTTTTAAAGTCTTTATTCCATGCACAATCAAATAAAATATAGAACCCTAGATATCTATCATGCACTTAAGATCTCTATTAATAGTAGGATTCTCTAGCACTGATGATCCCTTCTCAGTGGGAGTAACCTTCTCAATTTTGATTAGGCTATCCACATGGATACCCACATCCATACCATTCATAGTCTAAGGAGAAGAAACAAGGGTGAGGCCTTGTTTACAGTAGAAACTCATTTTATGCCTAAATGACACCTTATCTTTGTATTTACAAAAACTAGACACCTTATCTTTCCCTTTCCCTTTCACACTAAGACTAGGGCCTATATAATCATGGACAATGTCAACCAATGGGGAATAATCTTAATTTTCACCATCAGAAATGGCATCTATTTTTTATGAACTAGAGGGTACACGAGGAGTGCTTCTTATAAAAATGAAAGAACTCATCACTGTTTGAATCAAATTCCTCCTTATCAAATGAGGTATCCCGATAATGCACCCTCACATTCTTTTTAAACTCAAGAGTATTTTTTGGGGGAGGGTCTCTTTCTATATGAAAAGCCCTGGCATGCCCCATAATTAAAATATTCAAACCCTCATGTAGAACAAGGGCATAGATATTTTTAGCATTCACATGCATACTATGATTAAGCGAAGATAACAGATAGAATGGAAAGGACATATGTTTGTTATGCCTAAAATGATTGAGGATAACAAAGTGATAGCTAAATATATTACAAATTTTCCATCTAGAGTGAGATATTACATAATTACCTCGAAGACATCTACTCATGACTTCGTAATAAATGTTTTGTTAAATCTCTCATCAGTATTCTTCCTAACATTGTCTCTTTCACCCAATTCCAAGAAGATATCCACCACCTCATTGGCACATTTCCTCTCTCTATAAAATTTCCTTCTCTTGACAAGAGTGTTCGACACCTTAGCAATTAGCTATTCATTAATTTCTAGCTACATTCCATACACTTTCCAAGTTCCCTTGTTCCATCCTTCAGCAAAGGTTTCAGTGACTTGAGCATTTGTGCTATAAAGCCTTTCCATGTAATGATTTAAACCTCCTATATAGAGAGCTCACTCCACATCGTGTCAATTTTTTTCCATTTGTCATAAACTATGGGCTCAAATTTGTTAGTCTCCCCCCATTTTACCAGAATAATAAGCCTCCACAATTAGGAAAATAGGAAAGCCAAAATAAAAAAACTTGAAGTATCATATCTAGAATTCTCCACCCGTTAATCACAAATTAAACCCTCGAAAGGACACTAGTTCAGATATAAAGGAATCATTTCCAAGATAAAGTACAAATTAATGCTCCCAAACATCGTTGTGTATGAGCATTTGAATATCTACTGGGATATGGTCATTAATATCTCAATTTAATCTTCGTTGAGACATAACACTAATATTAGCTATCATGTCAACCACGTAGTTACCTTTTCAAGAAGCATGAGATATTTTATAATCCTCAAACATGTTAAACATATATTTACAATCTTCAATAATATTTTTAATGGTTCGACTTGGAGGGACCTTTCTAGTTAAGCAGTTAGTGATAATAAAGAAATCACTTTCTAGCCAAATCTTCTTCATCCCCTTGCCTTCAACCATTTTGATACTAATATAAGCTGTGTAAACCTCGGCATAGTAGTTTGTCTGAATAACCATAAGCCATATAAATTTTGTTAATAAGAATTGTAAAATTTACTTTCAATTTAAATTTAAATTTCTATGTACTTTAATTGATTATTTTTAGAAAGCTTTATCAAATTCATTTTCACCTTAAAATATCTACCATCTAAGTTCATACAAGTTTCAAAGAATATTTGAACCACAAAACAATTAAAAAAGAATAAAATATACAAGACAAAATAGATATTGATCGGTTGAATCCATTGAAGATCTCATATCAAATATCAATGATAAATAACAATTCAAACAACCAACATGACAAATGTAAATTTAAATTATTTCTAACTAATCTTAGAAGCTATTATCAACTATCTTTTCTCTATTACAGCAGTAATTAGTATCGAGGAACTAAACTCTGAGAAGAGAGAATTTTGCAGAGGGGTAAGTAAATCCCGACAGTGGTGGGCCACACCTCGCCACTTGTTACTGAAATCAGGAGTAGATATTAAGTGAAGCGCTGACGTCACCAATGGAGGCCGGCTCTGTGGATTCCATCTCTCTTAGCTACTCCAAAAATATGTAGACTCGACGAAATCAAAGTTGATAAAACCTATATCAATTTGCCTGTTGTTTCTCCGATATTTCCGAGCATTACGGTCGATTAAATATTAAACATTATATTATTTTCCTTCAATTCCATCTATGTCGGGTAACATTACATAAACATTTTATTATAATCGTAGAACAGGAATCAAATTTGATGGATAACTTCTTCTATTTTATGAGGTTTTAATATACCTTGTTGGACTTAATAATATGTCATATTCGCTGGCATTTTGTCAGTGATTACAACCGTGTTCTAGTTTTTTTAATGCTAAATGGGTATATTTTCAATGCTAATCTGTAACATAGCTTCCTATATAGATTCAGTTATGACAATTATAACCGATGTCACTTCTTGACAAACAGCGCTTACAGTATGTCATGAATGACGTTAACTCCTTACTAACCAGAGCTATAATAATGAATCATATAACTTTAATTAAATTAAAAGAAGTTACACAGCTAAACATCATAAACTATCCAAAGGTAACTATCGAATTCCATTCCAGGCTTGTGTTTATACCATCACAACAAACGCCTTGCGCACTGTTACACGACATGGATGAGATTGAATGAAAACGAAAATCCTGTTTCCAATTTAGTGGACCGCAATCGTTGGAGATATCGAAGAATTAACCTGCAATATAATATTCATTTTAATCAGCTTTGTTATCGTCGATCGTAAGAAAAGCGCCGGCTGTACAGTTTTGGAGCAAACGAGAGAGTTGAGCAAAGTTGATTATATCGCAATCAATCTCTACCCGTTGGGCAAAACGGCGACATGGGAGGCCCGCCATTATCTAGAAGAATATATGAAAATGTATGAATTATACGGGTTCTAATTATTCGGCTGATACTCAAATTGTTAATGCCTGCTCTTTAACACTCTGTTGTCTAACTTCATGCACACCTCAAAGCTCCCAAACGTAGAAGATCTGAACACGATAGTAGAAAACAAAAGCGTAGTGAAAAGCGCAACATGGAGTAGAAATCGATCAATTGCAGCCATTACTGATTTCATATTAGTTACCAAAAATGGATAAATAAGGATCCAACAAAACATTATACACATGGTCACTATCGATTTGGATGGATGGATGTAGTTCTATAAAATTGTATTCTTATGTCTTCTTTTGAACATCTAAGCTATATTTTAACGTATATGATCTTTTATACCCAATCTCAATTATTCCAGCTGACATGAACTAACAATCTGACTTCATTATAGCAGTTTGGACCTAGATGCTAATTTTGGCCTACATTGTGGGATAAGGTAACCTTAGACAACTAGTTCTCAGGACAGGATCAGTCTAGGTAACTACGTCCAACCTATCGGGACCCGAATTCAAACCGTATAATGATTAGCTTGCAAGAGTGGGAAATCTAATCCCGTGCCAACTTACCCTAAAATTCAAACCTTTAAATCGTAGGGATAGGCATAAAAGAAAGTTAGCCCCCTTGTTTTGACATCTATCAATTTCAATCAAGCACTCAAATATTCAAGACATTCTTCATGAGATATGGCATTGTGGAAAACATCAACATCTTTGATGCAAGCATGGGTTTATGATTTTCTTTTTAGATTTTGTTTAGTCATATTTTTTAATTAACAATTGTAATCAAATTCAAAAAAATATTGCATCAATAAGATATAAGACATTTCAATTCTTAGATCTAACCACTGCTACATATTACTATTGCACTCAAACATTCAAGCATTCAAGATATTCTTCATCAAATATAACATTGTGGCAAACTTCAACATCTTTCATGCAAGCATGTATTCATGATTTTTGTTTTAAGTTTTATGGAGTCATGTTATGAAATCAACATTTGTAATCAAATTCAAAAAATATTGCATCAACAAGGTATAAGACATTTCAATTCTTAGATCTAACTTCTGCTACATATCAACGTGCTTTAGTTTCTATTTTAAATCATTTCAATTTCAAGGTTAATTTCTAAATCAAGGATTGACTTAGGCAATCACCTTTCATCCCAATATTTCTGTCTTTTGTATGTGAAAGTGATAGGTGACAAATACATGGATTTAGGAATATATTGAATGCTAGAAGAGTTATGGAATGCACTTTCATATGTGTAAAAAGTATAGGGTAAGTCACTTTGCTCATGTGAGTCCCAAGACTCCTTCTCTCTACTCCTCCCAGTCCCTCTAATTTTTCTCTAAATTTCAATGAGTTAGTCTCTATCTATACTTTCCTAATCTTCTACCAAAATTAGTGTAACTAGCTCTTGTTCTATTGTGCAAGTTGAAAGTCATGATTTTTCATACTTACCCTAGATCTTGTATTCATCTTTAAGAATTGCAAAGGGAATTTCAACTCATCATTAGGTTCTTAAAATATTAAGCCAATTGGATCACTCCCTTCTTGAGATGAATGAGGAGAAATAGATGTAAATTCCTAGGTTTTCCACACAAGCTTGAACACTCTATTTTCTCACATTATAATTTGGTTAACCTAATTGTCATATAGTTTCATCTTTTTTTTTCTTTTTTTTTTTTTTTCAGTTTGGATCTAATTTGGTTACATTTCATTTGCATGGTGTAATTTACTAAATCCAATTGGTTGGCTATTTTACATGTGATGAAATTTATTCTTAGCAATATTTTACTAAAATAAATGTTAAATAATGACTTCTTCCACTTCATGTTTCTTGCATTCACTCTTGGCACCATTATATATGGTATCATTAGAATTGTAAGGATATTTTCTACTTAAAAAGCATTTAATAAAGCATTTTTTATGGTGCATGTTTTTATATGATAGTATTCTTAAATAAATTCATCGAATGCGTAGATCTCATAAGGACATTTGTAGAAAGTGATAATCCTAGAGATGATATTAAAATAATAGTTAAACAAAAAACTATTACCTTGCCAAGGCTATCCTTTTTTAATGAGGATAGAGTAACTACTCCTATTAATGATCTTTGCAATAGAGTTTGAAGCCAAGAAATCGAGGGAGATCCTAGATGGCTATGCCAAGATCTCGGGGCAATTCATTAATTATGATAAAAATAAGATTTATTTCTTTAATATTGTCATCTTCCAACCTAAAATCTCTAGAATCATTATATGCAAAGTGGTCATCCTACTTGATTCGTATTTAGGCCCCCCTTCACTACTAAATTCCTTGCCTCAAATTTTTGGAATTGTTTGATTGAAATATTTTAGAGAAAGCTTTGGGATGGAAGGGAAAACTCTTAATCATAGGAGGTAATGTTCAATTCCTAAAATTCTACTTCCAAAAATCCTAGTTTTCTTCATGTCTCAATTTATTATCCTTGCTTCAATGGCTAATATGATTGAGAGAATTCTAAAGAAATTCTTATGGATAGGGACAAAGGAAAGAGCTCGTATGACTCTTATCAAATGGGAAAAAATCTACACGGTCCCAAATAGATTAGGTGGGTAAGGTGCTAGAAGAATTAGACAACTCGTAAGGCCTTTATTCCTAAACTTGGATGGTTGTTAATATAAAGAAAGAAGTAATTTCCCAATATCACGAACGTTAAATATTTGGGTAATGGTAATGAAGATTCCTTCCTTACTAAGCAATGTCCTAGTGGTGGATCTTTGTTGTGGAGGAGTATAATTAAGGTGAAAAATGTCCCAAGGAGAGGCATTAGATTGTTAATTAGAAATAGGGAGAAAAGGAATATGTGGGAGGATATATGGAGAAATGATTGTCCCTTGTTAGAGTTCAAATCCTTTTCCTAAATTAGGAGATGGTTCTCTATCCTTCTCAGTACTAAAGTGGAGGGTTACCTGAGCTAGATTTGAGGTAAAGTAGAGTGGAAGGATTTTGAAGGTCTATTAAGAAATGGAAATATCCCCCTCTTAATTTATATAAAACTGTACTAGAAGATATCAAGGCTCGATCCAACTCCTCCCTGACTGTAATCTTTAATCTCCCAATGAGATTGACAGATGGATTTGGAAGCGCAACTCTTTGATATCTTTCTTTGTTAGTTTGGATTATAATGTAATGGAAGGGATTAGGGAGATAGAAAATGTTTGGAATCACATTTGGATTCATGTATTGATCCCTAAAATTAACTATTTCTGGTCGAAAGCATTCAAATAGTCAAAATCATTCACTTCTATTTCTTTAAGCACTAAGATAACATAACTAGGATTTATAGTGACACACAAAGTGAAATATACTTAATGGGCTGTAGAGTTTTTTTTGTAAAAATCACAAGCATTTTTATTCAAAGATAAATAATGATAATGAACAATCATTTGGAGAAAATACCAATTTTAGGGAGGAGGCATAATTAATGCAAGACAAATATTAAATAATAGCTCTCTAATTTTGTTCTAACAACAGAACAACAGGTAAGAAATTAACATATGGCCATGAAAATATCATTTTCCATCTACAATGATGGCAATATGCTCAACCCATAGATATAATTGTCTTTCATTGGAAAGTAAAATAGTAGAGAATTTAATCAATATATTATAAAATATGATCCTCAATAAATGAACTTAATGATACATATAAATATTTTTATATTAACATTCAAGTTTTGAATAATATTTACTTTATAATAGAATAAATTTTCAGATCAGAGCTGAGATGGGGAAAGAAGGATAAACCATACCCTCCACCTCCTTCATCTATGCCTTTGGCTACATGAGGGTGCTTTCTGGACTAGGCCCATATAGTTTTATGTTATATATGCTTCAGGAGTAGGCCCTTATTTTTATTAGGTCTTTTGATGTTGGGCTTTGACCATTGAGGATTGACTTTTCTTCTCATTATTATTTTGATTTAGGCATCTATTTAAGTTAATATAATTGGTAAGTATTTCACAAAAAAAGGACTTTACCAATTAAATAAATAATGATAATATTTTATTTACTTGTATCAATAAAATAATGATTAAATTTAATATTAATAAATATAAATACATTTAAAATGAAAATGAAGAATTATATTAACACCATATATTAATCAATATTAATTTAGATCTCTGATAGAAAAGTGAGAATTACAATCTCAGATTTTGAGGCTCTACAAGTTTGGGCAAGTGGATGTCCTTGCCCATACTTATAGGGTTTATGTGGCTTCTACTCTATGGTTTGGATTTTCATCCTTATGTCCTTGGTTATTCTCATTTGATTTTTATCTTTTTTCTGCCTTATTTTTTTTCTTTTTCTTTTATTTTCTCTTGTGTGTGGATTCATTCATACTCTGGTAACATTTAGGGATGATCTTTTGAGGTCACTATTGTGATTGTTTCTATTGTATGGATTGTATAGATGGCGATTGTAAAAATGATAGGAGTGATAAGGGTTTTAATGATTAAGGAGATAGTGTTCAAAAGAAATCAGCCCAAGATTTTAACAAACCTTCCTTAAAATATATCTTGGTAGAGAACTGTGGTACCAAGTACCTAGAATCAGCGTGCTTTAATAGAAAATTCATCATAAATAATACCAACGCATCTAATGGAAGAATAGCTTCTAGAGCCGATGGATGTGGAGTGGGAGACGGTGCCTTCATCAAAGATGTAGACCCTAGAGGGGAACAAAATGGTAAGATCCCTTGTCTTGGGTTGAAAATATTATCATTGACTTTGAATGAGGATATGGTAAGAGCCATGAAAATAGAGTTCAAAATAGTTTAAATAATGTTTCTATCTTCTTTGTTTGTATGGATAACAAGTTCTTACCTGCTAGAAACTTTCTGGATGACTGGTTTAACAATTTATGAGGAAATAATCTTGGAACTTTTTGTCAATTTTAGTAGAAGGATACATAGAGGGTTGTTTGTGATTTTTTTAAAATCTAATAGAATGCAGGAAAGAGTCCTTAAGAAGGGGTTTTAGAATGTGGTGTTGGTAGTAGGCCATCATCCCTCACAGGGTTCACGACATGGCTTAACCGCCTCCTATGTCTTCTATAAGTCTAGTGGTTGTATTGGGCATTAACAGGTCAATCTTTAGGTACAACATAAACCACTACTCGTAACAAGTGGTATCAGAGCTCGGTCATAGGTTTGAATCCATGCAGGCCACGATGAGTGACGCTGGGAGGGGGATTTTTGGTAGTAGGCCAGTGTTCCTTGCAGGGTTTGCGACATGGCTTAACCACCTCTTGTGTCTTCAATAAGTCTAGTGGTTGTAACGGGCATTAACAAGTTGATCTTTTGGTACAACGACAACCACTACTTGTAACACGTGGGACAATCTCTATTTAGGGCTTTCCCATGGTCTCCTAGTGGTAATTTTGATAATCTAATTTTAAGATCATGTCCCCACTAGGTTGAGATTAAAAATGTCCACCCAAAATTTTATCCTTTTGTTCCCCAAATTTTGAAACCTCTGGGGTTGGTTCTACAAGTTGAGGATTCTAGAGTTACTCTCCCCCACTTAAATGCTAGGGCTCTCACTGCCCTAGAACTGGAAGTTGATTTTCTTGAGATGCTTTCTCTTGACCTTGAAGGGGTTTCCTTTGAAGGGTAAATTGCTCCTCTTGGTAATTTGGGTGCTTGTTTTCATTGTAATCTTAATGAGAACACCAAGAAAGAATGTCCTTCTCTAAGAAACATTTAGAAATTTTTTGAGGTTGCTGTTAATAATAAAACTTATATCCACAATCTCAACTCTAATAATAATGATGGGCTTAATAATAATATAGAGATATACATAGATAAATGTCCCAAACACACTTCTAATGATGCTAAACAAAATAGCATTGATTATATTCATAAGAAATATAATGTGGTGTATATTGAATTTGATATTGGATGGAAGAAATTTGTCTCTCTTTCTAATCCCCTTTTTGAGGATGAGCTTGAGATTATTCCTACTAAATGTGTTATAAAAGATACACATGTACCCTTAACCAGTTGTCAACAAGAACATGAGAGTTGTATTAGCAATAACAACCAGAATAAGAAATTTAAAAATAATAATACGAAAAATGCCCAGTAAATTTCTTTGAAAATCATCAAAGGTAGAGTTGAGACCTATAGGAAGCTCCAAGAGCCTTCTTTAGATCAAAACACACTCTCATCTAAATCCATGGAAAATTGAGAGATTGGTAGTGATAGGCAAATTGTCCCTTATGAAACCTTAGGTGACATGGTGATAGAAGAAAGAAACAATTTACCAAGGTTCTAAGAAAGAGTACCAAAATAAAAAAAGTTAACAGAGTGACACTCTTTCTCCAAAAAGAAGGATAAAGTAAATAAGAAACACCCCACAAGGATACCTGAATGTTTTAACAGATTGTATAATTGCAAAGAAAACCCCTCTCAAATTAGTTTATCATGATGATGCACATACATAGTTGGAATATATGTGGTTTAGAAATGTTGGATAGGAAATACATTGTCAAAAAGTGGTGTAATGGGTTACATAACAAATATATTGAATTGTTTACAAGAAATCAATGTTGTAGGATATCATGCTTATAACACTTTCAAGTTCTTATGGGATAAGGCTATGTGTTTGTTCACAAGTCATGACAAGGGAAAAAGAGGTACTACATTCCTTGTTAACCCAAAATGGATTGATAATTTTGAGGGGGAAGGAATATTCCCATGCCAGAGAGCTCATTGGATCCTATTCAAAGTTGAGGAGAAGATGATAGGTATATGTAATATTTATGCTACTAATGAATACAAAGACCAAGCCATATTTTGGGATTGGCTTTCTAATAACCTACCCAGGGCACATTGGATATTTGTTGGAGATTTTAATATGACTGAGAACAAAGATGACAAGTGTGGAGGCATTATTCATAATTGGAAAGGCAATGAATATTACTTTTGGGCCACTTTTAAAAGGAGGTTTAATTTCATTGACCCTATGGAGAAGAAGAAAGTTGATGGTAGTGGCATCTGGTATACATGGTGTAATAATCATGCTAGGAAGAAGAGATTATAATATAGGTTGGATATAATTTATTTTGATTCTTCTTTTATTGGTGTTTCTCATGGTTCCAAGTCATACCCTATTAGAGTTTTACCGACCAACATTTCTTATCACTCTCATATTTCTTGTGATGTTAATATTGATGTTCATCAGAAGCTAATCCATGGTAGCAAAAAGGGTAACTTGTTTAAGCTCTTGATATATCCTTACTTCAAGACCAAGACACTAATCATGCTATTAGAATGGTCACTTGTTTATCTAAATTTAGAAGTGGGTGCTCTTCCCTCCAAAAATAGTGGGAACATTTGGTGGAAGTGTGGAGAAAATGTTTAAAACTATTGGTAAGAAGCATGTTTTGGTCAAAAGACATAATAAAGCTAAGTGTCAGAAGAAACTAAATGATATAGAGGAGTTGTTGTAGAAAGAGGGGAAAAAAGAGTAATTAGAAAAAGATTTAGTTATCAGTAAAGTTGAATGGAGAAGGCATTAGAACTATGATATTCAAGGATTAAAAATTAGAGCTAGGATGAATTGGCTTAATGATGGAGATAGGGGGACCAAATAATTATTTAGCATTATTAAGGAAAAGAAAAAGAAGGAGCTCATTAACGAAATAAAAACTAATTTAGGCTTATCTAGAGATAACAAAGAAATATTGGGTGTTGTCTACCAATTTTACAAGCATCTATTTATATTTGAATATGTTGTCAATAGTATCAGAGCATTGGAAAAATGTGTGAAACTTAATCCAAAAAATATTAAAAAAGAAGAATATAAGATGTTAGAATAGAGCATTAACCTAAAGTAAATTGGGGAGGCTATTGGATCCATGGCCAATAGAAAATATCCTGGTTTAGATGGTCTACCTATTGAATTATATAAAAAAAATAGTGAATGGATAAGCTAGGAGTTGTTAGAGCTCTATGAATAATATTTTGATAGAGTCATCCTTGGGGAGAAGACCAATAGGGGCATAATAAAACTATTACCCAAGAGTGGGGATATGCGCAAGTAAAAAATTGGAGACCCATTACATTTTTTAATCTCTCATACACAATCATTGCTAAGGTACTTGCTAGGATGATTGTTAATATTCTAGGAAGACTCCTTTCCGTTACTCAGAATGGATTCATTAAGGAAAGATATATTCTAGAGAATCTCATTTCCAATTGGGAGGCTATAAATTGGACTCATAGTGATGGACATAATGTTGCTATGGTACTTCTTGACTTTGAGAAAGCCTATGATTGGGTGGAATTGCCTTTTGTAATCAGTATGCTTCATGCTTTGGGTTCCCACCTTACTACTATAGATGGATCTCAATTTTATTCAAGGAGTCTTCCATAGTCATTGAAGTGAATGGAGAAATTTATTATCCTATTTCACTCCAAAGGTCTATTAGACAAGGGTACCCCTTTTCCCCATCATTTTTCATCATTGTTGTTTATGCCTTACTCTTCATTCTTAGAGATTTTGTGCTAGGCCCTCTTGTGAAAGGTATAACTCTTCCTAATGGTGAAGATTTGATTTTAATGTATAATTTTCTGATGATACTACTATGTTCCTTGAGCTCTCTCCTAGAAAATTTGATAATATCATGCATAGACTACAATTTTTTTGTCCTATAGCCAAAGTTAAGGTTTTCCCTCACAAGTCAACGATGCTCAAGTGGAATGAGAATTCTCCAGATTGGTTATTACAGAAAGGTTGGTTGTGGAATGGCCATAATTCCATTGTAAGATATCTTCACATCCCTTTTGCAGTTGATCCTACTCCTAAAGATATGTGGTAGTGGATTTATTCCACATTTGGGAGGAAGCATATAAAGTGGAAAATGTGCATGTTATCGCTAGCTCGAAGGGTTCAATTTGTATAGAAAGTACTGACATCTCATGATATATATTATGCTTCATCTTGGTTGTTTTCTAAATACCATAATAATAAGCATGAAAAAATTCTAAGAGACTTCCTTTGGTTTGATGGAATGGGTACTAAAAAATGACATTGTGTTAAGTGGGAATGGTGTTGCACTCTAAGAAGGTAAATAAAGGGGGGCTTGGTCTTAGGGATTTACAAACACATGAGAAAACCCTAGTCTCTAAATGGATTTTGAATATCCTTTCTGGAGAAGACCTTGGAAGGTTTTGGATAGGAGTAATATTCAAAAGTCTATCACAAAAAAGGTAAAAAATGGAAAAATGTTCCTCTTGTTGATATTGTTTTTGGGTAGCTTGAAATAAAATCCTTTGGCTCCAAGGTTTTTGCTTCCATCTAGAAGCATGGACTTAGGTGAGAGTATTTCTTTTTTCTAAAAATGCCGTAGGGAGCTATCCTACATTCTCTATTTTTGATAGATCTATTTGGTGGGACATTTACATTAATAACAAGCCTTTAGTTCTTACTCAAGGATGCTCTGCTAAGGTATGGAATATTAAAGGCATTTCTCTTATTAATGATAGTCTGGTTGACAAGTGGTTGAGTAGTTGAAAGGAAATAAGTGATAAATTTGGGGTGCCCTTGACCCAAAAAAAAATATACACTATGTTGTTTAGAGCAGTTGGTTCTTTCTTTCCTAGTAAAATTGTTGATACTAATCATGCCATAAATCAAATCATGTGGGATGATGGTGGTTTGTTGTTTAATGCTTCTACTAAATCTATTTATAATATCCTTAAAGAGGACACATCCATTTTTAATAAAATTAAGCACAGTTGGGACTTTAATTGGTCATTTTATAGATGACACCATGTGTTTGATTTGTTTTGGCACTCCCATGTGGAACCTAAAAAGCTATGCTTTAGATGGATTTTGATGCTTAAAAATCTTTTGTGGGATACTGTTTGTTCTTTGTTGGTTTGGAACCCGTGATTTGTTCTATTTGTGATTGTCCTGAATCTTTTGAACATCTTTTCTTTGAGTGCAAGTTCGCATCTAGAGTTTGGTCTTTATTTCCTAGTAATCCTGTCAAGTGGAATAGGAGACCCGGATTGTCTTGGCAAGAGGTCTTGGTCATTTGTAGAGCCCTTTGGTCTTTCTCTTAACAATTTTTTCTTTTCTCTTACTGCTAAGGTTTGGTGGTTTATTTGGAAAAGGAGAAATGAAGATGTTTTCCAACAAGGAAAGAGGGTGCTTATTGAGTTTAATTATAAACTCACTCATTTTCATATTATGTCTCAGGTATTTGCAGTCCTGGAGGTCCCTAAGGACAGGTTCATGATCTTGGTGCGTGAAAGAGCCATGATAATCTATAAAGAAGATATTTTGTCAGCTAATTAAATTTGACAATTATGCTGATAAATTGAATAAAGAGGAGATAGATAATCTAAAGCTGTTTATTAGAGAGAAACAAATTGACATTGGGAAAGAGAACATATTCATTAGAAAGAGTCGAGATGACAAAGGGTCAAGTAGGGAAGATGCAACAAACATACCACCTGTTGTGGATCCACCCATTGGAGCCTTTGACTGTGACAAGGTTGAATCCAGTAATAATAAAATAGGGCAATGGGATTAATCTTTATGATAGGAAAGGAAGCTGTAGTTTTGTTTTGATCTGGCGGTATATGATATATAACTATGTAATTGGGACTCTGATTGTAGTTTTGTAATAGGTGGGTTGGTATCTTTCTTTTGACTGATACTTATAATGTGATGTTATATCCAGCTTCACAAACTATATATATATATAATAGAACACAAGAAACTTATATTAAAATGGTCACGAAATCACGGGAAAAAGATTCCTATATTAAAATTATCCTAAACATAGTCAATAAGATTTGTTTTCCTGATTCATTTCCATTTCTGAGCCGACTTAGCCCTTGACTTATTTATTTGATGTCAGCTGCGGGGCTGATTGGATTGCAGAATGGGACTAAGCATAAATCCAAAGATCCATATGTCCAACTCTGAGGGAGAATACTACTTGTTTTACATCAGTGACGTCTAACAAAATTTCTTGTATTCTTCACGGAAATAAGCAATGACACAAATGATTGAAGTACAATCTGCAATCAAATTATTGGTGCGTCATATTTATTTCAACGTTGTTTCAATCTTGGAAACAGTTTCCATTAATGCAATCAATCATTATTTGTGTGCAGGGCGTCCATTAAGGGAGCTAATAAATAATTATAAAGAAAGTAATTAATTATGAAAATAAGGGAACAAAATAAATTTAATTGATAAGGACGTTCTATTTTTTATAATCTCAGTTGTATTTAAATAATGAAAATAAAATAATTAAATTTAATTGATAAGGATGTACTATTTTAGAATTGATCATAAATAAATTCTACAAATATTATATTGAATCTACTTGTCATTATTTAAAAATTAATTCTTAATTTAAAAAAATGTCAAAACTTGTATAATTTTGTTAACTTCTATATATCAATCTCAAATGCCATAGAATTCATCATAAGCAACATAGGTTTCATGAAATACACAATATTGATTTATGAAACATGAGAATGATTTAACAAAAAAGTGCATTTACATTATCTATGTTACTTAATTAATTATAAATAATAATAAATCATTTATTTAAATAAAATCTCTATGATCTAAATCAACAAATAAAATAATATTAGTGAGATAAAGAAATAGATATTTGTTAAAACCATTAGTCATATTAATGTTCTTATAATAAGACTTTCAAAATATGTAATAATAAGATTTAATCATAGTAATACACAATACATAAGTACCACATTTGAATTCACACAACATTTGTAAGCAATTTACATCTTGATGTTTGAAAGAAAAATTTCTACTAATAAAATTAGTGGCTTAGCCTTGTATTAGGAAACCAGTATCTAAATCAACATGAAAGAAAGCTTACAATTACTAATTTCTAAAATTTTAATCAAAATATTATAAAATAAAAAATATTCTTAATAGTATTTTTTACAGTTGAAATGTATATAAATTAATGTGTTGACCATAGAAGTTATTGATGAATACAAACTCACAATAAATCCTACATAAAATGATAGTGCTTTTTATATTTTAGCTTGGGATAGATTCATCCTTTCAATGGTCATAGAAGAAACATTAAAAGAAGATTATAAAATGCTATTAAATATTTTAGTTGTTTCAACAAACAACAATCCTCATTATCAAATCCATTTTATTATTATTTAGATAAGTAGTGCAATACAAAAAGGAAATTTATAGACCCTTATTCCCATATTAACTTTTTCTTTTTTAATTTTTAATTTTTTTTTATTAGTTATGTTTTATTGTAAAGTAAGTTCTTGAATGTAAATTTGGTGTTATTTTTATGTGGTTTTTAAAATTTAATTCTACTTTTCTATTGTAATAATTACATTACATGTAATGGATTGATATAAATAGGTAAATTTAATTTTTTATTGTACTATTTATCTAAATCATAATAAAATAAATTTATAGATGGCGCAGCCAAGGGAAATTTAGGGCTGGTTGAGAGTGGGGAATATTAAGAGATCATAATGGAAAGTTTGGTTTGGCTTTGCCGCTCTCCTTGGACTCACCATCCAATCACATCGCTGAAGTCATTGGAGCCTTGCAAGTTATTGATCTTGCTAGAAGAATGAACATAAAGAAACATATGGATTTAATTTTATTCCAAGAGTATCATAGAGTGCCTAACAGTTAAATCCCTTGCTCATGGAAAATTAAGAGCTGGGTTGAAGATTTAATCTCTATGCTATCCAACTTTGATATTGCTATAATATTGCATGCCTTTTGGGAGGCTAATAGGGTGGCCGACTATTTTGCTAACCTTCAAGTTAAAGAAACTGATTGGAAGATGTGGCAGGACTATAATCACTTAAATACTGACATCAGACCTTTAATTAACTATAATATCATCCATGGGAGAGCTATGATTTTTAATGATAAAAACTAGTAGAGCTGTGTGTAGTATCATCATTTTTTTGAATGGTGGCACAATTAATATCGACACAAACTACAAGGTTTAGCACACTTTGTGGGAGAATTGTTTTTCTTATTGGTTTTTGGACTCACCTATCTGCATTGTGTTTAACAGAAAGAAGGTCTCTGATAATATGGAGGGAAATAGGAAGAGGGTTGAGCCTTTAAAATTTCAAAAGCATAAGGGAAACCATGATGTCTGGAAATACATTCTCAGTGGTGGGCTAGCCCCTTTTATTGAGAAGATCCAAGGAACAAAATATGAGATTAAAGACTATTTTTCTAAGCATTGGAAGGATAGGGATATTGTTCTTTCAGGGAGGAAGGTAAGGATTGAAGAGAACCTCATTGTGGAGATTACTGAGATCTCTATTGAAGGAGTAAAATTTTACCGTGATATAAAATTCTCAGATGAAGTAGTCATTCAATTTCCCAAGACTAATGAGGAGAGGGAGAAGTTAGTCAAAAAATTTAATATCTATTTTGAGGATTGAAAGATCAAGAAGCTGTGGAGGGTGGTTTTAAGGGTCATTATGGAGTACATCACTATGGATGACATATTCACTAAAGTCTATGAGCATCAATTCATCTTGTTAAATCATTTCTGATGTGGGGTAAGGGTTTATTTTTTGTATTATTTTCTCTATTTGATGAGTCATAACATTAAATAGCATAGGAAGAACTCTATCAAAAATCTTATTTTTCATACTAGTCTCATTCTCTTAATCCATAAATATTTTCAAGATATGGGTTCTCCTTCATACTCCATATTAGTGTTAGCCTTAGAGGGTTATCATAGGGATGTGAGTCTTTATGATGATGGAGTGGAATGGGATAATAATTGGGAGGAAGAATGTTATCTCTTACAAAGAAGAGCCTAATAAAACCCCTCATAAATCCGTGGCCAAAAAGAATCCAAATACCAAAACTCCCTCTTTGTAGAAAAATAAAAAGGGGGAAAAAGACCCCTTTATGAAGAATTTAGTCCCCTACTCTGAGGATATCCTTGATGTTAATCCTAAAGCACCTAACCCCAAAGATGGTTCCTATACATCTTACCCTCCCAACGACAAGGAGAATAGACCTAGTTTCCCTAATAATCTGCACCCTAATGATCATTATTTTAAGTCTGATAGGGAATTCCCATAGGATATTTTTGTCATTTCCAGAAATGGGGTAGTGGATTACTTAATAATTATAAGATGGGTGTTTCATGAAGTAAGGAACTCAATTTAAAGAACAAGGCCATGTCCAACAAACTAGAGTTGTTGGAAGCTAAAGGGTAACCTAAGAAGACCAATAAATGCTTGTGGATTGAAGATGATAAGAGTTCTATAGAGAAATACTTAAAAAATTAGAAGGGAAATGACCTAAAGATGAAGAAAATAGGAAATGAAGTAGGAAAAATAAGGAAAACAATGACCACCATCATGGAATAGAGCCATAAAATTCTAAAGAACACAACTAATACAATGGGTACCATGGTGGGGAAGCTAGAAAAGAATCAATATGGAACTCTTTTTGTGGAACTCGATGCAAATAACAAAAAAATTTTGAAGGAAGATTCGGGACCTTCGAGGAGGATCAAAGAAAACATAAAATAAAGACAATCTCATCTCGCCAAAACATCAATGATTTAAAGAAGGTGGAATAGGTGATGTCTCTCCTTGAGGCTCAGGTTACTGACACTTTAAAATCTCTTGCTTAGTTTTTTCTATTTTTGGTGTGTGTTGCTAGTATTGATATTTTTGTTGGGTTCAGTTGGGCATTGTTTTCCTTTGTGTGTTATTTTTTTTAGCAACTTTCTAGTCTTAGAGGACTTAATGAGTTTCTATCTTTTATTCAGTATGTAAACTATGTGGTTTCAGGTCCCTATAAAACCCATTTTTCCCTTAATCCAAAACATCAAATTTATAGAAATATATCATTTTGAAAAAAAAAAGTCCACCAAAATAATCGTATGATTATATTAATGCTAATAATATGAGTATATCAATATACTAAACATATTTGTTTAGCTAAGAAAATTCATGTACAATAACACTATTTACACATTTAGGTTTGTGAGAAACAAGATCTTATGGTAAAATGATGGATTTGAGTCAACTTGTGCTTATGAAAGAGTTGGAAAATTGTAATTATGCAATATAAAAAAGAATTGATGAAAAAAATAGTGAAATTTTATTTGTCTGAATAAGTGGTCTTTGATAAATGAATATGGATATGAACTTTTATAATTCAATGGAGGGAAAAATCTAACTTAAAAAATGGTGTGCAACTCCATGCAATAAAAATGAAAAATCTATACCTAAGGGATCTTATTGCCCAAAAAGAAAAATCTCTAGGTAGGAGACATCCATGATAATTACAAATATTATAGAAGGAATATACTAATAATTCACTCCACTATTTTACAAAGTGGAGAAAGGAGAAAAAACAACGTGAAAAATATCCCTTGAATGATGCTAGTAAATTAGTCCATGCCCTAATAAGAGGTCATAGATAATGAGCTTGTGCAATAGTATTTTGTTACTTGCTAAATAAACCAATATGATTTCATACTTCCCTATATATCCATATTGTTTCTAGCTATTTCATCTCCTAAACGTAGAGATAGGTCAACCTAGGGATGTAGGATTTCAAAACGGGTTGGTATATTCTCATGAAGAATAATTATAGTAAAACTAAACATATAACTACAAAAAAGAGCTTAACCAATCTAAACCAATAACAAATAATAATAAATAAAATTACAAGGTTATCTATTCTTAAAGTATCTTAAAAGCATCATAACAAAACTAGCGGAAAATTATCTATGCTACGAGAAATTTACATAGTCACTAAAGTAGCATTCAACAAAGTTTAAATTATGATTTGTATATTTATTTATCTAGTCTAATAACATGAAATTAAATAATATAGATAACTTCTTCAAGTGGCCTGCCTTGATGAAAAATACATGTATGTACAAAAAGATAAAGAGACTAAATTAGAACTCTATATAAGGAAAACTCTCTTCAAAAGAGAGAAGAGAAGAAAAAAAAATGTCTAAAAATTGCATGATAGAGCCTCCATTATTCCCAAGGAGGCCTTTCCCATGTATGGGAGGCAATCCTCACCTTCCCTCCTTTAAGGATCAATAATTTGGAATTTATTTTGAACCCTGTATGGGTGATTCAACACCTAGAGATGGAATTATTTCATCTTCTCAAATGGCCGAAGTAGAGGATTGTAGGGTTTGAAAATTTAACTAGGCAGTTGTAGATGAACTAGTGCTTCTAGAGCGTAGTATATTTATTGTCTACCCTCAATAGTTTGTTGGAAATTTGGACATTAGAGAGGATGGAGGTAAGGGCCTCTCTACCACACCTATTTTTGTTAAAGCTAACTTGCATATGGACATGGCCATCGATAAGGAAAAATATGGACTAAGGAACTCTACAATTTTTCTTGCAGCTGGTTTTCTTATTTCTTATTGTAGTATGTTGTAGAAAGGGTTATTCTAAATTTTATTTAACAACCCTAACTATCAAAAAGAGGTGTTAGAAAAAATAGTTTTTGATCATAGATGCCTATTGTTTTAGGGTGGTTCCTTGGTTTATTGAGGTCATCCAAGGGGAAACCCTTTCACTTTCATGACCTAGATGGCTTAGTGTAGGTAAAATTCCCCAATTTATTTGTAATTTCATCCCTTAGGCCACATAACCCATTGATAATATACTGAGGATTGACAAACATGACTCCCTCCATCTACATACACATGTAAGGGTTTTGATTTTTGTTAATTGTTGTCTTGATTTACCTAGTGAGATCAATTTTAAATTGAACAATGAATTGGTGTCTTTCCTTATTATTTTCCTAGGCACAATCAACATGTGTTTCCTGTGTAGTAGGGAAGGTCACATGAGGTATACTTTCCCCCTACTCAAAATTAAAAATAGGATACGCAACCCTAAACCTAATAGCAAGCCATCTATGGATCATAATGTTCAAAGCCTTCCAAAATAATTGATCATATCTAATGCTTATTAGGATAGTCCTCAATAGTTTGATGCATTTGATTCTTTGTCCAATAATGCCTCCATTTCTAAGTCCCTAAACAACATCTCAAAATCCATTAACTTGAACAAGGAATCTAATCCAAAGGATGTACCTAACAAAAATGATCCTATCCCTAAATTGGGGGATGTTCCCAATAGTGATTCACTGGACTTTGGGCTTGACAATCAGCCCACTCAACCTAAACACAAAATACTCAATGCTTAGTATGGGAGTGGGACCAATACTCATGTAGGGTCCAATAGTCGATCACCCACTTGTGAATATATTATCCAGTCTTACCACACATTTTTAAAATATATTGTAATTAAATAATCCACATGTAAATCCAAAAATTTCCAAATGTTGATAAAAATGGACCAATACTTGAACACATAAGAACCTATAAATTTTATATAAAAAAACATAAATAAATTCAATAAATAACTTTTTATCTCAAATAAAATATCATAGTAATCTATTATATGTGTGTCACTTACAAAATAATATGCCCACTTAATAAACTAAGATATTCACTTAAACAAGTATTGTTATCTTAGTGTAAAAATACTATTCTTATGTGTACAAATAATGGGGTAGCAATGTATATATGCATTAGAATATTTCATATTAACAATTTTTCTTATCACAATATAACAGGTAAGCACAATAAATACCTTGTATTTTCTAATAAAATGTGT
Source organism: Chamaecyparis obtusa (assembly GCA_027943335.1). Taxonomy (NCBI): domain Eukaryota; kingdom Viridiplantae; phylum Streptophyta; class Pinopsida; order Cupressales; family Cupressaceae; genus Chamaecyparis; species Chamaecyparis obtusa. Next base: position 143,095 of record BSBK01007212.1, on the reverse strand, counting down.
GAGATTGTCAAAAAGTTTTAGTGTTCAACTATTGGTCTCTTTGTGTTGGATATAAGTTTTTATTTTATATAATAATGTGTTACTTTTATAACAAAAAATAAATTTTTTGTGTCAAAGTATGAGACCTTTTGTGCTGGATATAAAAGCTAAACATGAAAAATAATTATGATTACCAATACGTATTTGGACCTTTTAAGTTGTATATGTGTTATATTTTACATAGTAATTTACAATATTATACCTGTTACCCAAAAATTCCCTATCATTCATTTTTGTCCACGGTCCTATTTTTCCAAAGAAGTGCTCAAGTGTTGAAAACCCAGTGTGTTTTTGACCTTCTCCCTGAAAACCCTTTATGTTTTTCTGCCTTTTAGTGTCGAAAAGTCAAGTGTGTTTTCTGCCTTTTGGCTCGAAAACCCAGTATGTTTTTGATCCTCTGCTCTGAAAGCTTAGTGTGTTTTCGACCTTCACTCGAAAACCCTCTATGTTTTCAACCCCTTCTGTGTTTCGGACTTCTTCCTCTGGTGGCATTCATTTCATAAGCGCGCAACTTCGACCTAGTGGGGCCCCGTGGCTGGTTTTCCTCAAATTCTTGTGGTTGTTGCGTGTTCACAAGGAATATTCCTTGCCCTTGTGATCATGCGACAAGATGACACCTGTCGGCAGGCCCATTCTCTGTCTATAAAAGTTAACGCTCGACAAGATCTTGTGGCTGTCGCTACACCGCTAAAGAAAGTTGATGCATTTTTAAGCTGGCAGTATAGCGACAACCATCAGATGCTCTTTGTGCAGATGGGCCAATGTGTCAAGGGGGTCCTAGTTGAAAGGAGATCTGTGGTTGGCATAAAAGTGTAAGGTATATTCTTCGGCCATGCGATCTTACGCCCACCGTTAAATGGGAATCTAGAAGTTGCAGTGGGTCCATTGTCAAAGGGTTGCCGAGGTGTTGATGACCGAGCGACTGGGATGAATAATAGAATGCCAAGTGGCATTGGTGGGCCCAGTTGATGGTTTTCAAAGAACCGCTAGCGGTCTGTCGCATGATTGCATAGCCCTTTTTTAGGCTATGCGAACATGCAACAAACCGTAGCCGCACTGATAGAACTTGCAGTTCAGAGGTGGTAGAAAAGAGATCTATGGTGGTCACAAGATCTCATGGAATCTTTCGACCCCATGAGATCTTGCACCTGCCATCTAATTGAAATCTCAGTTTGCAGATGCGTGGTTGCGTAGTTAAGAATTTTTGCATGGTCACTAAGAGGAGCCCGAGGTTAAGAAAAAGGTTAAGCGACTTGGCGACTAAGAGGGAAAATGAACCCGGGGTTAACTTAATGTTAAGTTTGCAGTCAGGCTCGAGATGGTTCCATGGATGCTGACATGTCGGTATGATCACTTCCAATTGGCTCTTGACTGGCGATGTGCACTTTGACCTTTCATAGGGGCTTGCGACTATTTTGGGGATAATCCAGATCATCTGATTTGTTGGGAAAAATGTGATCAACAGCCGAGTTTAAATGAAGAACTGGTAACCGTTGGGGCCCAAATTTGAAGTCTTTTGTAGGGGTTTTCACCAGTGTTGGATCCGGTTGATGTGTGCGAAGCGGAGGTAGATTCTCAAAGGCTTGTCACATGATCACATGAAGCCTTTCAAGCTCATGCGATCATGCGACCAGTACTATTTCAAGGTAGTGTGACTATTTTTCATGGGCTTTCTTCTAGCAAGGTGTTTGCAGTGGCATGGTAGCTCAAAGAATTTATGTCGCTAGGACATGCACAGTTAAGGGAAGATGATGCGGAGGCCTAGGCAACTGTCAGGGGTCATTTCTTGTCTTAATAGGGTACCGATCAGTGCATTCATGGTGAGCCTTTGATGCAGGAAGGTTTTTGAATCCAGGTGGTTGTGTTTGTAGGCATGATTCAATACAGGAATGGGCACGCAGGGAGAAATATCTGATCGGTTGAGATATTTGCAGAATTGTATTTATGATCAGATTTTGATTGCTAGGGATGATTATTATATTGTAAAATCTGTAACCCTGGTTAGTTTTTTAACTCCTGCCTGCGTGTAGTTGAGGGGTGTATATAATGCTTTTTTTTGAGCCTTAGTGCTGAGAATTCACATTTTGTAAAAAGAAAGGCTCTTTTCTTGGAAAACTATCTATAGCATTTCTTCCTGTTCTCTGGTTTTCCACATCCTATAAATTCTCATCGATAGTACAAATGTTGCAAAGCATTCTGTGACATTTTTATGTCCCTATGCCTTCCTTGTTTGGCTTGTCTCTTATTGGATTAAAGTTTATGAATGCTTTTAGTGATACTTAGGGTTCCTGATCCCCTTTACTTTCAGCTTATATGTGCACTACTGTGTTTGATCTGATCTAAGTGAGTTTGTGGGTATTCTTCAGCCCTTGTCATTCTATCTCATTCCTGTGTCCTTTTGCTAAAGAGAATCTCTGCTTGCAGGTCATAGGTTGTGTCTAATTTTTAGGCCCTCTTATGAAATAGTTATGCAAGCCTATTCAGTAAGCTGTGATCTCCCAGACCTAAGCCTCTCATTGGTTTCATTCCTCTATACAAAGATCCAAACCCTAGTTTTTGTGCATCACCTAGTAGGTAGTTTGCTTTCAGTTATTTCCCTTTCATGCATTCCTTCTATCCCTTTCCCTCAAAAGTTTACTTTCCTGTCTAAGAGAAAATCAGGGTGATTATCCAAGAGGAACCAGCCTAGAACCTGGAGGTTTCATCTTGGTTAGCAAAAGGTCCCACAACCTTGAGATGATTCCCACATTATACTGGATTATCAAGACTATGAGAGCTTGAGATCAGAGGCACAAATTTAGTGTATAACAATACCGATAACAAATGATATTTTTAAATTCAATTATTAGGGATTTTTAGATTAAGTGTTGGTCGAATCTTTAAAAAGTCATTTTTTTGACACATTTCACTAGGTGTGATATTTGAATGAATTGTGTGAAATGTCACATAGATTGAAACCTTATTTGTAGGTATTTTGGTCTCCATTTTGTATTTCTAAAAAAATGGTGTTACGATATTCCATGAAATGGATACATGTTGATGAATTTAGCCTTCATGAATACTGGTCCCTCTTAGGGGTGTTTGGGATAAGAGTGAGATCTAGTAGGGCCTATGTTGATCTATTTTCTTATTCTAGAAAAGGGGGTGATGGCCCTACTATGATAAATATGACTTATAATTATAATGGCTATCTTTCCAATTTCTCCCTAGTTGGTATCCCTGCTTCTCCATCCCATTTGAAACCCTTCCTATGCTTGATGATCATCATATATCTTGTTACCCAAGGTAACATCAATTCTCTTGAGATTGGAGATGATAGAAGTGATGAGATGGATCAAAAATTAGATGCTATACCTCATATAAGACAAGAATGCTTGGAGGATGAGGAGATGAAGGATTGGGTCATTGTTCCCTATAATAGTATTCAATGAGAAAACAAATTATTTGTATTTGGAGCCCACAAGAAGAGTAGTAAAGTTAAATCTAAGAAGATGGTTAAGGAAGAGGTAGTGGTGGATCCCTTGGTGGAAGATGATCACACACAAAAATTAAAGGTTAAGAGGATGAGGGGAAATCCTAGTGGGTTAGGATATTCAAAAAAAGAAGCTAAGACTTCCATAATGTAGTTTCCAAGTTTCTACAAGATCTTATGAATTCCTATGGACACCAATCCTTAAGTTTAAATGGATGTTAAAAATGCATCTTGGAATGTCAGGGGCCTTGAATCCTCTAAGAGGAAATACATTATTAATAGATCCCTCATGAAGAACAAAAGTATAGACCTCCTCTTGTTACAGGAGATCAAAGAAGTTAACTTTAATATATATATTAATATGTGTAATATAGGAAAATTGAGTATGGTTACCAAAGTGTAATGTATCTATGATATATAGGATTGGGGAAGGTGAGATCTTCCTCTTAACCCAAAATTCCCAATAGAAAGATCCAAATTGATTAACCATAAGAAGATGGTCAATGCATAAATGAATCAATCAATGGAGAATATGAAGAAAGGATAAAACCTTATATTCCATTATGGAAAGAAGTATTGAAATCTTAATTGAACCGAAGAAAAATAATAACCTCAAAATATGACAGATTTGGAAAAAGTTGTTTTCTGAAGTCTGTACTTAGTTTTAGGAAATTCTATAACCTGATCTATTCTGGAAACATAGAGATAGAGAAAACCCAGAAACCTTTTTCTTTTCTGAAAAAAGTCAACCTTGACCTAGGTAAAAAGGTTGACCTTGACCCCTTCATGTCGATCTTGACCTGCGCTACTTCGATGGAAATTCTATTCGAGGATCCTAAAAGTTTGCCCAAAGGGTGTCTAGATCTACACTGTAATTCATTGTTCTGTACCTATTCCTACAAGAAAAATGGTTTTTTTTTTAGGGGGGAAGGGGTTTTCCTTGGTCAAACCTCAATTTAGGATTTAACCTTGAAATTGAATTGAAATTATTGTAATAAACAAAGTAAATAAAATAATTTACCTTGCCTATGTTGAAACCCTTGTGGAGGATTCGAATCCTTGAATCCACAAGTATGGATGCTCTAAATGAATGTAGAATTGGATGTAAGATGTCTAAAATCAATTTTCTTTAGATATTCAACAATAATCTTGAATGGATCTTGGAATAGGAAGAAGCTTGAATGGATGCGGATGGAGAAATTTTCAACACGAGGGCTCCATAGAGATTGAATCCTTCAATGGCTACCAATGGATCTCCTTGATGAATTGGATCTTTAATTCTTGAATGCTTTAAGATGAATGAATGCTTGAATTATTTTCTTCTGCTTCTTTCTTGCTTCTTAATTTTATGGATGCTTGAGTGCTTGATTGCAAAAGAGATATCAAAGATGGATTGAAATGAGAGACAAAGGCTTCCTTTTATACTAGTCTAGGGTACAAAATTCTAGAGAGGCCTACATAGGAGAATTAAATTCCCATTTAAAACTTAATCCCTAGAAATGGACCAAAATTAAATATAATTTAAGATTTTACTGTTCTCAATCCTAAATCAACCGACTCGGAAGAGGGAAATAAATCTTTGCGAAACCTGACATCCAAAAAGTTTGGGATTTTGAATTTTGGACCTTGGGTCAAGGTCGAGGTCAATCTTGACCCCGAGGTCAAGAATCTCAAGGTTTTAGGTTAGGATGCTAGAATAATGTAGAAAAGAAGTAGAAAATAGGGTAGAACAGGGGAAAAATCTAGATCCAAGTCAAAGACCCATTCAAGGAATTTTACATGACCCCAAACCACTTACTCGGAGGGTTAAACCAGTCCTAAATGGAAGTGCTTCCATTTTTAGACGTCACATTTAGTGCCCACTTTAGCAAGAGTATGGACTCAATGCAAACTCTCGGTCAAGGAGATCATTAAGAAAAAGACAATCTTATTGAAATCAGAGGGATAAAGGAATCCTTAAGCCCCCCAGGGACTCAAGTCCTCATCAACTCCAAGATTACAATAAGAGAGACATCTCTAGAAAAAGAGAGAAGAGGGTGTGATTACCTCACCCAATGAGAACTTATCTCCCATTATGAACCACACAAGGAAACATCACAACTGAAAAGATGGAGTTGAACCACCTAGTGAATGTGGCTACTCACTAGTCAACCCATCAAGGATTCACCCTTAGGAATATTCTATTCCAAAAGAGAAAAGTTAAAACAAGAGAGATCCAGTCTTAAGGACACCTCCGACCTTAAGGGATCCAAACCTTGACAATTGAAACTGAAGGGATCAAGAGATCCTATAAGATAAAAATCCATGCTTTAAGGATTAGTCACTAATCCATAAAGGGAGAAAATAGCCTTTAAAAATGTATATATTGAAAGTGCATGTGTGCAAAAAGTGATCAGAGCGTATGCCCCCACGTTAAAGTCATTGCTAACACTTTAACAAGAGAAATGGCTTGATCGGAAACATAAACAACTCCATTGTTTAAGTTTCCACTAAGAAATGTCCCCAAGTGAAGACAAATCAAGGGAAATACTACATAAACATACAAAGCACATAGAAGGGATCTACCTGCTGTGGGGTTAGTATGATCATAAGATAATATTTATATATGATATTATTGCAACTGAATTGACATCATTCCCAAAATAAAGTAGAACTACAATCACAATGGAGGAAAGAAAATAGAAGAGGTATAAAGAAGAGTCTTCTTGGACCACAACATGGAGACCAAAAAGATTCAGTGCTACCAAGTCACAAATCCAAGTAGACTACACAAGGAAAACATTTATGAACAATAGCACAAGCACAACATAACATGAAAACAACATATAAAAGAGAAAAGATACATATAGAGGAATTGTACAACATGTTTGATTCCTTTATCAACTTGCACCAACAAAGTAACAAGGGTTGTTTAAAAGAATCTTAAAAACATTTAACAAACACATTACACAAGAAGAACAATACAACAGGAAAATACACAAAAAGCTACCATGAAGGAGCAGCCAATCAAGTATGTCGCCTAATCTCCCGATCTCGTTCTATATCATTTCAGGAAGGTGGGAAACTCGCAAGAGGGACTATATCCAACGTAGTAGGAATAATAGCCAGTTCCAAAAAAGGATCCTTGTGAGAGTCAAAATGTTCGATACTAGGTGTAATTATCAATTGTGTTGAAAAGATATTAGGTAAATCAGTATCAATGTCAATAGATTCGTATTCATCATTAACATCATCAAGAGTATCTTCTTCATCAAGATTAATGAAAATAGAATCTAAGATACAAATGGAATCATCATAATCATTCATATTAACATCATTATTTGTATTAACTTCTTCTAATACATCAAGCATAGGCTGGTCAAAAGAAGGTAAATAACTTTAAAGAACAGAGGCATGACCCTTAGCTTGAGCTCAAAAATTCTTACGACGTTCATTAGTAGATTGGTTATGTATTGTCTTTTTTGAAATATGTTGAGAACTAGGAGGGACAACCACTAGTTCCTTCATAGGTTCTATATGAGGGTCAGTGGGATTCTTAGTATGATGAAAAGCAACACTAGGAGCTTGATTAATAGAACTAGAATCCATGGATAAAGGAGGTATAGAAGGTGTAAGTAAAAGACCATAGTTAAGATCCATTTGAGGCATTCTTAACTCAAGAATATTGAAATGTTGATAGGCTTGATATGACCAAAAAAGGTTATCAAGTCGAGAAGGACATGAATTAGGTAATGAAGGCCAAAAGAAGTAATGTGTAGCACAATCCTTGGGCCTAGAAGGTTGATATAAACTATGATTAATAATCTTTACTTCTTCATCATGAATGAATTTTAGACACTTATGAATAGGAGAACAACCAACGTGCATGGAATTCAACCAAGGAAAACCTAACTTAACTTGAAACTGATTAGAAGTAGGAACAACAAAAAAGGTAGTGTCCACAACTTTACCACGAAGTTCAACATGCAAGTTAATAGAACCAAATGATGGATAAAGAAAACCATTACAAGTTTGAATCCACACATCTGATGTATCATGAGAATTACATTGTAAGTTATTCAAACAAATATTTTCTTCAGTAATACCATTGACTAAGGATGTAGGATTAACAAGAAAACCATGCATAGGTATCTTATAAATCCTAGCATAAATGTAGAGGGTACCATTGAGAGCTTTAATGGTCTTAGAATCATTAAAGGTAATCAAGAGTTCCCTTGGTCTTTTATTCTTGGGTTGTTTTCAAGGTGTAGGTTGAGGTGGAGCTTGAAGTTGAGTTTGAGATTGAAGCCGGGGTGGAGATATAGATTGAGACAAAACAACATGCTCCACATGGTTAATAATCTGATTAAGATCATCCATCTTTGAATCATAAACAATATCCATAAAAGATGGCTGAATAATGGTATTCATATCAGGTGTAGGCAAAGGATTCGTATAGATTTGGAAGTTTTGATTAGGAGGAGAGACAAATTTTTTCCTACTAACATCAAAATGAACAACAAATAAAGCATTAGAATCACTTAAATATTGAGCCTTATGTTTTAAAGAATAATACTTATCAGTATCATGGCCATTCTGATGATGGTATTGACAAAAGGCTTTGTAATCAAAGGATTTGGATGCCATTGTAGAAGGTAAAAGAAGTTGAATAGGAGGTAAAGTAATCATATTAGCAGTCAACAATGTACTCATAATAGAATGTAAAGATTCAGAAAGAGGAGTAAACATATGATTCAGACGAAAAGAAGTGGATGTAGAACTAACATTATTAGATGCAACGACAACTTGATCAACAACTAAATTTTCTTTCTTATTTATCTTGACATAGTTTTTAGGCTTTTGAAACTTGTTTGGATTAGGCTCAACATCAGCCTTATCAACTGGGACATGAGCCATCAAAGTGTTTCTCTCAAATTGACTCACTTGTAATTCATAATGATGAAGCGCTGCACAAAATTGTTGAAAAGAGGTAAATCCAGTAAGCATAATCTTATCTCTAATATCCTTTTGTAAATTTGAAATAAACATACATTGAATATCAATATCAGGAACATGATAAGAAATATGAGCATAGAAATGCTTAAGTCTACCAATAAATTTAGTCAATTTTTCTTTAGTATTTTTCTTACAATGCATTAAATCAGTTAAGGACACTTGCAGACCAACATTATTTTGAAACTGTTGAATAAAGGCATTAGCAAGTTTTGAAAAGGAATCAATAGGCAAGGAAAAATACCATTGCAAGACCTTATCACAAAAAATTCTAGCAAATAACTTGGCTAAAATCCTATGATCATGAGCATAGTCACTACAAAGGATTTGAAATGTTTTAACATGAGTAACAGGGTCTCCCTTACCATTGTAATTCTCAAGATGAGGCATATCAACTTGCTAAGGAATAGGAGCATGAATAATGTCTAGGGATAAAGGACTGCCCATGTCACATGTAGGAATACTAAACTTGGATTTAGTTAAAGATGCAAGTTGTAGTTGTAAACAAGACATAGTTTGAGACAAACTAATGATTGTTGAATCATTAGATGAAATAAGAGGCATAAACACACTAGAAAAACTAGTTAAAGTGTATGAAGTGGAAGGAATGGAAGACACAACTAGGGGAACACTCATAGGAAGAGAGGGAACTGGCGTAGTCACTAAATGAGGAGTATAAGTAGGAATTCTAGGTAAAGGAACAGAAGAAGGTTCCACACTAGTGACAGGAGGAGTAAATCCTAAATCTTGAGCTTCTTGAGCTAAAGATTTAACATTTAAATGCATAAGATGAGTAATATCATGCAAGAGATTAATACCTTGGTCACTATCACGAAGAACTTTCTTAAGAGCATAAATAGCTTGAATAAAATCTTGATTATGGTTCTCTTGAGTAAGCCAATTTCCTATTTTATCAAGTTCGGTTGAATGTTTTTGGACTTGTTTAGGAGGAAATCTTAAAGCATCATCCTCATCATGAGATGAGTAAGAAGATTTATGCTCCATAGTAGGATTAGAATCATGAATAATCAAACTGTCACCTTGGATCCTAAGGAGAGGAGAGGAAGACTCGGGATCAAAGAAACCCATACATCTATGACTTCTTCTAACTAGAATATTATAAGTAGGACTAGAGGTAGTAAAGCTCATATACCAATGCAATGCAAATGAACTAAACTAGGAAAACACAAAGCATGAACAAATAAATGTTTTTGTATTTTTGCTCTATAAGAAATGTAAATGCAAACACATAAAAGAAGGCTAATACATGCAAGATCTAACACCATAAAAAAAAGAGTTGTCTATCACAGTTTCACAAAAATGTAATATAGGAAAATGGAGTATGGTTACCAAAGTGTAATGTATGTATTATATATAGGATTGGGGAAGGTAAGATCTTCCTCTTAACCCTAAATTCCTAACAGAAAGATCCAAATTGATTAACCACAAGAAGATGGTCAATGCATAAATGAATCAATTGATGGAGAATATGAAGAAAGGAGAAAACCTTATATTCCATTATGGAAAGAAGTATTGATATCTTAATTTTATTCAAGACAAATACTAACCTCAAAATATGATAGATTTGGAAAATGTTGTTTTCTGAAGTTTGTACTTAGTTTTGGGAAATTTTTTAACTTGATCTGGCTTGGAAGCACAAAGATAGAGAAAACCCAGAAACCTTTTTCTTTTCTAAAAAAAGGTCGACCTTCACCTAGGTAGAAAGGTCGACCGTGACCCCTTTATGTTGACCTTGACCTGCACTACTCTAATGGAAATTCTATTCAAAAATCTTGAAAGGCTGTCAAAAAGGGCATCCAGATCTCCACTATAATTTTTTGTTCCATACCTATCCCTTGAAGAAAAATGGCATTGTTTGTTGGGGGGAGAGGGGTTTTCCTTGGTCAAACCCCAATTTAGGAATTAACCTTGAAATTGAATTGAAATTGTTGTAATAAACAAAGTAAATGAAGTAATTCACCTTGCCTATGTTGGAACCCTTGTGGAGGATTCGAATCCTTGAATCCACAAGTATGGATGCTCCAAATGAATGTAGAATTGGATGTAGGATGTGTCAAATCAATTGTCTTTAGATATTAAACACCAATCTTGAATGAATCATTGAATAAGAATAAGCTTGAATGGATGTGGATGAAGAAATCTTCAATAAGAGGGCTCCATAGAGATTGAATCCTTCAATGGTTACCAGTGGATCTCCTTGATAAATTGGATCTTGAATGATTGAATGATTGAAGATGAATGAATGCTTGAATTATTTCCTTCTCCTTTTTTCTTTCTTCTTGATTTGAGGGATGCTTGAGTGCTTGATTGCAAAAGAGATATGAAAGATGGATTGAAATGAGAGAGGAAGGCTTCCTTTTATACTTGTCTAGGGCACAAACTTCTAGAGTGGCCTACATAGGAGAATTAAATTCCCATTTAAACCTTAACCACTAGAAATGGACCTAAATTAAATATAATTTAAGAGTTTACTGTTCTGAAGCCCAAATTAGCTGACCCAGAAGTGAGAAATAAATCTTTCCGAAACATGACATCCGAAAACTTTGGGATTTTGAATTTTAGACCCTCAGTCAAGGTCGAGGTCAACTTTGACCTAGGTCAGGGTCAAGGTTGACCTTGACCTAAAAGGTCAAACTTGACCTTGAGGTCCAGAATCTTAGGGTTTCAGGTTAGGATGCCAGAATAATGTAAAAAAGAAGTGAAAAATGGTCCAGAATAGGGGAAAAATCCAGATCCAATTCAAAGACCCATTCAAGGAATTTGACATGACCCCAAACCACTTACTCAGAGGGCTAAATAAGTCCTGAATGGAAGTGCTTCTATTTTTTGATGCTACAATATGAAATGTAATTGGAAAGAGGCTAAATATTTAACCACTTCTCACTCCAAAGGTAAATGAGGGGCTTCCATCCTTGTAGGCCCACAATGGAGTAAATTTATTGTTAGGTGGATCTTCTCTCCTTGTAACAGGTTGGTGTGGTTCATATTCAAATTTGGGCATATGGACTTCGGTGTACAATCTTTCTATGTTTCCAATGGATACAGGGAAATAGTGGAGTTATGGAAATGGATGTTACAATTGGAGTCCACTCTATATATTTTTAGGAGGTACCTTTAATATTATAGAGAGCCTACATGACAAAGCTAGTGGATACAATTTTGAATGGAAGTGTTATGAGAACTTTTACTAGTCTAAAGTATTGAACAAACACATTATGATGGATCCATTGGCTGGTAGCACAGTAGAGAAAAAGGAATATGGTTTACTTGGTGAAACTACAAATAGGGTAGAAGAAGATCTATAACAATCTTGATAGATTCTACATTCATAGAATTTTTTTTGGATTTAGGAAGGTTACCGATGGATCTAGTGTTAGGATTATCCTCTAAGAACTGTTAGATCACCACCTCATTATTTTTGATATATTTCAGAAGGAAAAATCTACCAGCCCCACTGGTAAAAGACATATTCCTTCACTCTCAATAACAATTTACTGAATGATGAGGATGTTAAACTTGATGTGAGTATTATAATGCTTAAAAATAAAAGGATGGTTAAACACAACATTTCCATTAATAGATTGGAATAGAACACTAAAATATGAAAGTCCTTGTTTCAAGTGGTTGGTGGAAAGAAAGATAGAGATAACTAGTGGGTTGAGACATATCTACATAACAATCTAGTCATTGTTGAGGATTCCATGTAGAACAATCCTGCTAACCAGGAAGACAAGGAGATCTTGTATCGAGCTAGGGATTCTTTAAGGAAACTATAAAGAATCAAAGTCTAAGAGGCCAAGACTAGAGCCAAGCTGAGTTTGGTTAACAAAGGGAATAAAGGTTCCAAATAATTTTTTTTTCAAATCCTCAAAAATAAAGAGGCTAAGGACATGATTGATTTTATTTGGGAGGATGAGAAGGAGAAACCTAGTCAATATGATATTTTGAAATCCTTCTCCTCCTTATATAGTAGAATTTCCACTTTAGAATATGTGGGATATGACATAGAGGGGGATAGAGATGAAATCAAAATAATATCCCCAAGAAAGTATCCATGGAGGATGCAAGTTTTTTATTAGGGAAATCTCCATGGAGGAAATCAATAAATATATGTACTATCCCTTAGCAATGAAAAACCCTTATTTTTTAATGGGATTTTCAAAAAAATTAATAAGAACAACATTAGCTAGATACGAGAAGAGATATACTGGGGGCATTCTGAAGCCATTGAGCTAGGAGGCAAGAATAATTGTGGTTTGATTAAGTTGATTTGAAAGGAAGGGGATAAAACTCTCATAAAGAATTGGAGACCTATTAGACTTCTTAATGTATTAAATAAGATATTAGCCAAGGTATTGGCAAAGAGACTTAAGAATATTCTTTTCCTTGTGATTAACTAAACACAAAATAACTTTGTGAAGGGTCGCAATATTTTGAAAACTTTTCTTACCTATTGGGAATCCATGAACTAAGCCCAAGATTATAATGAACAAGTATGTATGATGCTACTAGATTATGAAAAATCTTATGATAGAATATATTAAGGTTTTAAATTTATGATTTTGGAAATTATGGGCTTCCCCAAACTATCCTGTCAGATGATTTAGACATTTTTAAATGATGCCAAGGCATGGGTGAAATTAAATAGTATTTGGTTATAATCCTTTGACCTATTTAGATATATTAGGAAAGGTTGTTATATTACACCAGTCGTATTTTTGATAGCTTTTGATACCTTTAAACTGAAAAGGTGATTTTAAATTTGATGGTCAATAGGCTTTTTCTTACCCTTTCAAAACCACATAGCCATGGGGGCTGACCCCCAAACAAGGCAACCACGTGGGTTGAGGTGTATTTAATACACATAAGGGGATCCAAAACCAATTAAAATATGAGGTGTCAATGAGAAGGTTCATGTATGATGCATAGAGGATACCCCGATGTGCAAAGGAGGCATAGAAGGAGTTTGTGGGGGTTTACACATAGATAATGCTAGTCACATGGTGCAAGGAGATTTTCTTAGTGGCTTCATAGTGAAGAGGTTGAAAATAAATTTCCAAGAGATAATTTCTATAGGATATAGGCTTCAATATATCGATATCTACTCATATACCATGTAAATTTATAGAATTAATCATAGATACAAAATAAGAATAATAACATTAATGAGAGAAAAGTTGACCAGATCAATAAAATGGAGAATAAATTTACATATAGGAAGACTGATTTGGTTGAATTAGAAGTCAAACCCAACACTGAGTGAGAGGTGGTGAGTTTCCTCCCACTAAAGTAGAATGAGGTTTCAAAATATAATTGACATCTCTCTAATCATCTCCTAAATAATGAAAAATTGTATGAACAAGTGTCAAATACATGGATGAACAAGTAGGATTAATTAATGCTAAGTGTATTTAAATAAAATAAATACACTAACACCCATGTTTAAGAATAACTTAGGAAGGAAAGAGAAAAATGGATCCTAATTACTAGTCATGTGAGGTATCCATGTATAATAAAATATCTCATAAATAGAGGAAGAGAGAAAATCCAATGGGAAACATCTATCCTCAAAAATAATAATAATAAAAGAATAAGCCTAGAAGCCCCCCAAGGATGATGATGCAACTAATGTAGACCACACACCAAGAAGAGATTGTATATTAATGAAATTTCTATATATGAAGGGTTTGGTGAAGATGTCATCAACATACTCTAAAGACTATAAAAACACTAAATCATTTTCCTCATCCATAGCAATATTCCACTCTGGTATACTTGTTGCCTCTTTGACTGTCTATTGATAAAAACTAAAGAAAATAAGGGTTGTGTAGCCTCCTAAAAATTGAGTTGATTATGACTGCCATCTATTGAATCATGTACCCCAATATCTACCCCTTGTAGAGTGTGATTTATGGGTGATACAAAAATATAAACCTCCAATGGAATCCCTCAACTAGATTAAGATGATTCATCATCACTATTGTCACTATAGGAACTACAAGAAGAAGATTATTCTCTCGAACTTTTCTATGAACTTAATAAATCATCAATACTATAATAAGGATATGAAGAGCCCGCATCTAGTTGAAAACACATATAGTGTGCAACACTAGAAATGTTAATCCATGAAGATAAAGATGATAATGATGTAGAAACTAAGGCCTTCCCTTTCAATTTCTCATTTTCCTTAGTATATTCTTGATTTGAAGAAGATGCTTTGACATAATCAGTTACCCCAATATTATTATTCTTGAGTAGAAAAGTAAGGTGATCAATTTGATTTTTCATGTATTGATGTTCTTCATGACCAATTTTCTTACAAAAGGAACATTTAACTCTTTCAATAGTTGATTTACCTTGTTCAGATGAGTTATCCTTTTTGATGTTGTCAATTTTATCTTCTTTCTTATGTTCCTTTCCCTTTTTAGTATTTTTTCTATCATCATTTTGTTTCTTTTCATTTGTTCTAATTAGAGCTTGTGGCTTAGTAAATTTCAAATTACCCATTTGAATTTATGTTTCTTTCACCCTTCAAATATAAGAAAAGAAGTTATCTAGTGTGGGAATTTTCCATGAGCTTCCAAGAGCTCTTTTAATAGAATAGAAAGTAGAAACAAAAATAGAAAATTTAGAACCTAGTTTGGAAAGTACATAAATGATTAAATGATCCTCTTTCTTGTCAATTCCACAATCTTTTAATTACAACTTTAATCATTTAAATTTAGTAAAACATTCATCTAAAGTTTTAAATCTTCTAGGGCTTAGATCTAAGAGTTCATTTTCCAATTCATGGCTTCTATGTTCATAAATTATCTCAAATAGCTTTTTTAGAGCTTCCCAAACTTTGTTGGATGTTTTAAAGTTCCCAACATGAAATAATAATTTAGGAGATAGATTTAATGATAAGAAACAAAATTCTTGGCCATACTTATTAATTTTTTTTTCCCTTAGTTACATGAGGTTCTTTTCCTGTTTCCATTTGTTACTCTAAATAAGCCTTTACTCTTAAGTACAAGAATTAATTTTAGCTTCCAATCATGATAATTGAAAGGTGTTAGAAGTTGTATAGTCATATTAGAATCCATGCTACTAGACAAGTAGATTATTTCTTTGTATAATTTATAAATGAAGAGCTTTATACTTGTAGAAAATGTGAAGTGAAGGAATACCACAATACAAAAAAAGAACTTCTTGATGAAGTGTGAAAATTAGACAACACTCCTCTTGATTATCTTTTTATTCCCCCCTTATTTTTGGAACTTTATAGAAGGAGTTATTTTTAACCAAACCAAAAAAACATTGCAAATGGTACTTTATATTGAGAGTGCACGAGTATATCCTTTTGATTTATGATAAAATTATTATGCACTTTTGTAAAAACAACACTAAATTTTGAGTTACTAAGATTTTTTTTTGAGGAAAATAATTTTTTCCTTTCTACAATATTAATCCTCCTCCAAAAATATTTATATAGCTTTACCAAATGAAAATTATGAAATAAAAAAGGAGTAAATTAATCCCCCTTGGGTTGGAAATAAATAGGGGCTTAAATCACATATGACCAAGGGCTAAACTCAAAAAAAGTTTCCCCCATCTTCATTACATCAAAACCCCTAGTTACTTATTTCATCACATAATAAATTTTTTGGAGATGAATTGTAACCATAAAGGTGATTTAAAATTTGACAATTGTCACCATTTTCTAAACCATTTCAAACCCACACAACCCACATGGGTTGATGCAAAAATGAGACACTTGAATGGGTTAATGCACAAATGACACACATGAGGGAGTGTATGACCAATGCACACAAGAGGATCTGATGAGGAGGTGCATGGCCCATGCATAGAGCATGCTGGCTATGAGGCACACATAGATGCTATTGGTGGTTGCATGTGCTATGGTGGGGCCACCATACCTAGAACACAATATTATAAGAGTTGAATGTTGTAGGATATAGGATGAAACATGTCTATATCTACTCTATTACCATGTAAATTTAAATAATGAATTACAGATGAAAAATAAGAACAATAACATCAACGAGACAAAAGTCCACTCGATCAAAAAATCAGAGAAGAAATGTACATATAGGAAGAGTTATTAGGTCTATTTAAAAGTTGAACCCACAAATCACTGATTAGTGATGGGCTTCATTTTACTAAACTAGTACGCGGTGTTGAAATAGAATTAACAACTCTCTAATAATCTCCTACATGATGAAAAATTGTATGAACAAGTGTCAAATACATGGATGACTAAGTAGGATTAGTTAAGCCTAAGTGTAGATAAAAAAAATACAATAACATTAGTTATTGAGAGAAAATTTTATTTCCCCTAGTTTTAGAGGTGTTAGAATTTCTAATGGTAATGATCTAACCAACATTCTATTTGTAGATGATATACGTGTTCTGATTGAATTATAAGAATGCAATGTCAGTGAACTAATGTTTAAGCTACATCTCTTTTGTGCTATCTCAGGGAGAAAGGTATCACTTCCCAAAGATATCATGTTATGGTGGAATGATCACTCTCCAACTTGGTGTGTTAAATTTTTCCTATCCTAGAGAGGACATAGTCATAAATTTAAGAATTTGGGTTTACCATTCTCTATCAACCCCTGGATCTTAAAGAAATGTGAGAATTGATCAAGGGAATGGAGCACTCACTCCCTGTCATTGGCTAGTAGATTTTAGGTATGCTTGAAGTTATTTTCCTCTTAGAATATACTATGCCTCAGCTTAGCTTTTAATAAATCTCATTTTAACTACATATAGAAATAGATTAGAGATTTCTTGCAGTTGAATGGTAGAGTGAAGAGGAATAGGCATGTTGGTAATTGGAAGTTTCATACTATGAGAATAAGCAATGGTAGATTAGGGCTGAAAGATTTGAGGACCCAATGGATTAATCTAGAAGTTAAGTATATTTCTAAGGCTATCGAATAAGAGGAGCCTTGGAAGGTCTTACTGAGACATAATATCTCAAGATAAATCCTATCCAAAGGATCCCCTTCAAAGGGTTTTAGTTTATGTGATATAATGGTTGGGAATCTATCTATATAAGTGTTAGGATCCAATGTGTTAAAATCCATATGGAAGGAATAGAAACTGTTAGATTAAGGATCATGAGAAACAATATTATTGATGGTAGGATGATATGTGGCAAGAGATCAATATGTGGAATTTGAAACATGGGGATAAGCCTTTGGCTCTTCTTCAAGGGTTCTCTTGTATAAGTTAGGTAAATAAATATATTAAACATTTCTTTGAAATCATGAAGGATGGTAATATATTGAGCTAAGTAGAGCTAGGGATGAATTTTGACATCTCCAAAACATAATGGAGGACATACTCAGTATTGAGGGAGACCTATATCTCTCTCTCCCTTCCTAGGGGCTAAAACTATAATGACACTAGGATGAACCATGAAAAATGGCTAGTTGGATCATGTTTTCACAATACTGAGGAAAAGTATATCTATAATCTCCTTATTGATAATCATGAAATCCTTGTTCATGTGAAATCTTGTTAAAACACATATTTAGACCTCATGGTCAGGTAGAAAATATTCAATAGATTATGGGATAGTCTTAATTAACATAAAAAGAAATACATTATATGGTATTTCCTCCTATATAGATTACCAGTCAAGAATCCTAATGGGAAACCAAACTTTTTCTCCTATATACTTCTTGAGTCTATGTATCATATTTTTTTTGGTGTCTATTTGCTAGTGAAGTCTGGGGTATATTTGGCTTTGTTTTAAATGTGAATTTTGATACCAACAATGTTATTTTTGGTACTATTTTGAGTGCTAAGGACTATAATTATTTTTCATCTATTTTGTCTATTAAAATTTTATGGAATATATGGAAGTTGCATAATGACAAATTTTTTAATTGGAAATATAGGTATCTTATTGAGTCTCTGCAAAGACACATTTTTAACAATATTTATATGCAAGTTTAAGTAGTGATGATGTTGGAAGTAAAGAAAATTTTAAACCTACAATATCGAACCACAAGGATGTTTAAATGAGAAATTTCCTATGGATACACTTGGACTAGGTCAACCCCTAAATGACCTCCATTTGTGGTTGCATTTGATAACTTCATGGACAACATGAATAAATAAACTATGAAAGAAAGAAAAGATATATAAGCTCCTATTGATGCACTACCACTTGTTGTCTCTCATCGGAAAGGAGTGGGTATAATTGCAAATCACCCTTACAAATAGTGCATTCAAGACGATAAGATTATGAGATGTATAGAAGGTATATTTGCCTAGACTACATGGGTGGATAGAAAGCACATTGATAGATTTTGAAGTTTTAGAGTTACTTGCAATATTTTTTGTAATACATTTTGTATATTTGATGTATATTCTCAATCTGATTCAATTCAATAGTAACTATAATATAGTAGTATATCTCATATTATAGATAATGTGTAGATAATGTGAAGTATGATCTATGATGTAAAGTGGTATTGCCTACCGTATTGGACATATAGTATAGTAACTATTGAACAATAATTTCTATCAATGTAAGATTTTTGAATAATAAGTAATAGAAATAATATTTATTCAAAAGAACCCCTAAATGTTTAGGGCTAGGAAATATTTTGATCATCTCTTAAAATAACATTCCTTGATACCAATGCATGTCCCCTCAGTAGATAATGGTGGGGCTTACCTATATAAATGCACAACCCCTAAGATGAAGCTAAGTCCCACCTTAAATTTGTCATCTCTGATGATGAGGACTTTGATTCATCCCCTTCTTTTGAGTGTGTTCCACACTCCTTTTTCTCTAGCTTTGATGTGAAAGAAAAATGGAAAGTGATGGGTTATTCCTTTGTATTGCCTAAAGGAAAAGGAAATGCCCCTTTAGCTTCCGACTATTCTTGTGTGAATGAACTCAAAAAGGATATTTCTCAAGGTGAGGATCCTTTTCTACACCCTCCAACTAGTAATGAAAATGATTTGAATATTAACATACAGATTCATATGGGGGAAGAAACTCTGTTAAAAAAATGATCATCAATTTATGATAATGCGACTATTGGAAATAATATTAAGGATACCATGGATGGTCTCTATTCACTAATAATGTTAATTTTTTTGAAGATTAATTCCCTCAAGTACAAAGGGGTGACTACCTCTAGCAATCAAAGTGTCAAAAAAAATATTACCATGACTCACAAACTTGTCAAGGTAGTTAAAGATGTAAAAAAAAGATCACCAGCATGGAATCAAACCTTTGGAGGATGATGTTTCCAAATTCAATGAGAGATTGAGAATAGTTTTACCAATGTTCTATAATAATTTGAAGAATAATTTAGATGTAATTAGGAATCTCAATACCCAAGTTGTATATTATCCTCTTATGGGATTACAATTGTTGCTCTCATCATGATTCTTTCTCCTCAATGTAGTTAAACCTAAGATATAATTCCTCTATCTTCATTCTTAGCTTATACTAGGTTTAGCTTGGGAGATCCTCCTATAGTTCTTCTTCCATGGTATAATTTGAGAATTCCAATTCCCTCCAACCTTCTTCTGTACAATTAAAAAGACAAAATGCTTTTGTGGGATTTCTCATACTCTACCACTATTATATTTGTTTCCCCTCTAAAGCCCTCTTCCTCATTTTTGAGTTTGCATTTCATTTTGGGTATCATATAATTTATTATTTCTCCTCCTTTATTCCTTTGAAAATATTGCCTTTTTTTTCCTCTACCTTTAGAGCCAATTGGTAGGCCTCTTCCATACTACTAACTCCATACATTTTGAACTCATATTGAATAGATAATATTAGAATAATTACATACCTATCAACTACTTTCACATCAATTTCTTGATTCTCTACAAGGATTGACAACTTATAAAACTCATTTATATATTCTTCCAGAATAAATAGATAATATTTAAAATTTTGAAACCTTCAAAAAAGGTTGTGAGCATAGTCTATGGAAGAAAAAAAATTCTCTCAACTTCTCCTTGTTTAGATTTCTTATATTATCCTTTCTTTTGTGATTTATTTATTTCTATAAATGATCCCACTAGATCAATTCATGACCCTTCAACTTGGTGCATAAAAAATTAACCTTATTTTCCTCAATCACAAGCATCTAGCCAAGGAATTTATCCATACTATTTGAATAGTTTATCAACTCCTTTAGTTTGAGAGTACCTACATAATCATAATCATCAATTTTAATTTCATCATTATTTCTACCTTCCAATGCTCTAAGAGTCCTTTCTTCAAAGGCTATACACTCTAATTTTTATTCATCTTCATAATTTGCATGTTGATTTAGGGATCTCTATATTTTTTCTTCATCATAATTATTTAGTCTTACTCCTTGATTCACTATCATGACTTCTTGAGCTATTCTACCTATCTTTATAGATTTTTCATATCTCTATGTACCCGTGCAATGCCTCTTGAATAAGAAAAATAATTGAATGAAGTAGGGATGGGAGAGGGTGAATTGGTTATCCACATGGGTTAATGTACAAATGACACACATGAGGGAGTGTATGACCAATGCACACAATAGGATCCGATGGGGAGGTGCATGGCCCATGCATAGAGAATGTTGGCTATGAGGCACACGAAAATGCTATTGGTGGTTGTGCATGCTATGGTGGGGCCACCACACCTAGAACATAATTTTCTAAGAGTTGAATGTTGTATGAGATAGGATTAAAAATATCTATATCTACTCTATTAACATGTAAATGATCTAATGGTAATGATCTAACCAACATTATGTTTGTAGATGATATAGGTGTTCTGATTGAATTATAATAATGCAATGTCAATGATCTAATGTTTAAGCTACATCTCTTTTGTGCTATCTTAGGGAGAAAGGTATCAATTCCAAAATATATCATGTTATTATGGAATGACCACTCTCCAACTTGGTGTGATAAATTTTTCCTATCCTAGAGAGGACCTAATCATCAATTTAAGAATTTGGGTTTACCATTCTCTATCAACCCTTGGATCTTAAAGAAATGTGAGAATTGATCAAAGGAATGGAGCACTCATTCCCTCTCATTGGCTGGTAGATTTCAAGTATGCTTGAAATTGTTTTTCTCTTCGAATATACTATGCCTTAGCCTAGCTTTTAATAAATCTCATTTTGACTACATCTAGAAATAGATTAGAGATTTCTTGCAATTGAATGGTAGAGGGAAGAGGAATAGGCATGTTGGTAATTGGAAATTGCATACTATGAGAATAACCAATGGTGGATTAGGGCTGAAACATTTGAGGACCCAATGGATTGATCTAATGTTTAGTTAAGTATATTTCTAAGGCCATCCAACAAGAGGAGCCTTGGAAGGTCTTAGTGAGACATAATATCTCAAGGGAAATCCTATCCAAAGGATCCCCTTAGAAGGGTTTTTGTTTATGTGATATTATGGTTGGGAATCTCTTTATATAAGTGTTAGGATCCAATGTGTTAAAATCCATATGGAAGGAATGGAGACTATTAGATTAAGGATCATGAGAAACAATAGTATAAAGGATGGTAGGATGATATGTGGTGAGAGATCAATATGTGGAATTTGAAACATGGGGATAAGCCTTTGGCTCTTCTTCAAGGGTTCTCTTTTATAAGTTAGGTAGATAAATATATTAAACATTTCTCTGAAATCATGAAGGATGGTAAGTTATTGAGCTAGCTAGAGCTAGGGATGAAGTTTGACATCTCCAAAACATAATGGAGGACATACTCAGTACTAAGGGAGACCTATATCTCTCTCCCTTCCTAGGGGCTAAAACTATAATGACACTAGGATGAACCATTACAAATGGCTAGCTGGATCATGTCTTCACACTATTGAGGAAAACTATATCTATAATCTCGTTATTGATAATAATGAAATCCTTGTTCATGTTAAATCTTGTTATAACACATATTTAGACCTCATGGTCAGGTAGAAAATATTCAATAGATTATGGGATAGTCTTAATTAACCTAAAAAGAAATACATAATGTTGTATTTCCTCCTATACAGATTACCAGTGAAGAATCCTAATGGGAAACAAAAAAATTTCTCATTCTATATACTTCTTAAGTCTATGTATCATATCTTTTTTTGGTGTCTATTTGCTAGTGAAGTCTGGGGTTTATGTGGCTTTATTTTAAATGTGAATTTTGATACCAACAATGTTATTTTAGGTACTATTTTGAGTGCTAAGGACTATAATTATTTTTCATTTATTTTGTCTATTAAAATTCTATGGAATACATGGAAGTTGCATAATGACAATATTTTTAATTGGAAATATAGGTATCTTATCGAGTCTCTGCAAAGAATCATTTTTTGCAATATTTATATGAAATTTTAAGTAGTGATGATGTTGGAAGAAAAGAAAATTTTAAACCTACAATATAGAACCACAAGGATGTTTAAATGAGAAATTTCCTATGGATGCACTTGGATTAGGTCAACCCCTAAACGAACTCCATTTGTGGTTGCATTTGATAACTTCATGGATGAGATGAATAAAAATAAAATGAAAGAAAGACAAGATATATAAGATCCTATTGATGCACTACCACTTGTTGTCTCTCTTGGGAAATGAATGGGTATAGTTGTGAATCACCCTTACAAATACTGCATTCAAGATGATAAGATTATGAGATGTATAGAAGGTATATTTGCCTAGACTACATGGGTGGATAGAAAGCACATTGATAGATTTTGAAGTTTTAGAGTTATTTGCAATATTTTTTTGTAATCCATTTTGTATATTTGATGTATATTCTCAATTTGATTCAATTCAATAGTAACTATAATATAGTAGCATATCTCATATTATAGATAATGTGTAGATAATGTGAAGTATGATCTATGATGTAAAGTGGTATTACCTAGTGTATAGGACATATAGTAGTAACTATTGAACAATAATCTCTATCAATGTAATATTTTTGAATAATAAGTAATATAAATATTCTTTATTCAAAAGAACCTTTAAATGTTGAGGGCTAGGAAATATTTTGATCATCTCTTAAAATAACATTCCTCAATGCCAATGCATGTCCCCTCGATAGATAATGGTGGGGCTTACCTATATAAATGCAAAACCCCTAAGATGAAGCTAAGTCCCACCTTAAATTTGTCATCTCTGATGATGAGGGCTTTGATTGATTCCCTTATTTTGAGTTTATTCCACACTCCTTTTTCTCTAGCTTTGATGTGAAAGAAAAATGGAAAGTGATGGGTTATTCCTCTATATTGCCTAAAGGAAAAGGAAATGCCCCTTCAACTTCCCACTATTCTTGTGTGAATGAACTCAAAAAGTATATTTCTCAAGGTGAGGATCCTTGTCTACACCCTCCAACTAGTAAAGAAAATTATTTGAACATTAACATCAAAATCATATGGGGGAAGAAACTCTGTTGGAAAAATGATCATCAATTTATGATAGTGTGACTATTAGAAATAATATTAAGGATACCATGGATGGTCTCTATTCACTAATAATGTTAATTCATTTGAAGATTAATTCCCTCAAGTAGAGAGCGGTGACTACCTCCAACAATCAAAGTGTCAAAAAAATATACCATGACTCACAAACTTTTCAAGGTAGTTAAAAATGTAAAAAAAGATCACCAACATGGAATCAAACCTTTGGAGGATGATGTTTCCAAATTCAATGAGAGATTGAACATAGTTTTACTAGTGTTCTACACTAATATGAAGAATAATTTAGATGGAATTAGGAATCTCAATACCCAAGTTGAGAATATTCATGGTCTAAATTAAAGGGCTCTACTGATTCCCCAAATAGAAGTGTTAATGTTTGTATCAGTTTCTGGGTTCAATTGTGTAGAATTTTTTCCATCAACGTTTCAGATCATACTACATGATCCATCATCAGGATGCTAGAGATAAAAGAACATGATGGATCATGTTCTTTTATGTCTAGCATCCTGATGATGGATCATCTAGTATGATTTGAAACGTTGATGGAAACAATTCTACACAATCAAACCTAGAAACTGATACAAACATTAATATGGATTGTGGAAATCTAATGGATTTGATAGAAGTGTTAAGTCTAGAAAGTAGATAGAAAACTATGGGATGACCATTAACTATCTTCTGTAACCTACCACAAAAATTCAAAGCATGGAAAATATACACCAATTGATAGTGTGGTCAACGGGGTGTTAAGTATAAATGATTAATTGATCAAAAATAATGAATTTTTTCTAAACACTCTATAAGGTTTCTAGGTTTTTGTCATATGTTTCCTAAGTCGATGGTTTTTTGTGGTTGTATGGATGATTAGGTATTAGTTTATGTTTCTTGGATTGTTTTTTATGTAAGGTTTTTAATTTCTTTTGAAAATTATTTTCCTTTAATAAGAAAATGATGATTTAATGATTTTTTTTGTTGTTAAACAATTAACGTAGTTTCTAATGGAAACATTTTAATAAATTAGTTGCTAAACAAAATTTTAATTCAAAATAAACTATAAAATTATTGATGCTTTCATCTAGAAAAGTGTTTCTACAAATCCTATATTATGAAGAAATCCCATACAAAAAATGCTAATTTTGGAAAGTCTTGGAGAGTTTCTAAGAGTTTATAATTAGTTAACTATAATATTTATGAATGAAGGAAGACAATTTCCATAGGGAATATTGACACTAATGATAATAATTTTAATGAATTCACTTAAATCATATAAATTTATATTATAAATATCAAGTAAATTATCTATTTGATATCTTTTAATAATTCTTTAAATCAACTTGATGATGGAGGAAATGAAATTATATAAGATTATATACATAATATTAGTTATCAATTTTTAAATATAACATATAATTAAGAGATAATTAAAAGTTCTCTATACTACAAAATTAAATAAGTTACTAAAAGAATACAAATAATTCAATAAAAAACTAAATTAATGCCTAAGATTTATAGTCATAGAAGACTAAAATTTCAATATAGTATCCTAAAATATTAATAAGTGTTTGTGTTGGGATTATGGAAAGATAAGTACTAAGAGGGGAGGGGTGAATCAGTACCGACAAAAAGTTTTAACACTTAAACTTTGCAATAGTAGATCTTAATTAACCAACTGATTTCATTATTTGAAACATACATTCATATAACTGAAAATGTAAAGTGCATGTAAAAAAAATAATAAATCATACATGAAAATTCATACTCATGACATAGATATTTTGGTTATGCAAAAACCCTTGTAAGAAGGTAAAAACTACGGTGGGGATGACACCCACAAATCTTCACTACTATAACAAGTAAAGTATGCCAGTTAAGGCTACAATTTGTGATCACTTATGATGATCTTACCCTGTTAGGAGTAACAAAAAGATTGACTATATCTACTAGGTTAGAGGATTTTAACAACACAAAGTATGAGTGTACCCGGTTAAGAGATTTAAACAAGAACTTTTAAGTCCACTCTATTAAGATATTTTGATAAGCTACGATGGTTAAATTGATAACAATAAAGTATCTATAAAATAAAAACTTATTCTTGTCTGATTCAAATCTATGAAGTATCAAATAAATATCATGTCAATGTGATGTATATGCTCTTCTGTTCTTCTCGGTAGCCTTGTATGTGTTTCAAAAACTGATTGCCTCTATCATAAACTTTCGGTCAAAAACCCTTATCTGATCTCTTGATGTCCTTAATGCAGCTACTACTTCATGATACATGATTATAATGACATATTTATAATTATATATCAAACTGACTTGACCTAATTAGGGTTTATATCATCTTAGAAAACCTAAGATGAATAGTGTATAAAAATAACCTAGATCTAACATTACATAGGAATCATCACAATATAAATCATTACATCCATATTACATATGTCTTGATCTTGGTAAACTATTTACTGATCAATGTAAACCATTTTCATAGGTATATGTACCATTCCTAATTACAATGACATTTCCTTCTTTACTCAGTAATCACTACATTCACTATTTTGTAAATTAATGATGTTGAGTGTGTATGAATGCTCGATGATCATTCACTCAGTACTTAGTAATTTCCTATCATTTGGTAAGTGTTCTCGGTCAAACCTATATTTAGGTATCTTTAAGTTCTACCTTGACTCTTCTTGGTGTGAAGGTTTTGTATGCTTCATCGACTATCTGTTTGTATCCTTTTTCCAACCTTTACCGACTGAATAACTGATTGATACTAATGACAATCCATTAATGCTCAAACTAGAGATAACAATCTCCAGCTTTGGCATTAGTATCAAAACCTTATGTATATGTATCGATTAACTCAAAAACATACTAAATCCATATATATACAGACTATATTAACTAGCTCTTTTCTTTATAGACTCCCCCTTTGTGCATGCTCTCGGTGGTGTGAAGTACATAGTCCAGCATATACATGACTTTCCCCCTTTTTGAAATTAATGCCGGTAGAAAAAAATGTACTTAAAACTTATCAAAAATATGCTAGTGAGTTTTCTATAGGCATTCCAAGAGGTTTTCCCATTCCTCTTTCAAGTTGTCAAGAGCAATGTGCTCTAGACCGACTTGTGCATGCATATAAAAAATATTCTCAAGTAAAGAGATCTTTGGGTGGAAAATAAAACTTTTGCCTTATTGACATCTCTCTTCATGATTTTTAGATCTGGAAAAAGATCAACTTGTAGCTCAATGACTTGGTCACTTGTGGTATCTTCTTGCTTCCTCAAATTTGATCTCAACCACCTAAGTTCTTGAACTTTAGATACATGCTTGTGAAAATAATTTGGCTCAGTTAGAGAACTGTGTGCTAAAATGTTGTCACACTTCTATGAATCCTTACATGCAAGAAAACTCAAAAATGAGCCCTCACAAATCGATCCATAGCTCCCTAGGCATGGAGTGCAAGGGTTTTTAAGAATGCTCTCAGCTAGAGCTATTAAGCCTATAACCTTGCTAGTAAACCATGCAATGGGAGATTCAAGGAAGACAAGGGAAAGAATACCAATATCCCCAATGAAGCCAAATGTATACAATGCAAAGCAAATCTATATGACAATGCAAGTTAATCTATTGCATAAAAGGAAATCTAAGCTAAGAATGAAGCTATGAAAATGCAAATACTATGCATGAAAATGAAATCTAACTATGAAGCAAGAAAGCCATGATGATGCAAGAATGAAGACAAGAAGATAGAGTGTTGATGAAGATCCAAGATAAATGCCAACAATGCTCCAAATCTTCAAACCCTAGATGCAAGAATATCTCCAAAAGCTCCAAGATGACCTAGAAAACCTGTAGCATAACAATAGCATAAAAATTTGTGTGTGCAAATGAGGAAGAGAGCTCTTCTTTTATAGGAGGTGAAAAATCAATGGACCATGGAGATTAAGAGGCAAAAGATTTAATCAATGGTGGAGAAAAAAAGAGCTTGATCCTTGTGCACAAATATCCTCCAATAGGAAAATTAGAAGCATTTACTTTATGTTGAGCATTTACTTTATGTCCATGTGAGACAAAAAGTGCTTTTCTTTTATTTTTTATTTTATTTTTCTTTATAAATAAGAATTAAATGCTTTATTTGTGCAACAAAGATAAGAAGAAAAGTGAGGATTTTTTATTTAACTAAAAGGGGAGGAAATTCCTTTTAATTAAATAAAGGCTTAGGATAAGATGGTTAGCCCATAGAAAATAATCAAATAAATGATAGGACTAGGATTTAATCAAGAACAAGAAATTGATGATTTTAGCAAAAGGGACTAATAGTCTAGATGACCATTTTTAGGTGTATACATTTTGCCCCTCTTTGAAAAATGTGAGATTGGTTTGGGATCACATGTAGTCAAAGAATAGATCAGCAAGAAATAGCCAAGAAGGCAAGAGATAGCCAAGAAGGCAAGCAAATAGCCAAGAAAGCAAGCAAATAGCGATCTGACTCCAAAGAATGAAGTGCAGAGAGATAGCAAATCCTGCATGGTCAGCCTGGTAGTGACAATACTGAACACTTAGGAAAGAGATAACCAATAATATATGATGTGTCTGCCCCCTTGGGATCGAAAGTGAAATCCAGGTGGAGGGAATGTAGAAGCAAGAGCAACATGATCAAATCACTAGAAATCATAATCAAAGAAAGAGAATAGAATAACCATCAAGCAGTGAGGGTATGCCCCACACATGAGACACGGGCACAAACCTATCGGTCCCTCAACCTGTAAACACCACAGAGGGGGATTTGAACTTGGGATTTGAAAGTGAATGAAAGACTAGAAGTTTGAAAGAGATGGGGATGAAGAGGTGAAGAATGCCCCAGCGAAGATCGAAGGATCAGGCCTCAAAAGGTTAACCAACTACATGGAAGAAGGAAAAAGATGAGTTGGGTGATCAAGGTGAACTCAGATTTTGGTTTGGATCCCAAAATGAAAGGAAAATGATGTGATATGAAAGACAAGAAGTGAAAGACATGATCGGGAAGAAGCAAAAGGTGAGCATAGTTGATTAACAAGTCCACGAAAGATAAAGGATAGCTCTCTCCATATGCAAGATGAAAAACTAACTAACATGAACTTAAGAATGCAATCTACATGAAAAGTGGTTTACTTGCAAGGTCACAAAGCCAATAGACATCTAATATTCATCATTGAGCATTATTGGTAGCATCACAAGATCATACAATACACACTAGCATAACTATGTGGATCTGAATATGATCTATATCAGATAGAAATTTGGGAATCCCACCTAGGCATTAGAGACATGTAGGTCAAGATGACTAGTGTAGTAAGATTTACCTAAGTTTGATATAGAAAGATTATGCTCGCATCAAGACATAAGAAAGTTAAGATGACTATAAGCATGCACTTGTAAAATAGTCAAGGATAATACCTTGTAGGTCCATAGTGTCAAGTAAGATGAGCATAAATGCTCATGACAGTGAGGACCAACAAAATATACCCACAAGCAGATAAAGAAATAAAACATGTTCTCATATCCTCAGTCTTCTAGCTATGCATCATCGAAAACTTCTCAGGGAGAGACCACTTAGCAAAGAAATCATCATAGACAGCACACAAAGAAATAAAGTCAAACATATCTCAGTGAGTCAAGTGCGTGTGTGTAGGTCATAGAGTCAAACTTTGAGTATCACATCTGCCAGTGAGAAATATTGCATCATCCAAGATGGCGGGAAGGATATTTGATAAGTGTTAAGAATCACTTGACGCTAGGGTAGTGTTGAAAAACATAGTTGAGGTGGTGTTGAAAAACACCATTTACAAGGTGCCTAAGAAACCCATATGCACAAAGAGACCCAAGATAAGCTGAAAACAACGGATGCCCCCTAGACTAAGACAAGAGTCAATTCCAGGCTAAGAGAGGCAAAGAGAGAAGTGGAGTGAAGGAGCGCCACGCAAGACTGATAGACATAG
This sequence comes from Chamaecyparis obtusa, assembly GCA_027943335.1. Lineage (NCBI taxonomy): Eukaryota > Viridiplantae > Streptophyta > Pinopsida > Cupressales > Cupressaceae > Chamaecyparis > Chamaecyparis obtusa. The sequence continues at coordinate 113,131 of BSBK01007212.1, read as the reverse complement.
GTGCAGAGGGTCTCAAGCAGCGCCTGTTTCTAGGTTTTCACCACTTGATAGATTTATTGCAATTTTTTCAGGACTTTTTATAATTTTTTTGTATTTTTGCTACCAAGGAGCCTATTTCCAGGTTTTCACCAAGGCACTTTTTCAATTTTTTTTTTGATGTTTTGAATTTTTTGATTTTTTTGGTGAGACATCAAAGCGCCTATTGCTAGGTTTTCACTAGGATGATCATTTTTTTAGTACTTTTTATGATTTTTATGATTTTTTCAGCATCATATATGAATTTTTTTGGTATTTTTTCAGGATCATAAAATATGTACAAAGGATGCCCCAGACAGAAATGGGCATCAAGAATCTGCTTCCTCTGATGTAGAGAACTGATAGGCCCCAGGCCCAAATGCTGCAACTATGATGATAGGAGGTCTCAACCAGGTCGACCAATAATAACCAGCCCTAAGCAATGTCTGAGCTAGCGAAGGATCATTAGAATGTGATCCACATACGCCATCATGGATTTCAGTTAGCACTTTTTCTAACTCTATTTCTAGACACTTAAGGAGAGTTTCATCTAGACCCTTCTTATACAAGTCACCAGAGACAAAGGCAAAGTGTAAGGGATGGCAGAAGGAATGGCGTGGTGGATTTGCAAGAGGAATATGAGTTGGAAGATATGAAAAGATGGTAGGATTGTAAGATTTGTGAGCAGGATAGCATAATTCATCCACCAGGAACTTGAAGTGAAATTTTTTCTTTTTCATTTGTAAGATGGATGTTAAAGTAACCAAGGCATTACCAACTTTGTTCTTAGCTCTAGGAATGGGTTGAAGTGTAACAGATATGAGATCATGCTTGAAGTAGTGCATCATTTTTTTGTAGAGAATTAGCTTGTCATCTTTTATTTGATAATCAATATTTTTGAGAAAATTTTTATTTTTACTTTTCTTAGGTTCAGATACCACCACAATGTGGTTTTTTCCATCCATCCATTGCTCTTTTATTTTGACTTGATGACTATGATGTTTGATTGCTGATTCAATCTTTTTTGTGGCTAGTTCACTGGTGGAAGAAGTAATAGGTGTTGATGCAAGATGAAATGAAGTGATCAGTTCAATAGAATTTATGCGAGGGGTGTCATCTCTGGTAACAAGAGAGGTTGAGCCTATAGGGTAAGCTCCAAAAGTAGCTAGATCTAGACTTGTCATAGAAGAACCAGCATGGTCCACTAAGGCAATACGAGGAAAAAACTCATCAGACCCCACACAAGACCCATCAACCACATCGGGATGGTTACTACAAGAATGAACCATATCAACATCCATATCATCAGTAGATATACATTTTTCTCCCCAAAGAAGTGAAGTAGAGGGAAGATCATCTCCCATGTGAGCCATAGTGTGTATTGGTGACTCATCTGTATCTATGTCTGAATTACTGAGCATGGAAGTATTTTAGGCATCTTCTCTATAGATCCACTCATGAATAGCTTGTTCTTCTCTTTCGGCTTCAAGGATCACCATAGCAGAAGTGGAAGGTTTCCCATATGACCTAGGAGAAATAGGTATAGAAGCAAAGGAATCCAGTTTATATTCACCCATACCAAGGCTCATCATCTTAAATGATTTCTCAGCAGCAACTAGAGATGTACTAGGATCATTAGTAGGTTCATTGTGAGGAACAAATTTTTTAGTAGCAGCAAGAGCATTAATAGCAATAGTATGGTCTCCAGGAATCACAATTTCAGTGCCATTGTATGGAAATTTGACGCACTAATGATAAGTGGAAGGAACAGCCTACATGTCATGGATCCAAGGATGACCCAAAAGAATGTTATATGCGAGTGGGATGTCCAATACTTGGAAGCTAATATCTTTCATGACAGGGCCCACTCAGACAAGCAATGTGACAAGACCTTTGGAAGATCTTTCCACTTCATCATAAGCTTTTATAGTAATCTTCTTTTTAGAATCCACAGCATATTCTGACAAACCCAACTGTTGTATGACATTGAAAGAGACAATATTTAACCCTGCACCATTGTCTATCAGGACTTGGCAGACTTGGGTATTGTAGACTAGAATGTCAATGTGTAAAGCTAGATTATGCGGGTGAGCAATAGATATGTCATCTTCTGCAGAAAAGGAGAGAGATAGTGGAGATGAAATGTGGTTGACCATAGCCTGAAATTAATCTGGATCAATGTCATTAGGAACACATGTTGTATGTAGAGCCTTATCAAGAATCTCTCTATGTGAAGGGGATAACCGAAGCAACTCAAGGATTGATATCTGAGCCAGTGCCTTGTGCAAATGTTGGACAAGATCATAGCTAGGGGTGGCTGAAGGAGCCGCTTGTTTGGAAGGTAAAGCTTGTTTGGGATTTTGCATAGTTTTAAGGACAATCTTGGCTTGCCCCCTAGTAACAACATTCAGTGTCTCACTTTGGGAAGATGAACTATGATGTGTTTGCAAGATCAACTTTGGCTTACCATGATTGGCTTTATTATCATCTTGAGACCTCATCATTAGAACGCTCTCAACGGGCTCTACCATGTTGATCACAGGTGTATTAGAAGGATACGTGTAATTGATCTTAGCATCATGATTCTTCTTATGTGCTTGAGAGGTTTCCCCCTTATCATGCTTAGGTAGAGGATCTTTGAAAGCTGTGTGATTAGAATTTTTAGTTAAGCCATTAGTGGAGATTGTGCCATTCTCAATAAGATCCTGAATATCATCCTTAAGCCTAAAACAATTGTCTGTTGGATGTCCCTTGTTTCTGTGATAATGGCAGTAATGATCCTCTCTCCACCAATTAGGCTTATTTATCAGATCCCAATTACTAGGTTTATCAGGAAGCATAAGATATCCATTGTCAACCAAAGTCTTAAGGATCACATCATAAGGTTCTGCCAACTTGGTATAGAATTGCTTTCAAAATGACTTCTTAGGCTTATCTGCATATTGAGGTTTAAGAGCACTGTGAGTGTTGGCAGCTTCTTGTTGTTTTGCTGCATAGATAGCATTAGAAAGATTGAAAGCAGGCTCTTTAACTTTAGGAGCGTCAACAACCTCATCATTAACAACATACTTGTTCTTATTCCAAGGTTTGTTCTTGTCTTTACCATTGCCTTTAGCATCTTTATTAATAACAATATCCCCTTTTCTTATAGCTACATCCTCAATCTGATATGCACTTTCAACCATGTCATGGAAGGAGGAGAATAGTTGCTTCCTTAGATCATAAAATAGCTCAGGCACAAGTGTGTTGATGAAAATGTCAATCTTTTCTCTTTCGGGTAGCTGACAAGGATATCGAGAATACAATGACCTCCAACGTTGTAAGTTGCAAATGGCTCACCTTGATGTTGTCTTAGATTACCGAGATCTATCACAGTGACAGGTTGTTGGATGTTGTAAGAGTACTACTAGGTAAATCACTGAGCCAACTCATCAAAAGTCTTAAGAGGTGGTGTCAATTTCACAAACCATTCTAAAGCTTGGCCTCTTAAGCTTCGAGGGAATAAGCGTAGAAGATATGTGTCTTCATGAAGAAAGTCCATACTAGGAGCATAAAAATGACACACATGGTCATGAGGGTGACCATTTCCATCATACTTGTCATATTTAGGAACCTCAATATCCTTAGGAAATGGGACCATGTATAGATCTTTATCAAAATGAAGAGCACAAATTGATTCTACAAAAGAGACCTTTGGAGGTTCTCTTTCTAATGCCATTTGGGTAAGGCATTGATTTGTTTGACGTAATTCTTCTTGAAGAACTTCCAACTCAGTTGGTACTCTTTGTTGGACAATTTGTCTGACATCATAGCCGAGAGGAAGCTTGTATCCTCTAGAAGTCATCTATTGAAAGTACTGATCACCGTTACATTCTAAAAGCTTATGCATCATTTGTTGAGAGACCACATCTTGTTCAAATCTCATAAGATCCTCACTAGAAATCTCATCATCAGCCTCTGCCTCATGTTGAGAGGGAGGAGGTCTAGGAGGTGAAGAAGGTATAGCAAAAATAGGTCTTGGAGGAGATCTTGGTGGCGTGTTGTTGCCATTGTTGCCATTGATAAAAAGAGGTCTATGCTCATGATTACTAGTCTTAGGTTGCTCATGAAATGTCCCTCTATAAGCCATGCGCCTAGCAGCATCCATCCTTTGTTGATTGTGTTCTTTTTCTAAGCGTGCTTGGTTATCCTTACGCTCAAAGTGTTCTTGCAAGAGTTGAAATTTTTCTTGTTCCGTCAAAGTGAGTGAGACACTATCTGTGTTTTTGGGGGTCTTGAATGCGGAAAAGAGGAAACCTCCTTTGTACCATGGGGCAGTCTTAGAATCTTTAGATTGGTCAGAATTAGAACTATCGTTGCTAGCAGGCACTCGTGAGCATCTAGTTGGAGAAGGTAATTGTGTATAATTGAATGGAGGATGACTCTCCTGCTCAAATTGAGACCGAGTTGTAACTGGCATGAAAAGAGATGTTGGTTGACTAATAGAATGAGACAAAGTTTCTTAGATTTGAGATAAGCAAAGCTAATAAAGATCACTTGTCAAAGTAGAACAATAAAGAGATGGCTCGTCAAAAGTGCTCAAGCACTTATAGCAATCAATTGACTAAAGCCGAGCAGTGAGCAAGAAGCTCAATAAGTAAGTAGCTAGAGAGGTAACCGTGATGTGACAAGTGATCAAGAGTAGCATTCGTTAAGCTCAAATCCAATAGTTTTAGCTCATTTGTTTCAGTCTAGAACAAGTCTAAGCATGTAGATAATAGACCAGCTTCAGGTAAGAACAGAAAAAGACACTCTACGACCGGTTAAAATGCAAGTTTAGCAGCTCCAGATTGCAATAGCAACAAGACAGTAAAAAGGTTTTGGGTGACACTATTGCAGAGTTATACGACTCTATGACCAATGAACATAAAAATCTTAGTTTTGAAGCATTTTAAAAGATCAAGTAAGTATATCAATAGATTTTTATCATGGATCAAGCACATAAGATAGCAATCAAGGAGTTCAAGCAAGCAGTTGTCTTCAAACAATGAGCAAGGGGCAAACAAACCTTGCACATGAACAAGAATAGTGGGGTAAAAGTACAAAATTGTGTCACACTTTTATAAAGGAAAAGGTCAACAACACACACAAATTTTAACTTTAATGACATAAAAATGGCATTTATGTTTAAAATTTGGAGATGATGTAAACTAATGAAATGTGTAAAAGTGGATGAAGTTTATGGCTATAATTTTTTTAATTTTTTTTGAACAAGAATTCACATAGTTTTAAAAAATTTTAAGTCCATTTTTTACTTGCTAAAAAAGGCTAAAATACGCGGGTTTTGTCCGCACCAAAAAAGTATATGCAAATAATCTTATTTTCCTTTGATTTGAAAATGTGTCATAGATAAAATGTATAGCTAGTGCAAAAAAGAAGAAAAATTAGTTTTCAATGTATATTTTCTCTGTTATAACTACTCAAAGTCGAACATACCTGAAATCGACAGTTTTCATCTCGCGTCAAATTTACCCTATCAAATCTACATCATTCAAAAAATAAATTACACATTCTTGAAGATAACTCTCTCCTCTAGTGTTAAATATAAATTTTCAATTTTTTTGATAAGCTTTACTTATTTTTTCTATTTTTGAGGCATCTTGTTCTCGAATGTTAAAATACCTACTTGTAGTATTTTGAAATTATAATATATTAGCTCTAATTAAAATACTATAAAGATTATATGATGATAATCTTGACTCTGTGCTCTAAAAAAGGGTATTTTTATATTTGTAAAAAAATATCATTAAAAATAGTAAGAGTTATTGAAACGTCACTTTTCTGAAATAATTTTATTTCTTTAGTAATTGTTATAAAACATGCATTTAATAGATATTTCCAATTGGAAAAGGTGAAGAACTTATCTAACTTAGCTAGAATGAATCTAGCTAGACCATATGTTTGACCAAAAATAATTTTAGTTAGAAATACTCAAATTCAGCTGTGCTGATAAGTTGTCTTGAAACGTGACACAACTTTGTGCTTTTACCCAGTGACTTAGTATTTCTACTCCTTAAAGATTCTACTTGTGTATATTCTTGACAATGTTTTAGTAGGCACTTAGAACACAACAACACCTTATCAAGCTGTCTACAAGGATATACATAGCTTTGCTAAAGGGAGTCCTCAATATATGTAAGGTACGTGAGGCCCAAATCCGTAGATGAGAAGAATCCAAAATCACACAGCCGGGGGGAGACAGTAACCCAAATCTCCTCCTTCACTTCTCAAAGGTATAAAGTTCTTTGAGGCTTAGCCAAGAGTGATATCAAACTCAATTCCCAAGAGAGGTGTCTTTTGATTCACCACCCGCTATTTATACTCCGCTGAAACATAGGAGTTAAGGTTGTCCCTTGAGGTGGTGTGTCCCCAAGCAGGCCTTCTAGAAATAAAAACTAAGTAATTCACTATCAAAAGTATTTAGAGCACTAAAGGTGGAACACTTAACTCTTCAAGTAAATGAAAAGTGAGTCCAAAAATGGGACACTTAACCCTTCAAGTGAATGTGAAGGAAGTCCAAAAGTGGAACATTTAACCCTTCAAGAGAATGTGAAACGAGTCCAAAAGTGGAACATTTAACTCTTCATACCAACTCAAAGTGAGTCCAAAAGTGGAACATTTAACTCCTCACATCAACTCAAAGTGAGCCCAAAAGTGGAACATTTAACTCCTCACATCAACTCAAAGTGAGTCCACACCTTAGAAAACAAGTGAGTTCCAAAAAGTACAAAAGGGTTGCCTAGTGGAGCAATTAACGCTTCTTTCCTATAGACCTCTCCCCTTTAATGTAGCGCTGATCTTGCAACTACGGGGCAAAAATGAGGGGCTGGCGAATTAGTGAGTCCAATAACCTAAGATAGAAATCTAGATCAATCACAAGTAATCTAAAGTTGCTTATCAATACTACTCACAAATGACAAAGGGTTGAATCAATGGAATATTTAACTTTCCAAGCAAACATAGAGTGAGTCCACAAAGTGGTGCATTTAACTCCCCATGTAAACAAAGAATGAATCCATACCCTCAATCACTCAATGAGATATTTGATATTGAAACCAAGAATTACTTAAGGTTTAAACACAAACATTCACTTACACAAACTTGTATGAAAGCAAATCTATGTTCATTCATTTCCCATTAAGAGCATCAATTGAAATGTGTTCTATGAAAGCATGTAAAAACTCAAGCCAAACATATGAGAGATTCAATTTTAATCCCAAGATCTAAATGTTGTAGAGTTGTAACAAAATACCTCAAGTCCAATGTAACGCGCTTAGTAGATTTCACCCTTTTTTGTTTGTTTTAAGTATTTTTCATGAAAGCAAGTCATGCACCTTCAAATGAACAAGACAAGAAAACAAGCAAACAAGATATGCAATGTATATCCAACTTATGCAAACCCTAGAGTTAGATCTGAAAATAAATTTTTAGGAGCAATGATAACCAACAAATAATCCAAATGATAACTCATATCATGCATTGAACAATGAAAAATAAGTGCATACCCATCACAAAATTTTATTTTTTTTGCATTTGACCTAGTCAACAAGATCTAATTTTTACCACATGAATTCGGACCCTAAACCCAAAATACAGAAAAGAGACCTCTATCAAAAAATAGAGAGCTTTCCAAAAATGTAAAAATTTTAGAAAAATCTCTTTATTTGTGCCCTAGAGACCTATTTTACCAAAATAGACCAGTTTTAATAAATTGACCAAATGAGCTATGATATGATTTCTAAATTAAAAACACAGTGAATGGACCCCTTGTATAATTCCAAGCCCTTTCCAGAAATATAAAAATTTCTAAAAAATATTTTGATTTACGCCAAAAATTGATTTTTTATGAAAAATCAAGAAAAAATCATAAAAATTACAAATCACTTCTAAAAATTCTGAAATTTTTTTTGGAGCTTCTCTAATAAGTCAAAAACTTGAAAAAAAAAGCTTAGACCAAAATACCAAGCCATTTGGGAGATATGATCAAATCTTTCAAATCTAAGGTTTTTCGATCTCCAAACAAATCTGCACAAGGGTTAGCTTCAAATATAATAAAAAACCAGCATGTAAAAGTGGGTTGCCCCATGGTGGGTGCTGAAAAATGTGTGCTAAAATTTTTTCACACTTCTATGAATCCTTACATGTAAGAAAACTCAAGAATGAGCCCTCACAAATCGATCCATAGCTCTCTAGGCATGGAGTGCAAGGGTTTTTAAGAATGCTCTCAGCTAGAGCTATTAAGCCTATAACCTTGCTAGTAAACCATGCAATGGGAGATTCAAGGAAGACAAGGGAAAGAATACCAATATCCCCAATGAAGCCAAATGTATGCAATGCAAAGCAAATCTATATGACAGTGCAAGTTAATCTATTGCATAAAAGGAAATCTAAGCTAAGAATGAAGCTATGAAAATGCAAATACTATGCATGAAAATGAAATCTAACTATGAAGCAAGAAAGCCATGATGATGAAAGAATGAAGACAAGAAGATAGAGTGTTGATGAAGATCCAAGATAAATGCCAACAATGCTCCAAATCTTCAAACCCTAGATGCAAGAATATCTCCAAAAGCTCCAAGATGACCTAGAAAACCTGTAGCATAACAATAGCATAAAAATTTGTGTGTAAAAATGAGGAAGAAAGCTCTTCTTTTATAAGAGGTGAAAAATTAATGGACCATGGAGATTAAGAGGCAAAATATTTAATCAACGGTGGAGAAAAAAAGAGCTTGATCCTTGTACACAAATATCCTCCAATAGAAAAATTAGAAGCATTTACTTTATGTTGAGCATTTAATTTATGTCCATGTGAGACAAAAAGTGCTTTTCTTTTATTTTTTATTTTATTTTTCTTTATAAATAAGAATTAAATGCTTTATTTGTGCAACAAAGATAAGAAGAAAAGTGAGGATTTTTTATTTAAATAAAAGGGGAGGAAATTCTTTTTAATTAAATTAAAGCTTAGGATAAGATGGTTAGCCCATAGAAAATAATCAAATAAATGATAGGACTAGGATTTGATCAAGAACAAACAATTGATGATTTTAGCAAAAGGGACTAATAGTCTAGATGACCATTTTTAGGTGTATACAAGAACAACTAGCACTGACCTTGATCTCTTCATCCAATTTATTAATCTTTTCACTCAACTTGGTAGTGAATTGGTCAACAGTGCACAATTTAAACAAAATTTGAACTATTTTTTGAATAATAGTTTCTATCTTGATTATTACATCAGAGAGCTTAACCTTATTTATTGCCACTTCTTGGCTTATCTTCTCATCTAGTTTCAGTTGAATCTTTTCTTCTTCCCTTTCCTCTATTCTCTTCTCGGTATCAATATCAGGGGCATTTATATGACCTATTAGAGTTGCAAGTTGATCAAGGATGAGAGTATCCTCATCGACACTGATCTCAAAAACTACTTGCAGTAAGATGTCTCTAACATCCTCTAGAATTTGTCTACTCTTTCTCTCCTTTCTCTACTTTTATTTTACAACCTTCCTTGTGTACAATTCCCCATATCTTCTAAGTGCCTCAGGGTCTAATGTTCTAGGGTCACTTGTAGGTATCTCAATTACCTCATCCAGTGTGATTGGACCCTTACCATGTTTATTTTTCTTCTTCTTCTCAGGTGTTAGAGATTTATTATATTGAATGAGAGAGTAGTCTCTAGATTTGTCTTCTTGAGCTCGGTTCACATAATTTCCTCCTTAGGTTTCCCGATGACCATTATCTTGGTGTTTTTTCCTTGGGCTTGATTTGTGGTGTCAGTTGTTGATTCTACCGATTTATTTTCTTTCAGTGCTTGTGATAATGCCTCTAATTTCTCATGCTAATTTGAAGTATTCTTCTATGTTTTCCCCTATTCAGTTGTCCCCTGTTCCTTAGTTGTATATTTTGGTTTCTTGGGGATTGAGCCTTCAGGTTCCTCCTATGTTATGTGTTAGCACATGCAAAAAATTTCATGGCTCTAGCCCTTTTCCCCTGGTCTCTGCAGTTATTTTTAGGTCCCTGCCTTTAGCCCTAGTTCAAATTTTTGAAAAATGTAGACGTTGCATACAAAAACCCTTTGTCTTTACCTCGACCTTGTTATATTTTCATGTTACTTTTTGTGGGTCACTTAAATGTCCTAATTCACATGTGCTTTATATTTTATCACCTTGCAGGGTCGACTGTTAATATTTCCTAAGTCTAAGTGACCAGCGAATTAAATATTTTCCTATAGTCCTCTACGCCTTAATTTTCCTTGAAGCCTAAGTCCTACGCTTTAATTTTTCCCTATGGTTTGGCTTTAATATTTTTCTAGGCACATCTCTAACACCATCTCCATCTAACGGATGTCGTTAAAGAAAAAGTGATATGTCAGAGGCTTGCGCTTTTGCGATGACCATTGATTATCTTTCATGACATTACCTTTCTTCACAGATGGGTCCACTGCCAGGTAAGCACACATGGCATCTCCCTATTGGCCAAAGGAAATAGTGAAGTGGTGGGGTTGTTAGAATGAATGAAGAGATTTTATGTCTATCTGCCAGATTCTGTGACATGGTGGTCCCTGATTCATTGGAAGTATCCTATGCAGCACCGTGGGGTCATGCTCTGTGGTATTAGCTAAGATTCCAGATTAGCGGCTGGTGTGTAAATGCATAGAATCTTTTGAGGGCTTGAGATCTCACACCAATCATTGATCTTTCCTGATGATGCAACATTTCAAGGAAGTGGGTCCAAGGTGACATGTATGCACAGTTGGCAATATTTTATTGGTCCACCTATATTATGATTTGGCAGTTGTCAGTGGGTCCTGGGTTGCTGGCATTTCAAAGGGTCCTAACATCTTGCAGGGGATCAACGGTGGGTGTGTCTTTGCAAGGGATGTGTCAGATGTATGATATTTTGAGATGACCATTGATTCTATTGAGTGACGTAGCCTTTTCTTTTGGTGGGTCCACTGCTGCGTGTACTTAGTTGGTGAATGGTGATTCATCTAGGTGTGCTGAGGTGGACTTGTCAGTGGGTCCACTAGTCTCAGGGAAGTTAATACACTACAATATCTGATGGTTGTCATGATAGCATTGATCGAAGATGCATAATGGATATGTCAGTGGTATGGCGACAGCCGTCGATTTTCACTAAAGGAGAAAGCTTTGCGGTGAGTCCTTTGTCAGTGATGACTGAGTGATTATAGTGAATGATGTGGTGACATGTGACAGGTTTTTGAGCAGGCCCAGGTGGGGTTTAAGGTCTTAGCAGTCCAGACAAATGTTTTAGTAGTTCTGATAGATTTCAATGGGTTCACTTGTTCATGTGAAATAGTGGTGGTTCCCTAAGTGTTTTAGCAGTTCAACAAACAAGCATTCACAAAATTGCTAAAATTTTTGGTAGATAGATAAAGTGTTTTGCGAACTGGCGGTGACCTTTGGTCACTAGTTCGCTAAATGTGGGACCGAGGTTAATGTTTTCATGGGGTTGCGAGGTTGCGGAGTTAAGTGATGGGTTAAGTTTTCTTTTTGCAAATTGGAAATGCATTATTGCATGGTCGTTGAAGGTAAACCCGGGGTATCTGGTTGAGTTAAGATCATAAAAGACTGTGAAAAGGAGGAATCAGATGGTCACGACTTAAAGCTAATGGAGATTCAAATGTGGGCCACCGATTTGCTGCTAGCACCATGAATGTGACTATTTATTTTCAAATTTGAATTTGCAGAGGGTTTCTTGTGACCAGAAGGACTAAAATTTAATGCTTTCATGACTAGATTTGATTTGTTTGGTGGCGCTTGTTGTTGCAGTGTGGTCCAGGGTGTTCTTTGATCATTTGTAGGGTTTTTACTGTGTAGTTTTGTGCTTGAGGCCTATTGTAGATGGCCAGAGGGTTGACATTTTGGATGTTTTTGTGATTCTTAGTACCTTCTCAGTGAGATTTCATCATGATTCAGGATCAGTTTGGGGATTTTCTTCTCCTGGTTTCCTAGGTTTCTTCCCTGTAATAAATTTGTAGCCATTTCCAATTGGTTGGGTGGTTGAAACCCTAACCCTAAGTCATCCGTAGCTTGTTGCATTCTATTTGAGGATTCCAAGATGACTAGGGAGTATAAGTGGTAGAATTTTTTATTTTGTGTGCGTTCCAAAACTTTCTTTGGTCCCAGGCTGGTTGTTCACGGTGTTTTACTGATAGAGGAGCTGGATTTTGTATCTTTTCCTATCCTTGTGTTGTTCTTATTATGTATTGATTTTGAATATATTAATGAGAATGTTATTAAGTTCCAATCTTGCATTTGTGTATGTCTTCTTGTTTCAGTTCTAAGCTCATAAATGTTAGTGTCACAAAGTGTATTAGCATATGGTAAAAAAAGAGTATTGTGAAGTCATCTCTGAGTTCCTAACAAAGTTAGGATTAAAGTCTTTTAGGTGGGTTCAGTGAGTTTGCAACCAAGAAAGAATCTGATGTCCTTGTGTCTGAGGGAGAGGGGTAATAAGAAAAGCACTTACCCAGGATTCAATTGTGTTTGAATTAAGGCATTCAGTTGATGTATGTAATTGGGTGACTCTTTTCCCTAGGTTAAGGCACTGGTCCATCCTCTGGAGGCATTTCATTGTTGTCAACCACACACACACACATTCAAATGATCAAATCCTTAAATAAGTTAGTAATGAGTATATTGATATAACATTTTGGATTCCTTTTCAGAAGTGAATCAAGGGTACACCTGCTTGAGCATTAAGGCTCAGAGTGTAGGAGGATCTCTTTTGATCCTTGTTAATTGGCCCTCTTCCTTGTAGACTTTGGAGTGATGATAGAGTCAAAGCATTATTTAAGTTATCCATCAAAGTATAAATCTACAAGTGAAGATCAAAGGGAACCCCCAACAAAATGATGACTCTGCTGTGGAGAAAAACAATGAAGAAATGTATCTGTTAGGATCTCTGGTTGGGACTATATTGTAAAGTCAAAATCTTATTTTCCAGATTGATCTACCCATCTGAGTCCCCAACAAAATGGCGACTCCACTGGGGAGTGTCTAGAGATAAAGGTTGTTAGTGCACTCTTGTTTTTCTATTATATTTAGTTAAAAGGTTTTCCCATCTAGGTGGGTGGCCACTCAAAAGGTTAAGAACCAGTGCTATAAAATATAAATCATGGATAAAAGGAGGAATACTAGGTCCTTTGTCAGAAAGAATCTAGAGGTTCATAGGATAGAGTTTCTAGAGCACCACATGTTTCCTCAAGTGAGGAAGGTTCACAGAATAGAGTTTCTACATCAGATGGTGGTCACTCTAAGGATAGATTTTATGATATCCAAGAGGCTGTATTTTAGGATAAGGGTCCATTGCCTGTAGGTCAAGATGAACAAGCTAGAGAGATGGGTTTGGAGACTGATTTAGATCTTGATGAAGATAATTTCAGAAGAGAACCCATGAGACCTAGGCAAGTGCACTTCCCATATCAAAATCTTACTGATATGGATGTGTCATCAGGTTCTGATGACATTATGGTAGACCCAGATGATTTAAATGCACTAAGGTTATAGTTGGCAGAGCAGGATGCCATACATAAGAGGTTACAAGAGGAGAGAGAGGTAGAAAAGGTGAATGCTCTGATAGAAAGGCAGTCTCTCCTTAGAAAGATTAATGAAATGAAGGAGAGAAACAAGATGCTTGCTTCTGCTCCTAAGACTTTGCAACATGATGTCTTTGGTGATCTTGAAGCTTTGAGGAGTGAGCAAGAGCGCTTACTACAAGATCAAGAATTTGATAAGGAGGGCCCTGTGGTTAGACAGGTGGAAAGTTATGTTCCTTTGCCTAAAAATAAGGGTGGGTGTGAGATCACTAGGCCTACTGTTGTTGCTGGTGAGAAAGGAAAGCAAAAGATGGTGGGACATCAAACAAAAAGATCATTGACAATACCAGGGGTCCCACCACCCAATTCAAATAAGGACACAGAAATAGAAAGAAGAAGAAAAGAAGATGAGGACCTTGCAAGAGAACTTGAGAAGGCTGAAATTGAAGCTTCCATTGTAGAAAAGAGAAGAAAGATCCAATTCTTGAAGGCTTCATTAGCTAATGCTCTTGGTCCATCTACTACTGAACTAGGTATGCCATCTATGACTACTACTATTCCACTTAGTAATGCTACTAGTTCATTTTCTTCTTCATCTGCTAGGATAGGTGCTGATCCTAGGCAACAGTCAAATGTACAAGTAGATAGAAATGTAAATGCTAATGTTGATCCTAGGGTTAACACTATTTCAAGTTTTCAAAGAAGACCTATGCAACTAGAAGGGTATAAGAAAATTAGTTTTAATGGAATTCTTGGTTACCCGAATGCTTTTCCAAATGATATAAGAGATAAGGTACCTAAGTTTGCTGGTAATAATGCTATTAGTTGTGAGGAGCATCTTAGGCTATTTTTTGATATGGTTAATGATTATGAGGTAGAGCATGAGGATGTAGTCATGAAATTATTTGTTCAATCTCTAATGGAGGATGCTAGAGATTGGTTTAAGAGACTTCCTAATAAATGTATTGATACTTGGGATTCCTTTGAGAGATGTTTTAAAGAGTAGTATGGTGATAGGCCTAATGCTAGTTTCATATTGAATGAATTCAATACCATAAGGAAAAATTAGAATGAGACTGTAGCTGAATTCAACATGAGATTTTAGAAGGGCATGCATAAGTTGTTCCAAGTTATGCGGTTAGATGACAATGTTTGTTTAACCACACACTTCAATGCATTTGATGGAAAGATGGGATATTTGTTGAGGGAAAAAGAACCAAGAACTATTAGGGATGCTTTTAGGATTGCTGTCAATATTGAGAATAATATGAAAATATCAGGAAAGTTGGGTGGGAAGAGAGATGACCCAAATTTGTTTGGGGACAAGAAATACAAAAAGGAAAATGATAAGAATGTTGGAGCTAGGAGGCAAGAAGAAGATAAATTGGATAAGGTGCTCAATGCATTGAAGGATTTGAAGGTACCTACAAATAGGAACATCAGTGCTCCTACCAATGAAAGGTCTCAGTTCAACAACAATTGCAATAAGCAGAATAGATTGCAGAACTACCCCTACAACACCCAATGGAAGGATGGCAAGCCCATTGTCCCTGCCACAAGAGGAAACAATGATAGAGGTGTCCCCGACCCTCTACAAAAGGCTTCAATAAATGTCATGGAGGACATACCTTGGTGTGTTGCATGCTAGTCCCCTAATTCTATAGAGCATTGTGTGGTTGCACACTCTATGGCTGCAAATCAAGATTGTGGCGATGAGGAGATAGATCAAGAAGAAGATCAAGATTATATTGGATGCAACATGGCTACTTCATATCTAGGATATGAAGATGATTTTTATTTAGATGAAGAGGTAGATGTAAATGTGAGGAGACACAATTAGGCCCTTTTTCATTAAGAGGTTTTTTCTGATAGTGAAGACATGGATAAGAAGACATGTAACATGAACTCTTCTTCTGAGCCAGTAAATTTAAGGAGACTTTCTAGAGAAGAGATGGATAGGATTACTGCAGAAATGATTTCCCAAGTGCAAACTAGAGGCATGGTGGCAAGGAATACAAATGAGAAAGCTACAGGAATGTTTATGAAGATTCCCAACTCCAAAGAGCCCAATGAGAACAAATCAAAAGGTGATCACATGGTGAAATTCAAGAATATAAAAGGTAAGAATTGTGAGCCTAAGGGAGTTGGAGTTGAAAAGTTTTCTAATGAGATTGAGAAGCCAATTAACACAATGGCTAAGATTGAAAAAATGAGGGTGGACAATGCACTTAATGTATCAGACAAACAAAAGGATGCTAAGGCAATGTAGATTGAAATTCCTTCTTCTGCTCCTATTGATATGTTATCTGTATTGTCCCAAATTATACTTAAGGTTCCATTGTTAGAATTGTTGAGGATCCCTGAACACAAAGATAAAGCCATGGCATGGGTAGATAATGTTCATAACAATGATGTTGCATGTAATGGATCTCAGGATAAAGCTTTCAAAGGTGTTTCTACTCAGGGAATTGTGTCTCAAATTCCCCCAATATATTTGGACAGTTCTATCAATGCCAGCCTTGAAAATATTGATCCATTCTTTTTAAGTGTTCTTGTGAATGGAATGAAGTTGAGAAATTGTATGATTGATAGTGGTGCCTCTAATACTATCACGCCTTTCAAAATCATGGAGAAGTTGGGCCTTAAGGTTGATATAGTGCAAGGTAGATGTTGTGCCATGGATTAGAGGGAGGTACTAGTTATTGGGACTATCAATGCAATGTCATATAGGCTGGTAGCATATCCAGAAAAAGAATTAACAATGAGTATTTTGGTGGTGGACATCCCTCCTCATTATGAGATGCTACTATCTAGAAGATGGAGTGCTACCATGGGTGGAAGTTTATAGTGTGATTTGTCCTGTGCCACTTTCAAGATTGATGATCAGTTTGTCAAGATTGATTGAGAGTCAAGAGTATGCCACATGATTGAGAGAAATATTGATAATGAAACTACATGTTTTGTGCATACTAATATTAATACTTTTAGGGCAGAGATCCCTATACTTGAGAAGGAACCTATTTTGTCACCTATCTCTATTGAGGTAAGTGTTGATTCTGTGAAGGGTGATTTGTGGGTAATGTACTTTGATGACAAAAATTGTAAAGATGGAGCAGGAGCAGGTATTCTACTTATTTCTCTTGATGGAAACACCTACAAATTTTCTTTCACATTGAATTTTTTTTGTACCAAAAATATAACAGAATATGAGGCATTGTTGTTAGGACTGAGGTTGGTGCAAAAGCATGGTATTAAGTGTCTAAGTGTTGTTGGTGATTCTGAGTTGGTAGTGTCCCAAGTCAGGCCAGTGTATGCTTCCAAGAACAAAAGGCTAAATTAATATAGAAATGCAGTTTGGGATTTGATTGAACATTTTGATGCCTTCAATATTGAATGGAAGGATAGGAGTAACAATAAGATGGCTAACTTGTTGGCCAATATTGCAGTCAATCCCACTGATATTACATTTTCTGGTATCTCTAAAGTTGAAATTCAGGCTAGGCCTAGTATACCAGATAATATTGAGAATTGGCATGTTTTGGATGATGATAATGATATCTTGAGGTTTATGAGTTGTGAGGATCAGTATCATGGCTAGGAATTTGATTGTTTAGCCTTGGTTGAATCAGTAGAAGGAAGAGAGGTTGTCTTTGGTAATGAGATTATTCAACTTAGAACTAACAAGGTGCCCAAGGGGTTTATTGTTTTGGAGACTGTCTTTGATAACCAGGATAGAGTTCAAAAGAATATCAAAAGAGAAGATCATGCTGATCTAGAGGAGATAAATCTTGGAACACATGAGACACCTAAGAAGGTATATATTGGTAGAGATATATCTCAAAAGGTAAAGAAATCTTTGGTTGATTTATTGAGAAAATTTAGGCATGTTTTTGCATGGTCATATGATGACCTTAAGGTTTATAGAAAGGATCTATTTCAGCATATTATTCCATTGAAAGAAGATGCTAAACCTTTCCGAAAAAAAACAAAGGCCTATTAATCCTACTTTGGCACCCAAGATGCAAGAAGAGTTGATGAAGTTGAGAGATGCTGGCATTATCAAGCCTATAAGGAACTCTTCTTGGGTGTGAAACCTTGTTCCTATGAGAAAAAAGAATGGTGACATTAGGCTTTGTGTAGACTTCAGGAATTTGAACATCAACTCATTAAAGGATAACTATTGTCTACCCAATATAGAAGCTATGTTGCAAAGAGTAACCAGATCAGAATTGATGTTTGTGATGGATGGTTTATTTGGTTACAATCAAGTAATTTTCAAGGAATCAAAGCAATTCAAGATAGCTTTCACAACACCTTGGGGGACATATGTTTATGTGAGAATGTCTTTTGGCCTCACAAATGCTGGTGCTACTTTTCAAAGGGCAATGGATGTTGCCTTTTTAGATTTCATAAATGATTTCCTTATTGTGTATCAAGCTGATTTAACTACCTATTCCAAGAAGGAAGAAGACCACCGTATTCATTTAGAAAAAATATTTGTGAGGGCCTTGGAATTTGGCATCTTATTAAACCCAAGGAAATGTGCTTTTGGTGTTATTGAAGGTAAGTTGCTGGGCCACTTAGTTGGGAAGTAAGGAGTGAGAATTGACCTTGAAAGGGTAGCAGCCATTGATAAAATTTAGAGACCAAAGAATGTTAAGGGAAGCCAGTCCTTCTTTGGTCAGGTCAATTTCTTAAGGATGTTTGTGACAAATTTTGCAGAGGTTACTAGACCTATTTCTAAGATGTTGAAGAAGGGGTTTGCAATCAATTGGGAGGGTGAGCCTGATGAGGCTTTCAAAAATATCAAGCAGGCTATCAAAGATGCACCAGTGCTTAAGGAACCTGATTATAATGTCCCAATGCATATCTTTTCCTTTGCATCTTTTCACACTATTGCTGCAGTTTTGTTACAAAAGAATAAGGATGGTTTTGAGCAGCCTATTGCATTTTTTAGTAAATATTTGCAGGCTACAGAATTAAAGTATGACATAAATGAAAAGCAAGCATATGCACTTGTGAAGGCAATCAAGGATTTTAGGTGTTACTTGATGGGAGCAGTTGTGATTGCTTTTGTGCCAAGTGCAGCTGTGAAGGATATTTTCTCATAGCAAGAGGTGTCTGGAAGAAGATGCAGATGGATCAATAGGATCAAAGAATTCAATGTTGAAGTCTAGATTACTAAATTGGTTAGAGGACAAGGATTGGAAAAACTGATGGCTCAATCCAATCTTGATGCAAATCAGGTAAATCATTTTGAAATTGATTATACATGTGATATGGATGATTGTATTTGGTATCAAGATATCATTTATTACTTGAGAAATATGAGATGTCCAGATAACATGAATGATAATCAGAGGAGGACATTAAAATTATAGGCTATCAAGTATGTAATTGTGAAATGTAAATTGTATAGAATGAATTTGGATTGCATATTGTTGAAGTGTGTAGATAAAGATTAGGGTAACAAGTTGTTGAAGGAAATGCATGAGGGAGTTTGTGGTGGACATTATATGGGTAAAACAATTTCTCATAAAATCTTGAGAGCAGGATTTTGGTGGCCCACAATCTTCAAGGATGAAAAATAGTTGGTGAGGAGGTGTGATGCTTGTCAAAGGTTCTTTGGTAAGCTTAAATTTTCAGGTAATATGCCATTAAAACCAGTAGAAGTTCAGGCTCCTTTCCAACAATGGGGAATTGATTTCATAGGGGAGATACCAAACAAGTCTAGTGGAGGACACTCATGGATCTTAGTTGCCATTGATTACTTTACAAAGTGGGTAGAGTCTATACCTACAAGAAATGCAACTAGTAAGGTGGTAATTGATTTTCTGATGAATAATATTGTTACAAGGTTTGGTTTCCCTAAGAGGATAGTTAGTGATAATGCAATGTGCTTCAGGTCTGCTGAATATAAGGACTTTTGCAAAGGTTTAGGAATTAAGATTTCTAATTCCTCACCTTATCATCCAAAAGGAAATGGTCAAGTAGAATCTACTAATAAGAGGTTGATTAAGATCTTAAAGAGGATTCTTGAAAATAATAAAAGAGCATGGAATTCAAAGTTTCCATTAGCTCTATGGGATAATAGGGTAATTGTGAAGAGGGCAATTGGTTGTGCACCATTTGACCTAGTATATGGAATACATGCAAGGATGCCTTAGAATAACTTATTAGAAATGTATAAATTTGTTTAGTTATATGATGATGACATAGATGGTGAGATGCAATTGAGAATTGAGGACCTCATTAGGTTAGATGAGACTATAAGAGAGTCAGTTGCAAGGAATTCCAAATTGCAATTGCAGGTTAAGAATTTGTATGATAAGAAAATTGTTGACATGAAGTTTGAACCTGGTGATTTGGTGTTAGTTTGGAATGCCAGACTAGAGGATAAAGGGAAACATGGTAAATTTGATCCCATCTAGCTGGGGTCCTATCTAATTCATGAGAAATGGGACCAATATTCATATATTGTCAAGGAATTAAATGGTGATATTTAGGAATTGCCTATTCATGGACAATTCTTGAAGAAATACTTTAATTGAAGGTATTCTATTTTCCATGAATAGTAGTTAGGTCTGTATAATCTATAAATTTCTGTAAATAGTTGCCTCCCCCTATCTTGTTTTATCCTGGTCTATCAAGTTTTTGGTCTTGTTGCCCTCTATTGTCTGCATTTTTTTAAATGGGGATGGTCTTCTTTAAACCAGTGATTCTAAGTCCTTACTATGCCTGCAGGAGGCATACATCCCCAGACAGATCCACTATTAGCACGTGCAAAAAATTTCATGGCTCTAGCCCTTTTCCCCTGGTCTCTGTAGTTATTTTTAGGTCCCTACCTTTAGCCCTACTTCAAATTTTTGAAAAATGTAGCCATTGCATACAAAAACCCTTTGTCCTTACCTCGAACTTGTTATATTTTCATGTTACTTTTTGCAGGTTACTTAAAGGTCCTAATTCGCATGTGCTTTATATTTTATCACCTTACGGGGTCAGCTGTTAATATTTCCTAATTCTAAGTGACCGGTGAATTAAATATTTTCCTATAGTCCTCTGCGCCTTAATTTTCCTTAAAGCCTAAGTCCTACACTTTAATTTTTCCCTATGGTTTGGCTTTAATATTTTCTTGGGCCTGTCTTTGACACTATCTCCATCTAACAGCTATTGTTAAAGTGCAAGTGATATGTCAGAGGAATGCGCTTTTGTGATGACCATTGATTATCTTTCATTTTGTTGCCTTTCATCATAGATGGGTCCACTACCAGGTAAGCACACATGGCATCTCCCTATTGGCCAAAGGAAATAGTGAAGTGGCAGGGTTGTTAGAATGAATGAAGAGATTGTATGTCTGTTAGATTTTTTGATGTGGCGGTCCCTGATTCGTTGGAAGTATCTTATGCAGCATAGTGGGGTCATGCTTTGTGGTATCGGCTAAGATTCTAGATCGGCAGCTGGCGTGTAAGCACATAGAATCTTTTGAGGGCTTGAGATCTCATGCCGATCGTTGATCTTTCCTGATGATGCAGCATTTCAAGGAAGTGGGTCCAAGGTGACACGTATGCATAGTTGGTGATATTTTATTGGTCCACCTATATTATGATTTGGCAGTTGTCAGTGGGTCCTGGGTTGCCGGCATGTCAGAGGGTCCTGAAATCTTATAGGGGATCGACAGTGGGCATGTCTTCACAAGGGATGTGTCAAATGTATGAGATTTTGAGATGACCATTGATTCTATTGAGTGATGTAGCCTTTTCTTTCGGTGGGTCCACTGCTACATGTACTTAGTTGGTGAAAGGTGATTAGTCCAGGTGTGCTAAGGTGGACTTGTTAGTGGGTCCACTAGTCTTAGGGAAGTTAATACATTATAAGATCTGACAGTTGTCATGATATCGTTGATCGAAGATGCATAATGGATATGTCAGCAGTATGGAAACAATCGTCAATTTTCACTAAAGGAGAAAGCTTTGTGGTGGGTTGTTTGTCAGTGATGATTGAGCAATTGCGGTGAATAATGTGGTGACATGTGGCAGGTTTTTTGGTGGGCCTAGGTGGGGTTTAAGGTCTTAGCAGTCTGGAAAAATGTTTTAGCAGTTCCGATAGATTTCAATGGGTTCACTCATTCGCATGAAATAGTGGTGGTTCCCTAAGTGTTCTAGCGGTTCAGCGAACAAGCATTCGTGGAATCGCTAAACTTTCTAGCAGATAGATAAAGTGTTTCGCAAATTGGCAGTGACCTTTGGTTGCTAGTTCACTAAATGTGGGACCGAGGTTAATGTTTTCCTTTGGTCACTAGGTCATGGAGTTAAGTGATGGGTTAAGTTTTCTTTTCATGAATTGGAAATGCATTGTTGCACGGTCGTTGAAGATAAACCCGGGGTATCTGGTTGAGTTAAGATCATAAAAGACTGTGAAAAAGAGGAATCAGATGGTCACGACTTAAAGTTGATGGAGATTCAAATGTGGGCTGCCGATTTTCTACTGGTGCCATGAATGTGACTGTTTGTTTTCAAATTTAAATTTGTAGAGGGTTTCCTTTGACTAGAAGGACTAAAATTGAATGCTTTCATAGCCAGATTTGATTTGTTTGGTGGTGCTTGTTGTTGCAGTGTGGTCCAGGGTGTTCTTTGATCATTTGCAGGGTCTGTACCATGCAATTTTGTGCTCAAGGCCTGTTACAGATGGCCGGAGGGGTTGACATTTTGGATGTTTTTGTGATTCTCAGTACCTTCTCAGTGAGATTTCATCATGATTGAGGATCATTCTGGGGCTTGTCTTCTCATGGTTGCCTGGGTTTCTTCCCTATAATAAATATGTAGCCATTTCTAGTTGGTTGGGTGGTTGAAACCCTAACCCTAAGTCATCCGTAGCTTGTTGCATTCTTTTTGAGGATTCCAAGATGACTAGGGAGTATAAGTGGTAGAATTTTTGATTTTGTGTGGGTTCCAAAACTTTCTTTGGTCTTAGGCTGGTTGTTCATGGTGTTTTACTGATAGAGGAGATGGATTTTGTATCTTTTCCTATCCTTGTGTTGTTTTGATTATGTATTGATTCTGAATATATTAATGAGAATGTTATTGAGTTCCAATCTTGCATTTGTGTATGTCTTCTTGTTTTAGTTCTAAGCTCATATATGTTAGTGTCACAAAGTGTATTAGCATATGGTAAACAAAGAGTATTTTGAAGTCATCTCTAAGTTCCTAACAAAGTTAGGATTAAAGTCTTTTAGGTGGGTTTAGTGAGTTTGCAACCAAGCAAGAATCTGATGTCCTTGTGTCTGAGGGAGAGGGGTAATAGGCAAACCACTTACCCTGGATTCAATTGTGTTTGAATTAAGGCATTCAGTTGATGTATGTAATTGGGTGACTCTTTGCCCTAGTTTAAGGCACTGGTCCATCCTCTGGAGGCATTTCATTTTTTACAACCACACACACACACACATTCAAATGATCAAATCCTTAAATTAGTTAGTAATGAGTATATTGATATAACATTTTGGATTCCTTTTCAGAAGTGAATCAAGGGTACACCCACCTGAGCACTAAGGCTCAAAGTGTAGGAGGATCTCTTTTGATCCTTGTTAATTGGCCCTCTTCCTTGTAGACTTTGGAGTAGTGATAGATTCAAAGCATTATTTAAGTTATCCATCAAAGTATAAATCTACAAGTGAAGATCAAAGGGAACCCCCAACATTATGATTTCAATAACTCGTACTAAGATTGGTAAGTCACCCAAAATTTCACTTATTGTTGCCTCGGTGGGTGAATTCTCCTCAGTTGTATCTCCAATAGTGTTTATGTCTTCATCATGCTTTATGTCATCAAGATCACCATTTTTTATGTCTTCAATGAGTACATCATTTGTCCCTATTATGATCAACTACTCGGGTGGATTCTTGTAGTATTCTCTATAACCTACTAGATAAAAATCTATTGCAATGGTAGTATTTGCTACCTCGGTGTTTGATAATTCTATGGGTTCCTTGGTAGCAAGATCAACATCATCTAAGTGGATTCCTCTACCTTTCTTCTTTCTCTTCTTCTGGAGAACTACTACCAATGCCACCTTGTCTTCTTCCGCTTGGGTAGTAAGAATTGAAGTCCATAGAAGTTGACTATTCTCATCAACTTCCTTAAGTTTTCCTGCCATAATATTTAGGGCTCTACTCTTTACAAGAAATCTCTTGGAATATTGTGTTAGATCAATTCTTCTATTTCAGGAACCAATAGTGTAGGCATAACCAATATCAGTGAATGTAATTTGGAATCACCTCTATATGTGTAAGTGTGTGAGGGAAAAATGAGATTCATTCCTAAATCCAAATTCCCAAAGGAGAGATCCAATTTGATCAACCAAAAGGTTAATGCACAATCAAATCAATCTATGAAGAATATGAAAGAGAGAGAGAAACCCTATACTTCCCTATAGCTGGATTATGCTTGAAATATGAAATAATTAAAATGCAAATACTAACCTTAAATTAGGGTAGATCTAGAAAATGTCATTTTCTAATGTTTGTCTATACTTTCGGGCAATTTTGTAACCTATTCTAGACTAGAAATGTCGAGACAAAGAAAACCCAGAAATCTTTCTCCAAGATGAGCTCAAGTTGACTTTGACCCTCATAAAAGGTCAAAGGCTAGATTATTTATTTGAAGGTTGATTCTGTCTCTATTTGTAGATCTTGAAAGTTCACTGAAAAAGGTAGAAGAAGGCTTGGATGAATGTAGAAGAATGGATCTTCAAGGGGGCTCCGAAGAGATTGAATCCTCCAATAGCTAACAATGGATCTCCTTGATGGATGGACGCTTGGACACTTGAATGCTTGAAGAATTTCTTGAATGCTTGAGAGCTTGCAATTTCTTGAGATGAGATGAGATATGAAAAATTGATTGCCAAAGCTTGATGTAGAGATCTTCTCACAAAACTTGATTATCAAAATGAGAGAGGAAGGCCTCCTTTTATAGTGAACTAGGGCACAATCCTCTAGAGGGGCCACCTTGGAGAATTAAATCCCAATTAGGTCCTAACCTTTAGAAAATATACCTAGATTAAATTAAATTAGAGGATTTACCATTCCAAAACTTGAAATGGCCGACCTAGAGGCGGGAAAACAAATATCCCGCAAGCCCGATACCCAGAAATCAAGGATTTTGGAAATTTGAAAGAAGGGGGAAAAATCAAGGTTGGGACTGACCTAGTTAGGTTTGAGCTTGATCTTGACCTAGTCAGGTTCAAGATCGATCCTAACCTAGTTAGGCTTGACCTCGAATCTGACCCTAGTCCTAGATCCAGTCAGAATCAGGACAGAAGGTACCGGGGATGCCTAGAGACCTAGAAATGATACCAGAACAGGACATAATGCCAAGGATAAACATAAAATCCTATGATGACTATGATGAAGGCCAAGAGGACCTATTTGTAAGTCCTACCTAGAAAATAGAGCCATGGAAGAGGGAAATTCAAGAGAATCCTTGAGATCCTCTCCCTAATTTCACCTAGAATGAAGAAATCAAGTGCAAAAAAGAAGTGGAAAGTAGAGAGAAAGCCAAATACATGAAAAGACCTGATCAAGGTGCTTAACCTAACCCCAAACCACTTACTCAGAGGGCTAAATTCTCTTACCATGGAAGTGCTTCCATTTTTAGACGATACATTAAGCCCCCACTTTAGCAAGAGTATGGACTCGATGCAAACTCTTGGTAAAGGAGATCAGAGTGAAAAGATAATCTTATCATAATCCAAGGGACAAAGAGGAAGATTAAGCTTCCAGGGACTCAAGTGTTTGTTGAATCCTAGATCACAATAAGAGAGACATCTCTAGAGAGAGAAAGAAAGAGTGTGATTACCTCACCCAATGAGAACTTATGTCCCATTGTGAACCACACAAGGACACGACACAATTGGAAAGATGGAATTGAATGACCTAGTGAATGTGGCTACTCACTAGTCAACCCATCAAGGATTCATCCTTAGGAATATTCTATTCCATAAGAATAAAACCAACAAAAAAAAAGAGATCTAGTCTTAAGGACACCTTTGACCTTAAGGGATCAAAATATATATGTGTATTTGAAATTGGAGGGATCAAGAGATCCTAAAATATAAATCCATGCTTTAAGGATTAGTTACTAATCCAAAAAGGGAAAAAGTATGTTGAAAAATATGTCTGTATTGAAAAGTGCGTGTGTGCAACAGGTGAGCAGAGTGTATGCCCCAATGTTAAAGTCATTGCTGACACTTTAATAGGAGCAATGGCTTTAACAAAAACATAAACAACTCCACTAATTACATTTCCATGTAGAGATGCCCCTAAATGAAGACAAATCAAGGGAAATATCACAGAAACATACAGAGAACACATAAGGGATCTACCTACTATGGGGTCAGTATGAATATAAGATAATATATATATATGATATTATTGCAAATGAATTGAAATCATTCCCCAAAGAAAGTAGAACTATGATCACAAAGGAGGAAAGATCACATAAGATATACGAAGGAGAATCTTTTCAGACCATGACATGGAGACCAAAAACAATTAGTGCTACCATATCTTGAATCCAAGTAGACTACACAAGGAAATATTTACGAACAATAGCACAAGTAAAATATAACATTGAACAACGTATAGAAGAATAGAGATACATATAGAAGAATTTGAACAATAGTTTTGATTCCTTCATCACCTTGTACCAATTGAGTAACAAGGATCGTATAAAATAATCTAACAACATTTAGCAAACACATTATGGGAGAAGTACAATACA
This sequence comes from Chamaecyparis obtusa, assembly GCA_027943335.1. NCBI lineage: Eukaryota > Viridiplantae > Streptophyta > Pinopsida > Cupressales > Cupressaceae > Chamaecyparis > Chamaecyparis obtusa. The sequence goes on along the minus strand of BSBK01007212.1, from coordinate 86,743 downwards.
ATAGGCAAACACACAACAAAGCTACCACAAAGGACTAGCCAATCAAGCATGTCTCCTACTCTCCCCATCTTGTAGTATATCATTTAGGGAAGGTGGGTAACTCACAAGAGGGACTATATCCAACAATGTAGGAATGATAGCCAATTCTAAACAAGGATCCTCTTGAGAATCACTATGTTCGACACTAGGTGTAAGAGTCAGTTATGATGAAAGCATATTAGGTAAATCAATGTCAATGTCAATAGTCTCATATTCATCATTAACATCATCAGTATCATCAAGAGTATCTTCTTCATCCAAATTAATCAAAATAGGATCTAAGATATGAATAGAATCATCATAATCATGCATGTGAACATCATTATTAGTAACAACCTCTTCTAACACATCATGCATATGTTTATCTGAGGAAGGTACAGATCTTTGAAGAATAGAATTATGAGCTTTAGCATGAGCATGACTCTTTTTATGACATTCATTAGCAGATTGATTATGTTTTGATTTATTTGAAATAGACTGAGAACGAGGAGGAAAAATCTTAGGATCCTTCACAGGTTCTTTAGGAAGATCCATAGCATTAGAAACAATATGAGAAACAATCACAAGATCTTTGATAGGTTCGGTAGAAGGAACTTGATTAATAGAACTAGGAGCCATAGTTAAAGGAGGTATAGAAGGTGTAGGTAAAATACCATGATTAAGATCCATAGGAGGTATGCTTAATTCAAGAATCTTACGATGTTTATAATCTTGATATGATCAAAAAATATTATCAAGTTGAGGAGGACATTAATTAGGCAATGAAGGCCAAAAGAAATCAAGAGCAACACAATCTCTAGGCCTGGAAAGTTGATATATACTATGATTAATCATCTTTATTTCATTATCATGAATGAACTTAAGACACTTATGGATAGGTGAAGCAACAACATGCATGGCAGTCAACTAAGGTGAACCTAGCTTAACTTGAAAATGATCAGAAGTAGGAACCACAACAAAGGTAGTGTTCACAATTTTTTCACAAAGTTCAACTAGTAAGGTAATAGAACCAAATGATGGATAAATAAAACCACTACAAGTTTGAATCCACACATTTGATGTATCATAAGAATCATGTTGTAAGATTTTCATAAAAAGATTTTCTTCAGTAATGATATTGACTAAAGATGTAGGATCAACAAGACAACCACGAGTAGGTTTCTGAGAAATCCTAGCGAAAATGTAAAGGGGACCATTAGGAGCTCTAATAGTCTCAGAATCATCAAAGGTAATCAAAAGTTCCTGAGGTCTTTTATTCTTAGGTTGTTGTCGAGGTTTATGTTGAAATTTAGGTTTAGGTTTTGGTTGAGATTGAACTTGAGGTTGAATCTGAGGTTGAAGTTGAGGTTGAGGTTGAAATTGAGGTGGAGATATAGATTGACCAACATGCTCCACTTGATTAACAACATGATTGAGATCATCCATCTTTGAATCATACATAATTTCCATAGCAGATGGTTGAGAAATGGTATTAGTATCATGTGTAGGTAAAGGATTCATATAGATTTGAAGGTTCTAATTAGGAGGAGAGATAGATTTGTTCCCACTACTATCTAGCTTGTCAACAAATAAATCTTTAGTATCAATTAATTCTTGAATCTTATGTTTTAAAGAATAAAATTTCTCAGTATCATGACCATTCTGACGATGATATTGACAAAAAGCATTTTGATCAAAAGATTTAGATGAAATCATAACAGGTAAAAGAGGTCGAATAGGAGGTAAAGTAATCATATTAGTAGTTATCAACCTATTCATAATAGCATGTAAAGATTTAGAAAGAGGAGTGAATGTACGATTTAATCGAAAAGTAGTGGATGCAAAAGTGGCATTGTGAGATGCAACAACAACTTGATTAGCAACTGCATTTTCTTGTGTATTTATCTTGACATAGTTGTTGAATTTTTGAAATTTTTTTGGATTAGGAGCAACATCACTCTTATCAACTAGAATAGGAGCCATTGGAGTGTTTCTCTCAAATTGACTCACTTGTAATTGGTAATGATGAAGCGCTACACAAAGTTGTTGAAAAGAGGTAAATTCAGTAAGCAAAATATTATCTCTAATATCCTTTTGCAAATTTGAAATAAACATACATTGAATATCAATATCAGGAACAAGATAGGAAATATGAGCATACAAATGCCTAAATCTACCAATAAATTTAGTTAATTTATCCTTAGCACTTTGTTTACAATGCATCAAATTAGTCAAAGACACTTGCGGGCCAATGTTGTTTTGAAATTGTTGAATAAAGGCATTAGTAAGTTGTGGAAAGGAATCAATGGAATAAGGATGCAAGGAACAATACCATTGTAAGGCCTTGTCATGGAAGGTTCTAGCAAATAGTTTGGCTAAAATCCTATGGTCATGAGCATAATCACTACAAAGGATTTGGAATGTTTTAACATGATGAACATGATCTCCTTTTCTATTATAATTTTCAAGATGAGGCATCTCACCTTGTTGATGAATAGGAGTACGAATAATGTCTCAAGACAAGGGACTTCCCATGTCACATGTAGGAATACTAAACTTGTTTTGAGTTAAGGAAGCTAGTTGTTGTTGTAAGGATGACACAGTTTGAGCCAAACTGATGATAGTTGAATCATTAGAGGAAATAGGAGGGGTAGCAATATTAGACAAACTAGGTAAAGTGTACGAAGCTGCAGGAATAGAAGACACAACTAGAGGAACACTAGGAACTATAGTTGGAAGCAGATTAGAATAAGTAAAAGGAACATTATGATATGAAGTTTGTGATGTAGGAAGGGACACAGGAGGAAAACTCATAGGAATAGAGGGAACCATCACAGTCAAAAAAGGAGGAGTGTAGGTAGGAATATTAGGTAAAGGATTAGAAGGAGGTTCAACACTAGTGATAGGAGGAATCAACCCTAAATCTTGAGCTTCTTGAGCTAAAGGTTTAACATTTGAATGCACAAGGTGAGTAATACCACGCAAGAGGTTAACACCTTGATCACTATCATGGAGAACTTTCTTAAAATCCTCTATAGATTGAATGGAATCTTGATTATGGTTCTCTTGAATAAGCCAATTACCCATTTTATCAAGTTCAGTTGAAAGTTTTTGAACTTGTTCAGGAGGAACTCTTAAAGCATCATCCTCATCATGAGATGAGTGAGAAGAGTTTTGCTCCATTGTAGGATTAGAATCACGAGGAATCAATTTATCATCTAGGAACCTAAGGAAAGGAGAGGAAGATTCAAGATCAAAGGCCCCCATGAGTCTACGACTTCTTCTAACCAGAATGTTATAAGTAGGACTAGTGGTAGTAAAGCTCATAAACCAATGTAATGAAAATGAACTAAACTAAGAACACATAAAGCATGAATATGAAATCTAATTAGCATGCAAGATCTAATACAAAGGAAAAATCTAATACTAACAAGATAAAAGGATAGCACAATAAGGCATCCAATTCCACAATAAGAATATAGAGGAATCTAACACCAAAAAAGAAAGAGAGTAAGCTATTCGGGCTCACCAAAATGAATAGAGGTAATTTGGAATCACCTCTATATGTGTAAGTGTGTGAGGGAAATATGAGATTCACTCCTAAATCCAAATTCCCAAAGGAGAGATCCAATTTGATCAACCAAAAGGTTAATGCACAATCGAATCAATCTATGAAGAATATGAAAGAGAGAGAGAAACCCTATACTTCCCTATAGTTGGATTATGCTTGAAATATGAAATAATTGAAATGAAAATACTAACCTTAAATTAGGGCAGATCTAGAAAATTTCATTTTCTGATGTTTGTGTGTACTTTTGGGCAATTCTGCAGCTTGTTTTGGACTGGAAATGCCGAGAAAAAGAAAACCCAAAAAAATTTCTCCAAGATGAGCTGAGGTCAACTTTGACCATCATAAAAGGTCAAAGGCTAGATTCTTTATTTGAAGGTCGATTCTTTCTCTATTTGAAAATCTCAGAAGTTTACGAAAGGGTATCCAAATTCACTCTTAGATCTAAAATCCCGCACCTATACCCGCAAGAAAATGGAGGTTTTTGTTGTATGGGGGGTTTGCCTTGGTCAAACCCCAGTTTAGGAATTAACCTTGAAATTGAATTGAAATGTAATATGCATAAACAAAATAATTGAAACAAATCACCTCGCTTATGTTGAAGTCCTTGTAGAGGATTTGAATCCTCAAATCCACAAGTAGGAATGCTTCAATGGATGTAGAATGAAAGTAGGATGTTTCCACTCAATGGCATTTGATCTTCGACACCAATCTTGAATTGATCTTTGCATATGACAAGGCTTGGATGAATGTAGAAGAATAGATCTTCAAGGGGCCTACAAAGAGATTGAATCCTTCAATAGCTAAAAATGGATCTCCTTGATCAATGGATGCTTGGACACTTGAATACTTGAATACTTTCTTGAATGCTTGAGAGCTTTCAATTGCTTGAGATGAGATGAGATATGAAAACTTGATTGCCAAAGCTTGATGTAGAGATCTTCTCACAAAACTTGATTATCAAAATGATGGAGGAAGGCCTCCTTTTATAGTGAACTAGGGCACAATCCTCTAGAGGGGCCACCTTGGAGAATTAAATCCCAATTAGGTCTGAACCTTTAGAAAATATACCTAGATTAAATACAATTAGATGATTTACCATTTTGAAACCTGAAATGGCCGACCTAGAGGTGGGAAAACAAATATCCCAAAAGCCCTATACCCGAAAATCAATGATTCTAGAAATTTGAAGGAAGGGAGAAAAATCAAGGTTGGGACTGACATAGTTAGGATTGAGCTTGATCCTAGCCTAGTCAGGTTTGACCTTGAATCTGACCCTGGTCCCAGATCTAGTCAGAATCATAATAGAAGGTCCCGGGGATGCCCATAGACCTAGAAATGATACTAGAATAGGACATAATGCTAGTGATAAGCATAAAATCCTATGATGACTATGATGAAGGTGAGGATGACCTATTTCTAAGTCCTACCTAGAAAATAGAGCCACAAAAGAGGGAAATTTAGGAGAATCCTTGAGATCCTATCCCTAATTTCACCTAGAATGAAGAAATCAAGTGCAAAAAAGAAATGGAAAGCAGGGAGAAAGCCAAATACATGCAAAGACCTAATCTAGGTGCTTAAGATGACCCCAAACCACTTACTCAGAGGGCTAAATGCTCTTATCATGGAAGTGCTTCCATTTTAAGATGATATAGGTACATACCAAGAAAATTCAACATGTACCTTCTTAAATTTGATCATCATTTGGATGATGACCCTTCAATATTTTCCTAATCTTTGGTAGACATATGTACATATCGACTCATTTTGGGGTTGCTAAGACTACCGGTTTCCTTAATTGTTTCAACTATTTCATCAACTGATTGATTTTTATTCACTACAACTTTAAATTTATCTTGATCTTCCTCTTCATCTTTTTCATCAACATCATCCTTTTCCCTTATCAATTTTATCCTCTTCTTAGGAAGCTCGGAGGTGGCTTGGGAACCTCTATTTTTATTTTGATATGTTTTTGTAGGAGTTGGCCTATGAATTTTTACTACTCCTTTCTTTAGAGGTGAGGAAGTAGCTATTGTGGACCTTGTCCTTTCTATTGTCGGTGTTGCTACTTTCTTCCTCTTTCTTGTGGCCTTGACCAGTGAAGATTAAATGTCTTTATCAGACTTGGTCACCTCCTCTTCATACTTAATATTACCTATAAATAACTATTCCTTAGTTGCCTCTTCAACTAGATTAGCCTTAGATGCATTATCCTCTTCTACATCATCTTTGAATTATTTTATTAGTGTATCCATCATTTTATTAGATTTCTTGCTCAACTTGACTCTGACTAGATCCATTTTGATTCTTAGTTTGACCTCTTCATAGGTTCCAAACCTAGTTTTCTATGGATCTTTGGGCTTGGCCAAAAGTTCCTTTATTGACCTAGATGCTTGGTTAATATCAAGTTCATAGCCCATCAGTGCCAACCATGTTGAGCTCAGTTCAATCACTTTATTGTAGAGGTGTTGGTGTCCACTAAGAAATAGATATCATCCTTGTATTGCTCAACCAAATGACTAGGTATTTTTCTTCTTTGTTGCATTCAGTCCTTAAATTTCTCAAAATATACATCCACAATACTAACAAAATTTTATCCTAGACTTTGAATGAAATCATTTATTTTTAAAATGACCAGTTGGTCAGTATCCTAGTCCACAATACTGACTAAGGGGGAAAATTTTTAAACATAGAAAAATATGCATATCATCACTGAAGTAAACTTATAGGTATTGGTCCTTGCAGACCTGATGGTTCTCATGTTTTCATCCAACTATTTCAATAAGAGCTCGGCAAGGTTGAATTAAAATTCTTTCTTCACAATCTTGTATGCAATGTCCACTGCTCCACATGGAACACTATTCAGTCTACTAGATAGAAATATCTTATACTCAACTGCATATGCATTGAATCTTGTCTTGGGATCAATAATTCTCATGCCTCTTTCATCCCATTCAGCTCTATTTTCTTTTTAAATCTCATCTCTTGGTGCACTCCTTAATGATTTTACCTTTTCAATTATGGGATAGCTGATGATTCCATGTATGATATCCCTAGTGATTTTGACCGGTTCATCTAGCCATACCTTGTCCTTGTACACATGACTCAATACTACATTTATCCAATCATTCTTGAAAACACTCTGGAAGTACAACGCATTCAATAAACCCTTCACCTTCAAGTATGTATGCTCACCCTTGAGCTTTCCATCAGTACACAACTCCTGATAGGTGGATTAAGGCTCAAAACCCCCTACTTCACCAATTTTGCAATTAATGTATGCTCAGATGTCCTCATCCAAAAAAACCATAGGTAGAATGCTAAAAAATGAACTGGTTTTGTCAATTTGTGATGCAACCTTAGGATGTAACTTGTATTTAGGCTCATTACAAGTTGTAGATTTGATTAAATTAACCTTCTTATCAGTTTCAAATTTATATTTCTCAACCTTTGAGGGGGATGCCATTTTTTTTCAAATTAGGGCTGCAAGAGATAACTATTAAATAGCTTGATTAACATAGAACTTACTTGTTATTTTGACTAACTTTCTCATAAACCTTTCAAATCTGTGCTCAACTACTCTAGAAAATTTCTTCTTCATTCTCATTCAAAATCACTCTATTCTTCATGTTCACAATGTAAAAAATGATTAATTCCATGACTTATTTATAGCCAAAAATTTGTTTCCCGCTCAAACTTTCACAATAAATTCTTGACCTACCACAACTTGGTGGATGTAGTTTTGCTCAGTGTATACTTCAAAAGATCATAAAATCAGTTAACACTAAGATATCACTTGGTTAATACCATATCTTGGTTAACCTTTCCAATAGTTACCTACTAGAAAATACATTCTTGGTGTTTCTTATGTTAGCTATACACATTTAAATTTATAAATATATAAAACCATAGTGCATCTTGTTTCATGCAGATTTGGTATGAAATCACTAGATATAAGGAACTATTTGTTAGATATAACCGATTTCAAATTCAGTTCCATACATACCTTTTATGACTTAGGTGGAAGTGGTGATGTTACCCAATCCAATGGATGAGGTGTCACTGACTGCATTGCTTGATCCAACATTATCACTTGATTTTTTTCTCCACATTGTGTTACTTATCCTCATGACTTCCTCAATTGTATTCCCATTTTCATTTGTTTGTTTCTCTGGTGCTCGGTCTCTACAATCCTTTCTTAAGTGACTGACCTTGTGACATTGTAAACATTACATACCAGTGCTTGTCCAATTGTGAGATCTTCATCTCCAACTCTTCCTCATGCAATTTTCTACTATATGTCTGTACCTTTCACATGTTGTGCAATTAACCCATGTGTTGTAATCCCAAGTATATGCATTGCCTTTCTTTCTTGGTTGATATTTTTTTTTCTATTATTTTGGTGTCCGAACTTGCTTCATCTTTGTCCTGCATTCTTGTGATATATGTCCATGCATGTTGCAAGTGCAACAATTTTTCTCCATGTAGGGGTGCTTAGGAGTCCTATTCAATCTAGATCTACACTCATGTGCCTGATGTCCATACTTGTTACACTTATAATAATAACCATTGAACTTAGGAGTGAATTTAGTAATACCTTTTTCTTTTCTCCTATAAACATTTGTTGTGTGGCCTAGTTTTACACAATGATAACATGATATATTCTTTGGCCTTTGGTTAGTGTAGGCATTTTTCTTTTCAACTTTTCTTGATAATTCTCCTTTTTTGGTATAGCCTAAACTAGTTGTGCTGCCAAGTCCTTTTTGACTTATCAAAAATTCATCTATTATCTTAGCACTGTCTTCAGCTTTATTGATCATTTCATTATGTTGTTGTTTCATTTTGACATCATTCATTAATCTTTCATTTCCCTCTCTTAGTTCACCAATGTCTTCTAGTTTCCTTGTAAGCTCACTGTTTACTTAGTTGACCTCCTCACTTATGACAATCATCTGGTTAGAGATTTCAAAGTACTTGTTCATCAGTATTAGTATCTCTGATTCCTTCTCTTGTAGCTCTCAGTCATTTGTCTCATGTCTTCAATAACCAAGTTTCTTTCTTATTCTTCTTGCCTAGCATTTTTCATGACATCAATCATCCTAACCATTTGTGTCTCTTGACTGACCTGCAGATCTTTGAGTTGTTCAATAAGATGTAGATTCTTTTTGGATAGGTCTGATATTTCTCCTTTAGATGCATTAGAAATACTACCAGATCCAAAACTGGATGTCTCAAATGGGTCATCTATCTCTTCTTCATGATAATCAGTTTCACTGTACTGAATTTCCATATCCTTCCTTTGAATCGGTAACTTCTTCCATTCATCTTTTTCTTGCTTGAATTTTTCAATGAATATTTTCATATGTATCCTTTGATTTTCAATAGTCTTTTCCAACTTATATCTTTCCATCCTTAGATCTTTTATCTTCAGTTGTTAAACTTCCTTAACAAGAAATATTGCATTGATACTAGAATTGTTAAGATTATGGAAAGATAAGTATTGTGAAGGGAGGGGTGAATCATTATCCACAAAAGCTTTTAACACTAAAACTTTGCAATAGTAGATCTTAATTAACTGACTGATTTCATTTTTTTAAACATACATTCATATAACTGAAAATGTAAAGTGCATGTAAACAAAACAATAAATCATACATAAAAATTTATACTCATGACAGATATTTTGGCCGGTTATGCAGAAACCCTTGTAAGAAGGTAAAAATTGTGGTGGGGATGACACCCACAAATCTTTAGTACTACAATAAGTAAAGTATACTGGTTAAGCCTACAATTTGTGATCACTTCTGATGATCTTACCCTATTAGGTGTAACAAAAAGATTGACTAGATCTACTTGGTTAGAGTATTTTAACAACACAAAGTATGTGTGTACTTGACCATGAGATTTAAACAAGAACTGTTAAGTCCACTCTGTTAAGAGATTTTGATATTATACAATTGTTAAATTGATAATAGTAAAGTATCTACAAAATAAAAATTTATTCTTGTCCGATTCAAATATATGAAGTATCAAATAAATATCACCTCAATGTGATGTATATGCTCTTCAGTTCTACTTGGTAGCCTTGTGTGTTGTGAAAACTGATTGCCTCTATTATAAACCTTCTATCAAAAAACCTTGTCTAATCTCCTGGTGTCCTTGATAGAGCTACTGCTTCATGATACATGATCATATTGACATATTTATAATTATATATCAAATTGACTTGACCTATTTAGGGTTTACATCATCTTAGAAAACCTAAGATCAATAGTATACAAAAATAACCTAGATCTAACATTTCATAGGAATCATCACAAAATTAATGATTATATCTATATTAAATATGTTTTGATCTTGATAAACCATTTAGTGATCAGTGAAAAGCATTTGCATAGGTATATGTGCCATTCCTGATTACTGTGTCATTTCCTTTTTTACTTGGTAATCACTACATTCACTATTCGATAAATTACTGGCGCTTGATGTGTATGAATTTCTGATGATCATTCGCTTGGTACTTGGTAAGTGCTTATCCTTTGGTAAGCATGCTCAGTCAAACTTGCACTTGATTATCTTGAAGTTATGCCTTGAATTTTCTCGGTGTGAAGGTTTTCTATACTTGATCAACTGTCTATTTGTATCGCTTTTCCAACATTTACGGACTGAATAATTGATTTATACTAATGACAATCCATTAATGATCATAATAGAGATAACAGTCTTAATAAAATCCTAAAATAGTACCTTACATAAGAGTCATGGTTGGGTATGAAACTATCAACTATGGATTTTGAATTTTTTTTAGAGGATTTCCTATAAAGACATTCCAAGAGATAATAGAAATTAATTAATTGTAGCTGTATGAAATGCATCTTTGTTGGATATGGTGATTCTAGAGAAGCATATTTATGATATGTTCTATAAATGACCATGCTTCAGATACCAATAAATTTATTTTTCAAACTCCTACCACTTTTCAAGTTTTTGGAAGATTGGTTTGTTAAAAGAACAATTTTCAACCATACGTCATCATACTCATCTAGAAAGGATGAGACAAAACTCAAAAGTGTTATTGAATGAATATAATAAAGGAAAGGAATTTTTAATTCACGTTCAAGTTCATTTCCCACTCTACAATATTATTTTCATTGATGAAGTATCCAGATTCAATACAACTAATTCACCATTAACATTTAGAAAATATAAAAAAAGAACAAATACTAAAAACTCAAGAAACAAGATTAATGACTTTCTTTCATTATTCTTCCACCAACCTACTTAAAATTGAAAAAATGAATTCTTATATCTCTTCTAGAATCCTCTAAAACATATTCCTTTATACAAACATATTATTTTCTAATTATCAACCTTGTAAATCAATTACATCTAACTTGAGAACATCTCAAGGAATTACTAATAACTCAAAAAAATTCTAATCTCCTATGAGAAAAAATAAATAAATAATTAAAATGTGAAAAAAGATACTAAAATCTCAAATATTGCTAATTTATTTTGAGAACATCTAAATAAATCAATAAAATGTTAAAACATAAGATAAAATTTAAAAAATAATACTAAATCTCAAAACTTGTTAATTTATTTTGAGAACATCTAAAGAAATTAATAAAATCTTGAGAACTTTAAAACATCTTGAAAAATCCACCAAAATCTCTTCTATCATTCTAACTTAACTCGAAAGAATGCAATTCTTGCAAGTTTCTATTTTTGAACACATGCCTATTACCTAGATCTAATCCTTCCCACTATGTCTGACATTTGTTGCATTGATTTTGTAAATTATAAACTATCTTATTGTCCAAAATTTGTGCAGTCATGTCCTTTGTTCTACTTGAAGTCCATTTTTTATCCAAATCTACTTCTTTCTCAAACTTCACACCTTTTAACTCTAAATTTCTTTCATTTGTATTTTATCTCAAAAAAAATTACGAAAAATATTCTTTAACTCTTTTTACTTTTATTTTCTAAAAGTTTAACATTGTCCAAAGGATATTCAACTACTTTTTCTAGTACTTTTATTTTTTTAATTCCTTCTCTCTACATCATGAGTGCAAAATGAAAAATTATTGCTTTCATCTCCTTGATAGGTTCCCTTGTAGACAACATATTAATAAATTTTTGGTTTAGTTTTAAGAGGTAATAAGATTACTTTAGAGCCATCCATCCAAAAATTGCATGTATTCTTCTCTCCATCATGCATTACCTTGCTATCATACTGCCAAGGTCTTACCAAGAAAATATATTATGCATCCATTGGAATTAAGTCACACCACAGATTCCATCCTTATAAGTATTTCATATGGATAACTTTATCAAGCATCTCTTATCAACAATGAATTTATTTCCCTTTTCAATCCATGCAACACGATAAGAGTGGGGTTGTGTTTTAGAAGACAATTTCCATTTATATACCATTTCTCTAGAAATCATATTTTTACAACTACCAACATCAATAATATCTTGAAATACCTTCCCCCATGAAGTACATCTAATTCAATTTATAAATTAGTTCAAAGCCATGAGTTGTTAAAACCTTTAGATTGTGTATTATCCTCCTATGGGATTACCATTGTTCCTCTCATCATGATGATTTCTCCTCAATGTAGTTAAACCTAAGATATAATTCCTTTATCTTCATTCTTAGCTTAAACTAGGTTTATCTTGGGAAATCCTCCTAGAGTTCTTCTTGGATGGTATAATTTGAGCATTCAAATTCCCTATAGCCTTCGTCTGCACAATTAAAAAGATAAAAGGCTTTTGTGGGATTTCCCATACTCTACCACTATTATATATGTTGCCTCTCTAAAGCCCTCCTCATTTTTGAGTTCGCATTTCATTTTGGGTGTCATATAATTTTTGTACTCCTTAATTATATCTTAAACCACCTTTCAATAGATATTCATTTATTATTTCCCCTCCTTTATTCCTTTGAAAATATTGCCTTTTTTTTCTCTACCTTTAGAGCTAATTGGTAGGCCTCTTCCATACTACTAACTCCATACATTTTGAACTCATATTGAATAGAGAATATTATAATAATTACGTACCTATCGACTACTTTCTTATTTATTTCCTGATTCTCTACAAGGATTGACAACTTATAAAACTCATTTATATATTCTTCCAGAGTAGATAGTCATGTTTCAAATTTTGAAACCTTCAAAAAAGGTTGTGTGCATAGTCTATGGAAGAAAAACATTCTCTCAACTTCTCCTTGTTTAGAGTTCTTATATTATCCTTTCTTTTGCAATTTATTTATTTCTATAAATGATCCCACTAGATGAATTCATGATCCTTCAACTTGGTGCATAAAAAATTAACCTTATTTTCCCCAGTCACAAGAATCCACTCAAGGAATTTATCCATACTATTTGGATAGTCTATCAACTCCTTTAGTTTGAGACTACCTACATAATCATAAAAATCAATTTTAATTTCATCATTTTGATTTTTACCTTCCAATGCACCGAGTGTCCTTTCTTCAAAGGCTATACACTCTAATTTTTATTCCGCTTCATAATTTGGATGCTGATTTAGTGCTCTCTATATTTTTTCTTCATCAGAATTATTTACTCTTATTCCTTGATTCACTATCATGACTGTTATACACTAAGTTTGCACCCTTGTCTCAAGCTCTCATAGTCTTGATAACCTAGTATAACATGGGAATCATCTCCAGGTTGTGGGACCTATGCTAACTAAGATGAGACCTCCAGGTTCTATTCTGGTTCCTCTTGGATAATCACCTTAATTTGCTTCTAGACATGAAAAGTAAACTTTGAGGGAAAGGGATAGCAGGAATGCTTGCAAAGGGAAATGATTGAAAGCAAACTACCTACTAGGTGATGCACCAAAATTAGGGTTTGGATCTCAGTATAGAGGAATGGAATCAATGAAAGGCTTAGGTCTAGTAGGTCACAACTTACTGAATAGGCTTGCATAAGTGTTTCATAGGAGGGCCTAAAAATAAGACACAACTTATGACCTCCAAGCAGACATTCCCTTTTGCAACTCGGTGTAGGATTGAGACAAGATTGTTAGGGGGTTGAAGTATACCCACAAAAGCATCTAAATCAAATCAAACACAATAACACACAAAATTTACAGAAAGTAAGAGGGATCAGGAACCCTAAGATACCACTGAAAACATCATATACTTTGATTCAATAAGAGATAATTCAAACATGGAAGCATAGGGACATGAAGGATTGCCACAAAATACCTCTGCAATGTCTTTATCATCAATGGGAACTTTACAATTGTATAAGCCAGAGGGTAGAAATGATACCACAGATGACCTTTAAGAAAAGATGAATTTCTTCTACAATTATCCAACTTTGAGCTCAAAAGCTCCAAAAATACAATATATACATCCTCCTTGCACGTAGTCAAGAGTAAAAAAAAAAATCTAACTAGGGTTACATGGATTATTAATACAATAATCAAACCCTAGTCCATCAAATTTGATCATAATTGTATCTCTGCAACATCATGGCCAATCAGATATTTGAGTTTACATGTCCATCTCTGTACTTTACAATCAGCCTACAGACAAGCAACCCGGACTCATCTACCTCTCTTGCACAAAGTCTTTCCATGAATGCACAAATTGGTACTCTTAGAAAATGATAAATGACCAAAGATAGCTGCCTAGACCCCTGTCATCATCCTCCTTTATCTGCAAATGTCCTGGAGACATAAATTCTAGCTACCCACTTTGTCACAATCGACCATTGGATCAAAACCTAACAAAAACCCTGCAGAGAAATATTCAAAATTTGAATATTAATAGCTAACCAGGTGGTGCCATACTTTTCTTCTATCGATGAATGACATTTAAAACTCAATCTTCTTTTAAAATGTGACCATCAAATCCTCTTATTTACCTAGGAACCATTCGTTTGTAGGATTAACCCCAAGTTCACCTCAGGTTACCTTTTCCCTTCAGTTGCAGAGTTCCTTATACTTCTAGTTGAGCTCGGTTAAGTCTAGCGAACAAAAGGCAAACCTTCATTGTAGATTCATGGAAAAATCTTAACCCTGGGCCCAAAAATACCACATGTACTCCTTTATTCACCCTTTACTACTCTGTAAGCATACACCTCAGCAACTCCTAACATCAGACCCACAGAGATAAGATTTTGATCCAACGGTGGGTGCATGATCTCATGGCCCCAGAATATTCCTTATGCCTTTACGCCAGCCATATATCTTAAATAGAATGGGACTCTTCTGACAAATAAACCCACTAAAAATCTAGTCATCACCACATGGACCAATCAAATGCTACCCCCTTAGATACATGTAGCATTCTTTCTAACATTGGACCCATTGACTTAGATTCCAATCAGACAGTTTTCGTAAGATTGCATTGGCTTGGAAGATCCCTTGCGATCTAGCGACAACCGTAGATCTTCATCCTACTGACGATCTTTGCAGACATTCCGACAAGGTCCCACTGACACATCCTTGCTATCACATGGGAGCCAATAGGAAATAAGCACATCATCAGAAAAGGACCCACTTGACAAAGCCCAGAGATAAAGCAAGATCAATGGTCGTCGCATGATCGCATGTGTCAAAAAAACTCCTTGTAGACATGCGACAACTGTAGATCTTCTATAGATGTTAGAGCCTTTGAAACACTGGAAACCTAGTCCCACTAACGTATGCCTAATCACCATTATGTGGACCAATCAGAAGCTATCATTTGTACACATGTAGCAGTGGACCCACCTAAATGAAGAGTTATGTCACTAGGAGAAATCCACGGTTGTCTTAAGTTTGCAAACTTCTGACATTTTTCATGAGAAAACATGCCAGCCATTAGATCAAAAGAGGACTGACAACCGGGCCTACTAACAAATTACAAGTCATCTCCCTTCGACCAATGAAATACCTCCACATAGGACACCATGTAAATGGACCCACAAAGGCATGAAGTGCTGAACAAAAGGGAAGATCGATGGCCATCACAAGATCGCATGTGTTAGAAGAACTCCTTGTGACTTCATGACAACCATTGGATTTTCCTGACTGGGACCCCACATGTTTAGACTGCCAAATGCATTAAGTGATTACACAGCTAAGGAAAGATTAGTTGTTTCACCAAGTCGCGCGATGTGAACACTTAATCACCAAACATTTGGTGACTGAGAGAACTAAGGTAGTCACTGAATCACTAAAAAGATAAGATAATTGTCGGGGAAACAAGAGAATAGGTGACTGACCAAAAAGAAATTAGTGCACATGGGAATTTGGGAGTTTTAAATGACCAATAAAGTAATTCAAAAATAGAATGAAGGTTAGGGTCACTTAGGGTTTTTTGGCATAACAACTAGTTTTATGAATTTTTTACCTACAGACTAGAGAGTTAAAGGATTGCAAAGGCCAGAGGGTCTACAATGAAGCCATGAATTTTTTGTAGAGTGCTTGGGAGGGTAAAAATAGAGACCTGGGGATGGATTTTAGCCAATTTTGATGCACATGAAAATTAGGGTAACATTTTGGCAATTTTTGCTGGATGTCAGCTTGCTAGACATAAATCAGTGGCCTATAAACAATCCATTGGGCATGAGGGTCATCAAAAATCAAAATTTCTCACAGGGAGATAGAACTTGTGCATAGGCACTTCTTGGAAAATAGGGAACTAACCTAGAAAGAAAGGAAACAAAATAGGGAAACATATTTACAAGAATTTACAGAGAGGGATTAACCCCAAAGTAGGGCTTCAAGTGGAAACCATTTACTGATATTGGCAAGGTATCTCCTTCAAGATTTGATAGCTGGAAAGCATTGGATCCCTTGCATTCCATGATTATAAATGGTCCACCCCAAAATAAATCAAATTTTGTATGCCTGCCAGGTCTAGATCTGAACTCATCCCATTTGAGGACTACATCCCCAACTTTGAAATTCCTGACCCTAGCTCTTTTGTCAAAACTTTTCTTTGTTTGAACTTGGTGAAACTCCATATCCTTCATGGATTTGTCTCTGATCTCTTCCAATTCCATCAATTAAGCATATCTGATCTGCAAAGGATCTCCTTCCTCAAATAGGGCATACTGAATAGCTAAGTCCAGGGCTAGTAACTCAGTTGGAATGGACAACTTAGCCTCTCTCCCATACACTAACATATAAGGAGAATCAATGATTTTCTTTGGGGTAATTCTATCTAACCACACTACAGACCTGAGCTTAGTATGCCAATCTCTCTGATTGTCTTTTGGGGTCTTCTTGATTATCCTAATCAAGTTCTTGTTTGTTGATTTTTCCAAACCATTGCCTTGAGGGTAATAATTTGAACTGGTATTCAGATAAATGCCATTCTTGACTGCCCACTCTGAGACTTTGAGGCCTGCGAATGCTAATGCATTATCTAAAATCATGGAATTTGGAATGCCAAACCTATGAATTATGTCATCATAAAAACTCAATACAACATTCTCATTTTCTTCTGTCAATGCAATTGCTTCTGTCTAGCTAGTGAAATAATCTATTGTAGTGATTATCCATTTATGTCCTGCACTAGATGGAGGATTGATCATGCAAATGAAGTCTATACCCAACTTCATGAAGGGCTACTCCGTTCTGATTGGTTGAAGGGGCAAGGCTACAAGCCTTTCTTTTCCTACAAACATGGCACACTTTATGCATTTTTCTCACATACTCATGACTATCCTTAAAGATAGATGGCCAATAGTATCTAGCCCTCATGATTTTAAAAGCAATAGTCCTAGGAGAAAAGTGACCTCTAGAAGGTCCATCATGAAACTCAAATAGGACATCAGCTATCTTTTCTTAATCTATGCATCTTAAAAGGACACCATTGTGATCCTTTTTGAAAAGAACCTCATCAATTAGCACAAAAGGAACATATTGCAACTTATAATACCTTCTTTTTGCTGAATCCAAACCTGCAAGACATTGCCTTGTCTTCAAATAATTGATCATATTAGGCAACCAGCTTGTTGCCTTGGCTTGTTCTTCTATAGAATGCACCACTAGAGATGCATCTATTGTTTCTGATTCCTTTGAACTCTCATCTGATGCCAAATGCTCACAAAGATCTCTTCCTCTAACCAGCTTGGTAGTTTGAATATCAATGTCATATTCCATCACCTTGGTGATCCAACCAGCTCTTTTCTCATTTAGGTCCTTGGAAAGAAAAAATTCTTTGACACTTGGATGAGTAACCTTCAAATGTACCTTTCTATGGGTCAATAGATATCTAAAATTTTTAAGGCTCTTTACCATAGCGAGTACATGTTTTTCTACAAAAGAGTATCTTTGTTCATACTCATCTAAACCTTTGCTAAAGAAAGCAATAGGCTACTCCAATCCATCTGAATTTTCTTGAGTCAACATTGCAAATATAGCATCATGGCCTCCATAAGCATAAAGGATAAAATCCTTACTAAAATTTGGGTTTAGGAGAGCAGGGGCTTCTGTTAAGGCCTCTTTGATAGCCTAGAAATTAACTCTCCCTTCTTTGGTCGAACTAAAAGATGAACTTTTCTTTAACATGGTTGTCAAAGGCTTGAGTAAATCTATAATGTTAGGCAAGAATCTCCTGACAAAGTTAATCTTTCCTATGAAAGATTAGAGACTTTTCTTGTGATGTGGTAGGGGTAGCTCTAGGATAGCTACAATTCTCTTAAGATCTACTATGATTCCTTCTTTGGATACTACATATCCTAACAATTTTCCTTCATGAACCACAAACACACATTTCTTGGGATTACGAGATATCCCAAATTCTCTACACCTTTCAAAAATGTTCCTCAAATGTTTGATGTGATCTATTGCATGCTTTGAATAGATAGTTATGTCAGCTAATTAGACCAGTAAAAACTTGTACATAAGGCTTTTAAAGGCCATATCCATTGCCTTTTGAAATGTAGCACCTACCTTTGACAAACCAAAGGGCATCTTTTGCTAAGCCATGTTTCCCGACTTGGTTGTAAATGTAGTCTTGTATTGATCCTCCTCATTTACTAAGATTTGATTGTATCCTGAATAGCCATCCAATAATGAAAATCTCTCAGATCCAGAGACACATTGTAAGATTTGTTCCATAGAGGGTAATGGATGGCAATCTTTTAGAGAGGCCCTATTAAGATCCCTGAAGTCAACACATAACCTCAATTCCCCATTCTTCTTCCTAAGAGGAACAAGGTTGGAAACCCAACTGGTATGCTTAATGGGGTAGATGATACCACTCTCTATCAATTTGAGCACCTCTTTATGCATGAGTGGCTCAAGCTTGGGATTAATAGGCCTTTGCTTTTTCCTTACTGGTTTGGAATTTGGTTCTAATTCAATAGTGTACTAAGCAAGGGCAGGGTCAAAACCTTTGAGGTCCTCATATTGCCATGTGAACACATCACTAAATTCTTTGAATAGCTAAGTGTAAGCTTGCTTTTCTAATTTAGTGTTTACCTTTCCAAATTGTAGGTTTTTACCTGGTTCCAACTCCAATTCAACACAATGTTCTTGTTCAACTACCAGGCCAGCTTTGCTTCTCTTAAGTTCATCATCCTTGTTGAAGATAGTCTCTAAGGTGACAAGACCTCTAGGCATCTTATTAGATTTAAGTTGTATCACTTGATCACCATAGTTTTATGATAGCCTATCTTGATTATGCTCGAAAAAAACATCTTCTTCAAACAAGAATTGCAGAATTTGTTCATCATTGTCAAACACTTGCCAACTGACATCATTATCAAGAATAGAGGGTCTGAAAATCACTTTGATATGTTGTTGATCCCCTTCTTTTGAAACACTATTTGGAATATCATACTGAGATCCAACAATAGCTAGCCTATCTGCATTTTGGTTGAGCCTCCTAGGGATAGCAACAATGTCGAAAGCATGGAAATCTTCAATTGCATCCCAAACTCTATGTTTGTATGCTTTCAAGGTGTCATTTTTGGTTACACTTATCCCTCTTACTTGGCTGACAATTAATTCACTATCACCATAAAATTTTAAGGCCTTAAGTCCTCTTTTTCTAGCCCATTCTAGCCCATTGACTAGACTTTCATACTCTGTAGTATTGCTAGTGTAGGAGAAACTGAATCTAAAGGTAGTATAATACCTTTCTCTTTTTGGGGACACTAGCATAGCACCACCACTAGAACCATGTCTACTTCTAGCTCCATCAAAAAATAGCTCCCAAACCTGATTGCTCTAATCCTCTGAGTTAGCATCCTCTCTGAAAAGGCTTGTCTCTATGGATCCACTTTCTTGTATTAAATAACTTCCCAAACCAAAATCCCAAACAAGACCTTCTTGGGCCTCTGAAGCTCTTTCATCTAGAAGAATATCAAAGATATTCTCTATCTTGGTGCTTGCTTCACTAATGGTTTGGAAGTCACTATTATCAAATATAGGGCAGTTTACATTGATGGCATTGGATACATATGGCTCTATATGGTGTGTTGCTAATGGTTCTGATTTAATGGTGACCTTGGTCCCATACCTTGTATGAAATAACATGTGAGACCAATCAGAAGATAGATAGCCTCCTATCTTGGTTGTAAACTCCCTTGAAAGACATATAGAAAATAATGTAGGGAGATCTATGATGTATATATCAAGGAGGATTGAAAAATTAGGACTAGCATGAAGGATCAGACTAGTATCCCTAGCCACACCTATAGTATTGACTAAGGATCCATCAAGTTGGGTAACCTTCTTTTGGAAGGGCTCATATTTTAGCCCTAATTGGTCAGCTACTTTCTTGGGCATTACAGTGCTAGTAGCCCCACTATCTACCATACAATTATGCACTAAAGATTTTCCAATAATTAGAGATACATAAAAGGGAGGTGGCTTTGAATTCCTACCTTGAATGGAATTGACCTTGGAGTTGCTACTTGGAGCCTCCTTTTCTTGATCAGTGTTAACCAACACTGGCTTTGCAGCTTCTTTTGCAGGTTGAGGAGTTGTCACTTCTGACATAGCCTTCTTCAAAATTTTAGGCTATCCCGGAAGAGCCAAAGAGTCCCACATGGACATGGTGACATTAACCTTCTTCATGTTGTCTACAATATTAAAAGGTGTCACAATGTGTACTCTTTGTTGTGCTTCCACTATGATGGGCTCCACTTCTTTGGAATGTTGGTTGTCTTTGTTTGTGATGGCAGGAGCCTCCTTAGGTGTGATGGGGTTATCTTGCTACAGTGGCTCTGTAGATGTAGTAGCTTTGGCATTGGAATCTACTCTCTCCATGTCTTGAGCTATTCTCTTTTCTCTTGTATAAGCAACAAAAGCAGCTTCATCATTGACTCCATTGAAGTTTGGTTGCTAGCAATTGAAAAGAGCAGTCTCACTCTCTTGTGATTCTTGTTGAGGAATTGACCCACTGGATGAAACCTTTGATTGAGCTTGTGAGGCATTTTGAACCATTACAGCTTGGTTCATCCATCCATTTGAACATGTAGCCTGATTATGAGGCTGGTTACAAGGAAAGCACTATTCATTCTCCATCGCCATATTATTTTGACTAGGAACCACATCCCTCACTGGATTTGCAAAATTTAGAGGTGTAGGGTTATATGGTTGGAATGGTCTTTGATTAAAACTTTGCCTTTGTCCTTGATAGCCTCCTTGGTATGATGGCATATTTTGCTGATAAGGTTGTCCTTGATTCTAGTATTGTTGATTAGGTCCTTGGCCTTGTGTCTAAAATGGTGATCTGATTCCTTGACCTTGTTTCTTTAGATTTGTTACTTCTTTAGTCAAGATCTGCAACAAGTTTGTCATCTCTTGCTGATTGCTTTGCTGACTATTCTTTATTTCTTGTAACTCTTGAGAGAAACAGGCTATCAGCTCTTGACCATTGGTACTAGCCTGGGGTGCCAATATGGTGGGAATAGGGGTAAATGGGGGTACTTAGGTAGGTGCAATGGGTTGAAGGCTAGGAAAGATGGGCATTGGAGGTATTCTAGCAATCATGTCTTCTTGGATCAAATAATTTTCAGCCTTGACACCTATGTCAAAAGCTTGGGGTAGAGAAGTACCACCCATAGATTGGATCATGACAAAGATTTGACTATTCAAACTTTGCAAACAATATAGGAAAGCATGGTCAGCTGATGGTCTTACTAATATTGGAATTCTATTCCATGTTTTGAGGAATCTACTATTGTAATCTATCATTTACTCTTGAGGTTCTCTCTTAATAGTTGTTAACTGCTCAACTAGAGACAAGTTATCTGATTTATCCTCAAAATGCTTACTTAATGCATCCCCTAACTCATCCCATGAAGTAATAGAAAAAATAGTTAGAGTTCTAAACCATTCAAGAGCTTTACCTTTTAAAGAGGCTACTAATAATTTTTTGGCCACATCCTCTCGAGTTATATTGTGTATGCTGCAGATGGTGGTCACATCTCTTATGTGTTCAAAAGTAGTTGTCTTCCCTTCACCAGTGAAATTAGGTATACTCTTTAGTGCCACCAAGGGCACATCATGATGTTGAAAATTTTTTAATGGACTCCCCTATTTGAATGGTGCAAAAGCAAATGGCCTAGCCATTGTAGGAGCTAGAATCTGAAGATTAACAACTATCTGAGTTGTATTTGTTGCTGGATTTGAATCTTCTTCTAGGTCTCTAGTTAGAGATCTGCCTCTTCTTCTGAAATGAAAGGGAAAAGGTCTCCTTTCTGAAGTATCAAGAGGTGTAGACTGAACTCTCCCTGTAGGGGATGTTCTTTGAGTTGACCTACCTTTGTGACTTCCTTTCGAGGGCAATTCTAAAAATTTAGTGGGCTTTCAGCTCCTAGTCTCAATCTTTCTCATAAAACTTTGAACAAGGTAACCTAATCCTTAAAATCAGTGGAGTCACCAGATATACTTAATAGAACAACTTCTAAAAGCCTGTATGATGCAATATGTATATCCAAGATAACATAATCTTCAACAATGAACTTCTTTTGTAGTCCCACCAGGCATGCCAGAATTGTCATACACTAAATTTGCACCCTTTCTCAAGCTCTTGTAGTCTTGATAACCTAGTATAACATGGGAATCATCTCCAGGTTGTGGGACCTATGCTAACTCAGATGAGACCTCTAGGTTCTAGGCTGGTTCCTCTTAGATAATCACCTTAATTTGCTTCTAGACATGAAAAGTAAAATTTGAGGGAAAGGGATAGAAGGAATGCTTGGAAAGGGAAATGACTAAAAGAAAACTACCTACTAGGTGATGCACCAAAATTAGGGTTTGGATCTCAGTATAGAGGAATGGAATCAATGAAAGGTTTAGGTCTAGTAGGTCACAACTTACTGAATAGGCTTGCATAAGTGTTTCATAGGAGGGCCTGAAAATAAGACACAACTTATGACCTACAAGCAAACATTCCTTTCTGCAACTCGGTGTAGGATTGAGACAAGACTTTTAGTGGGTTGAAGTATACCTACAGAAGCATCTAAATCAAATCAAACATAATAACACACAAAATTTGCAAAAATTAAGAGGGATCAAGAACCCTAAGATACCACTAAAAACATCATATACTTTGATTCAATAAGAGATAATTCAAACATGGAAGCATAGGGACATGAAGGATTGCCACAAAATACCTCTCCAATGTCTTTATCATCAGTGGGAACTTTACAACTATATAGGCTAGAGGGTAGAAATGATACCACATATGACCTTTAAGGAAAGATGAATTTCTTCTACAATTGTCCAACTTTGAGCTCAAAAGCTCCAAAAATACAATATATACATCCTCCTTGCAAGCAGGCAACAGTAAAAAAAAAAATCTAACTAGGGTTACATGGCTTTTTAATACAATAATCAAACCCTAGTCCATCAAATCTAATCATAATTGTATCTCTGCAACATCATGGCTGATCAGATATTTGAGTTTACATGTCCATCCTTGTACTTTACAATCAGCCTATAGACAAGCAACCCAGACTCATCTACCTCTCTTACACAAATTCTTTCCATGAATTCACAAATTGGTTCTCTTAGAAAATGAGAAATGACCAAAGATGTCCACGCAGACCCCTATCATCCTCCTCCTTTATCTACAAGTGTCCTGGAGACATAAATTCTAGCTACCCACTTTGTCACAACTGACCATTGGATCAAAACCTAGCAAAAACCTTGTAGAGAAATATTCAAAATTTGAATATTAACGGCTAACCGGGTGGCACCATACTTTTCTTCTGTCGATGACTGATGTTTAAAACTCAATCTTCTTTTAAAACATGACCGTCAGATCCTCTTATTTACCTAAGAACCATTCATCTACAAGATTAACCCCAAGTTCACCTCAGGTTACCTTTTCCCTTCAGTCGTAGAGTCATTTATACTTCTAGTTGAGATTGGTTAAGTCTGGCGAACAAAAGGCAAACCTTTAATCATAGATTTGAGGAAAAATCTTAACCCTGGGCCTAGAACCACCACATGTAATTCCTTTATTCATCCTTGACTGCTCTGTAAGCATACACCTTGGCAACCCCTGACATTGGACCCACAGAGATAAGATTCTGATCCAACGGTGGGCGCATGATCTTATGGCCCCAGAATATTCCTTGCAGCTTTACGCTAGCCATAGATCTTAATTAGACTGGGACTCTTCTAACAAATGGACCCACTGAAAATCTAGTCATCACCACGTGGACCAATCAAATGTTGCCCCCTCAAATACACGTAGCATTCTTTCTGACATTGGACCCATTGAATTAGATTCCAATCGGATGGTTGTCACAACATTGCATGGGCTTGTAAGATCCATTGCAATCTAGTGACAACCATAGATCTTCATCCTACTAAGGGTCTCTACAGACATTCTGACATTGTCCCACTAACACATCCTCACTGTCACTTGGGAGCCAGTAGAAAACAAGCATGTCATTATAAAAGGACCCACTTGACAGAGCCCAAAGATAAAGCAAGATCAATAGCCATCACATGATTGCATGTGTCAAAAAAACTCCTTGCAGACATGCGATAGCCATAGATCTTCTGTAGATGTCAGAGCCTTTGAAACATTGGAAACCTAGTCCCACTGATGTATGCCTAATCATCATTATGTGGACCAATCAGAAGCCACCATTTTTATACACGTAGTAGTGGACCCACCTAAATGAAGAGTTATGTCACTAGGAGAAATCCACAGTTGTCTTAAGTTCACAAACATCTGACATTTTTCATGAGAAAACACACCAGCCATTAGATCAAAAGAGGACTGACAATTGGGCCTACTGACAAATTACAATTCATCTCCCTTTGACCAATGAAATACCTCCACATAGGACACCATGGCAATGGACCCACAAAGGCATGAAGTGCTAAACAAAAGGGAAGATCAATGGCCATCGCAATATCACATGTGTTAGAAGAACTCATTGTGACTTCATGACAACCATTGGATTTGTTGGTGTTCAAAATGACGCTTATGCTCTTAGGCTACCAATATACCCTCAGATAGATTTTAGGAATGGTTAGCTCCAAAATGTATAGGGATCTTAGGGTAACTGGACCAACTGTAGGGACAAGACTGCCCTCTTCTACTTTAGGCTCTGCAAAACCAAGGCCGGTGCACCTAACCCAGTGAAAATTATACTTCACACACCAAAGACTGGATCTAAACAATAGATTGAATAGTAAGAAAGTGCTAAATGCTGACCTCACATTCATTGACTCTCCATTACTATAGGGTAGAACATTACAACCAAAGACTTAAAGTTTAGGGATGGTTCTTAATTTATATGTTTGAATCATAACAACCTCAATCAATATATGTTGATAAAGAGGTACTCATCTAGGCCAGTGCCTCATCCATTGGGCAAGATCTCTTAGAAAAACTATACACACACACCAGAGTATATCTGAGATTCCAAGCCATAAACACATTTACAATCTCCTTTACTACTTATAGAAAATCCTTACATAGACAAGAGATAAATCTATGTCCCATCTAGAGCATTATTTCATCTAATCCTAGATTAGAACTCAAGATTGAAGACACATACATAAATTAATATGCAATGAACTAGAAAGTTCAAAATCTATCTGCGTTGACACAAATGAGAGAGAAGAATCATGTATCTATATTAAGTATGAAGAATCCTCAAGTGTATACAATTAGTCCAAGCAAACCATGCTTGCAAATTATAGCTTAGACTTGCAACTTTCTTTCTACTATCAACAAATACTAAAACAAGTCATTATAATTCAGACTGAGAAGAGGACTCACAACCAAAAGATTTGAATACCTAACTCCCAATAACCTCGAATGATCATAAAAATTCCCTTTATACCAGGGTAAAAATACAAGCATAATGATCATTCCCCATTCAAAAATTCAAGACCACCTAACACCACTAAGGAGTTAATATAGACATGACAGGGACCAAGCCACAGCCAGTAAGCTCAAATAGTCCAAATTCAATAGCTATCTAGCCCTGCACCGGTCCCAAGTACAAAATCATCACAAAACCCCAAGAAATCCTACCAAAATGACCCCTGCAACACATCTTGAGTACTACTTCATTTACTTTCCCATGACAAGACATTCCTCTGCAACTACCCATGGTAGCTTGGACCACACTGCAACAGTTGACAACCATTTCCACCCACTCTAGCCGCTCAAAAATTGAATTCTAGTACTTTTTGTCGTTGCAAACCCTCTGTAGAAATTTGAAATTGAATATAAATGGTCACTTTATGGTGCTTGCACTAGATCGGTGGTCGATATTTAAATCTCCATCAACTTTAAGTTGCAATCGTCTGATCCTCATGTTCTATGGTCTCTATGATTTACCCTTTATAGGAATCCTAGTTTACATTTAGCGATCATGCAAAAAAGGCTTTTTCCAATTCGTAGGACACTTTTCATTTCCACCAAATGATTTAGCGATTACACGACCTTGTTCACTAAATTGCCAAGACTTTTAGAACATCACCATTCTATCATGCGAATGAGCGAATCCATTGAATTTTGTCAGGCTGCTAACCTTATTTATCCAAACCGGTAAGACCCTAGACTCCACCTCGACCCACTTTATGCCACTTGTCATTATGTCATTCATTTCTGCCACTCAGTCACACTGACATAGGACCCACTTTTTGTAAGCCTTATAATCGAATGGTAGGCGTAAGATCTCATAGCTCTGACAAAACTCATGAGAACTTACACTCATTGTAGATCTTGTCCTCGTCACTGATCTCTCTGACAATGACCCCACCTTACCACATAACCCACGCTGACCAATAAAATTTGAACAATCCTTCACCACCTAGAAAATGGCCCCACTGAGAACATTAAGCCGCCTAGAAGATCAGATGGCCGGCACAAGATTTGAAGGGCCTTGAAGATTCTACATGCTCTTATGCCAACCATTGATCCTAAATCTCCTAATTGAGATACTGGGCCTGCTTGACAATGCATCTAGCTCACACAACATGGACCAATCATAGTACAACAAATCAACATATCTAGCAGATGGACCCACCAAAAGAAAAGGTTACGTCAGACAAAAGAATCAATGGTTGTCTCAAAATCTCATACGTCTAACACATCTCATAATTATTTATGCCCATCATTGATTCACTGCAAGTGTCAAGACCCTCTGACAAGCCGACAACCTAGGACCCACTGACAACTACCAATGTGTTAAAACATGGACCAATAAGATGTCACCATTTGTGCATATGTGCCATTGGACCCACCTGTCTGAGAAGCTCTATCATAAAGGAGAATCAACAGACATCTTATGTTTGCAAGCCTTTGACACATCTCATGAGAAGATATGCCCACTGTTGGATGGAGATGGTGTCAGAGCTGGGCCCAAGGAAAATAAGGCTACTGAAACATAGGAAAAATTAAAGCTCAGGACTTAGGAAAAAATTAAAGGGGACCCCACCAACACAAAAACCTAACCACGAGACATGAAAAGAAGACTTTTAAAAGGTACATGTTGATATAAGGTTTTAAGTCACCCTAAAAAGTAACATGAAATTAGAATAGGGCCCGGGTATAACAAAGTGTATTTTTCACCAACGGCTAGTTTTTGAAAATTTGCAAGGGTTTCAAAGCCAGAGACACAAAAATGACTAAAGAGACCAAAATAAAAAGGGGAGAACCATGAAAATTTTATAGAGTGCTAACAGTGGCTCATATTAGGGGATGCATGTCTCCTATAGGCATAGGAAGGATTCAGAATCACTGGGAGAGCAAACCAACTCAAAATTCTAACCTAAAAACAAAACATAGACAAACTGAAAATAGGGGAAAACCTAAACTACTGTTCATGGAAAAGATACTTCAGGAGAAGTATAACATTAGGAATTGTCCATGAACAGGAAATTCCAAAGTACCACTAGTTAAGTCCTTTAAAACATAAGAATCTATCCCCCATTTGTTTTCAATAAGATAAGGGCCCAACCAAATTGGATCAAATTTTCCATGTTTCCCCTTATCTTCCAACCTTGCATTCCACATCAGGACAAGGTCATCAATCTCAAAACTTCTTTGGGTGGCCCTCCTATCAAACAAATTCTTACATTATCTTTGCAATGCCTCATTTCTTTCATGTGCATCTCTCCTTACCTCCTCCAACTGGATTACTTCATCCATTCTCGCTCTCATCTCATCATTCAAATCTTCATCATATGCTTGAATAAACCTATACATTAGTAATAAATTATTCTGAGGCAATCTAGCACTTATTCCATAAACTAAGTCAAATGGGGCACAACCTATGGCTTTCTTTATAGTTACTCTGTCAGCCCACAATGCCCACCACAATTTTGAGTCTGAAGCTCTCTTATTTCTATCCAACACCCTCTTGAGAATTTTAATAAGACTTTTATTGCTGGACTTAGCTTGGCCATTTCCTTGTGGATGGTATGGGGAAGAAAATGAAATGTATATCCCATATTGCTGACAAAAATCACTAAATTCCCGTGATCTAAAACATATTGCATTATCAACCACAATTACCTCTGGGCAATCAAACCTAGTAAGGATGTTTTGCATCATAAAATCTATCACCACTCTGCTAGTAGCCTTTCTAGTGGGGATAGCTTCAACCCACTTAGTAAAATAGTCTGTTGCCACTAGTATGAAAGAATGTCCATCACTAGACTTATTTGGAATTTCCTCAATGAAGTCAATACCCCACTTCTAGAATGGAGCCTGAATTGCAATAGGTCTGAGTGGTAAATTCCCATTAAACTTCAACTTTCTAGCAAATCTTTGACATGCATCACATTTTCTCACAAATTGATGTGCATCTTTAAAAATTGTAGGCCACCAAAATCTAGACCTAATGATCTTGTGAGTTCTGGTCTTTGCCATATAGTGTCCTCCACACACACCTTGGTGCATTTCTTTTAACATGGATTCAGACCTCTCATGGTCTATGTATTTTAGCAATACTCCTTCATTGCTTCTCCACCATAACTTACCATGTATAATGGCATACCTTGCAGATTGCAACTTGACAATTCTTCTTCTATTTTCATCCATCTTAAGGGGAAGGACTAATTTCCACAAGTAACAAATGAAATCACTGTACCAATCACAACAATCCATATCACAAATATATGGCCTTTGTTCATCTTCTAAGACATTTATATGATTTGCAATTAAATTTCTTTGTGCCATCAATTTTGCAAGACTTAAGCCTCTTACCAACTTTGTGATCTAGATATCAATATTAAATTCTTGGATCCTGTTGATCTCCTCCCTAAGACTTCTTGTTGCACCAATATATCTTTAACAGTAGCACTAGGAACATAAGCAACCACCTTAGCTCCTACAAGATAACATCTAAAAGCCTTGACTAATTTGACTAAGGCATAAGCCTATTTCCCTGTAATATCATATTTCAATTCTACTGCTTGTAAGGATTTACCAAAAAATGATATGGGTTGTTCATATCCCTCTGAATTCTTTTGCAATAAAACTGCTGCAATTGTATGACAAGAAGCAAAAGAAAAAATCTGCATGGGCTTACCATAATCAGGTGTCCTCAAAATAGGGGCATCTTTGATGGCCCTTTTGATACTTCTAAAAGATTCATCCGCTTCTTCATTCCATTCAATCTTTGCCTCTTTTTTCAACATCCTAGAGATAGGGATACTGATTTCTGCAAAATTTGTAACAAATCTCCTTAGGAAATTTACCTGCCCAAAGAAAGATTGTATTCCTTTAACATTTCTAGGTGGTGAAATCTTATCCATAGCCATAACCTTTTTAGGGTCAATTCTTACTCCATCCTTGGACATAATATGTCCTAAGATTTTTCCTTCCACAACACCAAAAGAACACTTCTTTGGATTCAAAGAAATCCCATACTCCAAAGCCCAGATAAAATTTTTCTCAAGATGTTCACAATGTTGACTTTCCTTATTTGAATATGCTATGAGATCATCCTGATACACCACTAAAAACTTGTTTATGAAATCGGCAAAGGATACATCCATAGCTCTTTGAAAAGTAGCTCTTGCATTTGTCAAACCGAATGGCATCCTAACATAAACATATGTTCCCCAAGGAGTAGTGAATGCAGTCTTAAATTGTTCTAATTTCTTGACCACAACCTGATTATATCTAGAGAAACCATCCATCGTGGACATTAACTCTAATCTAGTAACCTTTTGCAGGATATTCTCCATATTTGGCAAACCATAATTGTCCTTCAAAGAATTGACATTCAAATTCATGAAATCAACACATAATCTAATGTCACCATTCTTTTTCCTGACCGGAACCAAATTTGACACCCAAGTAGAATGTCTGATAGGCTTAATAATGCCAACATCCATCAAATTTTTAAGTTCATCTTGCATTTTTGGTGCCAAAGTAGGGTTCACAGGCCTTAATTTCATGCTGGAATAAATCTTCTCTATAGGCCTTCAAATCCTCATAAGACCATTCAAAAACATGTCTAAATTTTTTGAGAAGATCAATCAGATTATTCCTAGTTCTTCGGGACAAACACTTACCTATGTAAACATTTTTTGGTTCTTGGCTTGTTCCTAGATTCACTTCCTCGAAATCATTTACCTTGTCAACAATTCTAGAAACACAAGCCCTCTCCTTATTACCAAATGTCCTTTCAAGAGTGATCAATCCCCTAGGGATCCTATTTGACTTTAGTTGCAAAACTTCCTTCCCAAGAACATTTTCTTTTCTATCTCTGATATTGACATAAGTACTAAAATCCATTTCCTGACCATCAAAGTGAGAATCACACTGCAAAATCTTAATATGTCTTGATCATTAGAAAATACTTGCCAATTCTCAATATTATCTAGGATAGAAGGCCTGGACTTACACTCAATTTTGGATATCCCTACAAAGGTAATATCTTCTAGCCTTAATGCTATGTTTTCTAGTAAGGAAGCCATCCTATTTTGGCTTCTATCCACCCAATCAATACCAAAGGCACTGAAACCTTCAATTTCATCCCAAACAACATTTCTATATTGTTTCAACCTTTGATTCTTTAATGCATACTTTGATCTAATCTGAGAAATAATTAACTCAGAGTCACCAATCACCCTAAGATGTTTGATTCCATGTTTTGATGCTTGTCTCAAACTAATCAGTAGGGCCTTGTATTTAGCTACATTGTTTGTACAAAGGAACAAGAGAGTGAATGAAAACTTGAAAGTCTTACCACTTGGGGATATCAATAGCACTCCTTCTCCAACACCTTCTTTAGAACTTGCTCCATCAAAATATAGGGTCCATTAAACATTACCCTCTACCATGTTACTCTCATCATCAGTCAAAAGGATAGGCTTGATCATCTCTTGCACCTCTTTCTCTTGAACTTGGAATGAACCAATATCAATGTCAACAAAACAATTCATGCTATCCTTTTCATCCTCCTCAATCATATGAGGGGTTCTAGCTTTCCTTGAAACTTTCACACTTTCACCTTCAATGCTGAAAGTGGTAAAGGACAAGTCACATTGAATACTTCCTCCCATGGAGGCACTCCACCTTCTAGATAATAGCATTCCATATTGAGGAGGAATATCAACCACTAGAGCACTCATAGTTAGTTGTTTGTCAGGAAATGCTGCTAATTTATAAGGAAAAGCCTTAATGGTACCAATAATTGGTACTTTTCTTGAGTCCATAGCCTGGCATCTCCCATGAGGTGTATCAACCTTTAGTCCTAGTGACTTCATGATCTCTAAAGGCATGATAGTATTTGATGCCCCAGAATCTGTCATGCAATTCTTCAACAATTTTCCATTTATCACAAGGGACAAGAAAAAAGGATCAACTATCCTTGATGCAGTATTTACAATGTTTGCATCGAAATACCTCTGAGGAATCTCAGAGACAATTTCTTCATTTTTACTGTCAGGTGTTTCATCTAAAGTAGCCACATGCTTGTCACCTTTGTTAATTTCTTGGACCTTTATGGAAGAGGCACCATTTACCCAACCCAAGGCCTTGGCCTTGTGCTCTTCTATTCTCATCATTTCCAAAAGTGGAACCTTGACAGTCATCTGTGACAGCATTTTAGTCATATCAATTGGAACATAAGAATGGTTGCCCATATCTTCCTTAATCTCAGAGATACCCTTATCCTCTTTTTGGACAATCAAGTCAGAGTTACTCTTTTGTACAAATTCATCTTCCTTTTGAGGTATGGGGATAGCTACTTCTGATGTCCTTACTTTACCCTTAGGTATTGCAGTAGGCCCACTCTTCTTTTTTATTTTAACCTGATTGACAACACCAGCACCCTTTTCCTTTTCCTCAGGTTGTTGTGTGTTCCTTTCAGAATTCTTGATAAACATGCTACCTGGTTTACCAGTTGCATTTCCAACTGCCCTGTTCCTCAAATTGTAATTGCTCTTGGCTTGAGTGACCATGTCTACAATGATTTGAGCAATTTCTTCATCAGATGGTCTCCTTAAAGAAACCTACTCCTTTCATTTTACCACACCACATCCAACATTGTCAAACTCCTCATCTTCTTCATCAGAGTCAATCTTATCCCCTACATGTGAAGAAATCATTCCATAACCACTCTTATCATAATGCTCTTCTTGTTCTTGGTTCTCTTGTAAGTTCAAAGCAATAACACAATACTCAAGGTCATGAGGAGACTACCAAGTAGAACACCATGGGATATCATCAGTCAAGTTAACTGAATTTCTTTGCAAAGGATCAAGAATCCTATCATTAGGCCTATCCCTTTTAACTAGAAAAATGGGCTTGCCATCCTTCCATTAAGTATTGTAAGGGTAATTTTGCATTCTTGGCTGTCTGCTAAAATTGTTCGGAACTGACCTCTCCATAGCCACAGCCCTATTGTTTCCTTTCTCACTAGGCTTTAGTCCTTCTAAAGCCTTCAAAATTTGTTTTAGATTATCATCCTCCTTGGGCTTAGAGTCCACAGACCTTCCCATTTCTTTCTTATTTTGCATTTGAGGCCCACAATCATCTCTTCTTCCTATTTTTCTTGATATTTTTCTATTACTTTCTATGTTGATGGTTAACTTGTAAGCTTCCCTAAGATTTCTAGGGTTCTTATCCCTTAAGAGGTATCCCATCTTTGCATCAAAGGCATTCAAGTATGTCACAAGACATACCCTGTCATCTAACCTGATAACTTGCAAGAGCCTATGCATAGCCTTTTGGAATCTTATGTTAAATTCAAGGACCTCATTTTGATTTTTCTTTATGTTATTGAATTCTTTCAAGATAAAACCCTCATTTTTTTTTTATCTCCATAATGCTCCTTGAAATAATTCTTGAATTCATTCCATGACCCTATACTAGCATGGGGCAATCCTCTAAACCAATCCCTAGCATCCTGAGTCAGAGATTGCACAAATAGCTTCATTATGACATCATCAAGCTCAATATTATAATCATCTATTACATCTATAAAATTCTTTAGATGTTCTTCAAATGTGATGACATTATTTCCAATAAATTTAGGGAGCTTTTTTCTAATTTCATCAGGAATTATATTAGGATAACCAGGAATACCAAGAAAGATAAGTTATTTTTACCTTTCATGAATAGGAACTCCATGTGGTGGGTCCATCCCTTGAGATGTAGATGTCCTTGTGTTTGAACCAGCAGGAATTTTAGCAGCACCTTGAATGCCATTTGTTTGAGCTGCAAGGTTACCATGATTTCCACCTTGTCCCAAAAAGGAAGCAGCAGCATGTGAAGGTCCTGATGTATGCTTAAGAAAATCAATCTTTTTTCTTATTTCTATAGCAAAAGCCTCCAACTCTACTTTCTCAAGCTCTTTATCTAATATTTCCTTTTTCCTTCTTGCCATCTCAAGGTCTGCATCTAATCTCAACCCTTGATCTAATGGGTTTTCCACATGAACTTGTTCATTGATTTGAACTCCAATAGCTTTCTATTGTCCTTTATCTCTCGACCTAGTTATCTCATGTGTTTTATACACAATAGGTTGTTCCTCTTCTCTTTCAGGCTCTGGGACAAAGTTAATTGCCTCCAAATCTAACAACTGCCTCTTTAGCTGATCAACCCTTATCATTGCTTTTCTTACTCCATCCTCTTTGTCCCTTTCTCTTTGTTGTTTGATAGAAACTTGTTCTTGGAATCTTCTTTCCAATTCATAGACCTCCTCAAAGATCTCTTTTGATTCAGGAAGAGTAGTCTCAGATGCATCATCTCCCACTTGAATTTCATCCTCATACTGGTTCAATCCCAAATCAACAGCCTCTTCATATTCTGAAATATTTCCTTCTTGACCAGGCTCGATTTGAGTTTCTTGTCTTGTATCCTTTTTATTTCTCCAAGTATGAGAGACATTTCTTCTCTTCTTTCCTCCCCTTGTCTGAGTAGGCCTAGAAGTGCTTGGAATACCTTCTTCCATTATATCTTCAGGATGCTCCTTTCTCCAAGACCTAGTACCTTTGTAACTCATCTTATAAAATAAATCTACTGACTAGCACTGCTACAAAGATGTTTGATTCACCACCCAAGTATATTGGGAATATTACAATACAACTTCCACACTTTACAAAATACCCAAATTAGCTAGATAAGACAAGGGACAAGAATAACCCTATTTCTTGCAATGATGACCTACTGGTTACAATAAACTTGTGTAAAATTTCCCTAGTAGAGTCACCATCTTGTTGGTGTTCAAAATGATGCTTATGCTCTTAGGCTGCCAATATACCCTTAGATAGATTTTAGGAATGGTTAGCTCCAAAATGTATAGGGATCTTAGGATAACTAGACCAACTATAGGGACAAGACTGCCCTCTTCTGCTTTAGGCTCTGCAAAACCAAGGCGGGTGCACCTAACCCAATGAAAATTATACATCACACACCAAAGAATAGGTCTAAACAATAGATTGAATAGTAAGAAAGTGCTAAATGCTAACCTCACATTCATTTACTCTCCATTACTATAGGGTAGAACATTACAACCAAAGATTTAAAGTTTAGGGATGGTTCTTAATTTATATGTTTGAATCATAACAATCTCAATCAATATATGTTAATAAAGAAATACTCATCTAGGCCAGTGCCTCATCCATTGGGCAAGATCTCTTAGACAAACTATATACACACACTAGAGTATAATTGAGATTCAAAGCCATAAACACATTTACAATCTCCTTTACTGCTTATAGAAAATCCTTACATAGACAAGAGATAAATCTATGTCCCATCTAGAGCATTATTTCATCTAATCTTAGATTAGAACTCAAGAATGAAGACACATACATAAATTAATATGCAATGAACTAGAAAGTTCAAAATCTATCTGCATTGACACAAAGGAGAGAGAAGAATCATGTATCTGCATTAAGTATGAAGAATCCTCAAGTGTATACAATTAGTCCAAGCAAACCATGCTTGCAAATTACAGCTTAGACCTACAACTTTCTTTCTACTATCAATAAATACTAAAACAAGTTATTACAATTCAGACTGAGAAGAGGACTCACAACCAAAAGATTTGAATACCTAACTCCCAATAACCTCAAATGATCATAAAAATTCCCTGTATACTAGGGTAACAATACAAGCATAATGATCATTCCCAATTCAAAAATTCAAGACCACCTAACACCACCGAGGAGTTAACATAGACATGATAGGGACCAAGCCATAGCCGGTAAGCTCAAATAGTCCAAATTCAATAGCTATCTAGCCCTGCACCAGTCCCAAGTACAAAATCATCACAAAACCCCAAGAAATCTAGCTAAAATGACCCATGCAACACATCTTGAGTATTGCTTCATTTACTTTCCCATGGTAAGACATTCCTCTACAATTGTCCATGGCAGCCTAGACCACACTATAACAGTTGACAACCATTTCCACCCACTCAAAAATTGAATTCTGGTACTTTTTCTCATTGCAAACCCTCTATAGGAATTTGAAATTGAATATAAAGGGTCACTGTATGGCACCTGCAGTAGATCAACAGTCGATATTTAAATCTCCATCAACTTTAAGTCGTGACCGTCCGATCCTCATGTTTCGTAGTCTCTATGATTTACCCTTGATAGGAATCCTGGTTTACATTTAGTGACCATGCAACAAAGGCTTTCACCAGTTCATAGGACACTTTTTACTTCCGCCAAATGATTTAGCGATTACTTAACCTTGTTCACTGAATTGCCAAGACTTTTAGAACGTCACCATTCTATCATGCAAATGAGTGAACCCATTGAATTTTGTCAGGCTGCTAACCTTATTTATCTAGACTGCTAAGACCCTAGACCCCACCTGGGCCCACTTTATGCCACTTGTCATTATGTCATTTCCTGCTACCACTTAGTCACACTGACACATGACCCACTTTCTGTAAGCCTTATAATCGAATGGCAGGCGTAAGATCTCATAGCTCTGACAAAACTCATGAGAACTTACGCTCACCATAGATCTTGTCCTCATCACTGATCTCTCTGACAATGATCCCACCTTGCCACATCACCCACACTGACCAATAAAATTTGAACAATCCTGCACCACCTGGCAAATGGCCCCACTGAGAACATTAAGCCGCTTGGAAGATCGGATGGCTGGTGCAAGATCTGAAGGGCCTTGAAGATTCTACATGCTCTTATGCCAACCGTTGATCTTGAATCTCCTGATTGAGATACCAGGCCCACCTGACAACACATCCAGCTCACACAACGTGGACCAATCACAGTACAACAAATTAGCATATTTGGCAGATGGACCCGCCAAAAGAAAAGGTTATGTCACATAAAAGAATCAATAGTTGTGTCAAAATCTCATACGTCTGACACATCTCATAAGAATTTACACCCACCATTGATTCATTGCAAGTGTCAGGGCCCTCTGACAAGCCAGCAACCTAGGACCTACTGACAACTACCAATGTGTTAAAACATGGACCAATAAGATGTCACCGTTTGTGCATATGTGCCATTGGACCCACCTGTCTAAGAAGCTCTGTCATAAAGGAGAATCAATAGACATCTTAAGTTTGCAAGCCTTTGACACATCTCATGAGAAGATACGCCCACCATCGAATGGAGATGGGGTCAGAGCTGGGCCCAGGGAAAATAAAGGTTGCCGAAACATAGGAAAAATTAAAGCTCAGGACTTAGGAAAAAATTAAAGGGGAGCCCACTGACACAAAAACGTAACCATGCAACATGAAAAGAAGAATTTTAAAAGACACATGTGGATATAAGGTTTTAGGTCACCCCGAAAAGTAACATGAAATTAGAACAGGGCCTAGGTATAACAAAGGGTATTTTTCACCAACGGCTAGTTTTTGAAAATTTGCAAGGGTTTCAAGGCTAGAGACACAAAAATGATTGCAGAGACCAAAATAAAAAGGGGAGAACCATGAAAATTTTACAGAGTGCTAACAAGATCTTCCTTACTGGGAGCCCACATGTTTAAACTACCAAACACATTAAGGAATTATGTGACTGAAGAAAGGTTAGCTATTTCACTGGGTTGCCGGATGTTAAGACTTAACCGCCAAACATTTGGTGACTAAGAGAACTAAGGTAGTGACTGAATCACCAAAAAAATAAGATAATCACTGGGGAAATAAGAGAATAGGTGACTGACCAATAAGAAATTAGCGCACATGGGAATTCAGGAGTTTTAAGTGACCAATAAAGTAATTCAAAAATAGAATGAAGGTTAGGGTCACTTAAGGTTTTTTAGCATAACAGCTAGTTTTATGAATTTTTTACCTGCAGACCAGAGAGTTAAAGGATTGGAGAGGTCAGAGGGTCTGCAATGAAGCCATGAATTTTTTGCAGAGTGCCTGATAGGGTAAAAATAGAGACCTGGGGATGGATTTTAGCTAATTTTTCATGCACATGAAAATTATGGTAACAATGACTTCTTGATCTATTCTACTTGTTGTTATAGATTTTTCATATCTCTATGCACCCGTGTAATGCCTCTTGAATTAGAAAAATAATTTAATAGAGTAGGGATGGGAGAGGGTGAATTAGTTATCCACAAGTAACTTCTAAATTGTTTACTAAAGTAATAAGAACATAAACTAGTTAGAAAATTATAACATATATAAACTTGAGGGCACAAAAAATCAACACAATGGACACCAAGATTTACGTGGAAACCAAATAGGGAAAAACTATGGAGAAGATAATTCTCACAAAATGAACAACGATTAAACAGACATTGATTAAGGTGATTTTTACAAGGGATCATTGGTAGTTTTACCACTGTGGTTGTTAATATGATTTAGAACAACGGAGAGGGGGGGTGAATCAGTTTTTCTTAGGTCTTGATGTATAAACAAATCTCAAAATTTTTTCCTTAAATTATATCCAATAACCAAAACAAACTCGATCATCACTAATTCAATCATAGAAACATACAACAATGCAGTCCACTAGCCAGCTGTAACTTAACTTGCAAAACTTAGTAATGTTCAAACCAAAATATTCACACAAGTATTAACACCAGGATTTATAGTGGAAACCCAATTTGGGAAAAACCACTTTTTAACATGCTACTATTATTTTCACTCTTTTGAAGTGAGCTCGGTAAAAAGCCAACCCTGTCAAAGGTTACAATACACACTATTAGGTGTGACCCGGTTAAAGGATTTCAATCACCCTGTTAAAAGTGAGCCTAGTCATAGGACTTACATACACTCCATTAGAATGCAACTTTGTTCAAAGGATTTAACATATGACTGTTAGGTCAACCTCTATTAAAAGGATTTTGACTATTACAATGGTTAGAAAGTAGCAGCAATATTATTTGAAAAATATACAACTCACTTTTCATATATCAGATCAGATTTCATACACTAATGTTGGTTTACTGACTTTGAAACTTTGCCATTTCCATCTCTGATCTACTTAGAACATTTTCTTCAAGCAATCACCATAATTCTCCTTCAGCCTTTTTCACTTATTTAGTAAATAAAACTTTCCTCTTCCAGCATTCTCTGTTCTCCATGTACATACATATCAAAAAGCTTAGGTTCCCTTTATACTTTCCTCAATTAGGTTAACTCATCTTATGCCACCCAATCTCATTCATAGATATTAGGGTTAGGTTAGATTCATTGAATCTA
The DNA here is from genome assembly GCA_027943335.1 of Chamaecyparis obtusa. Taxonomy (NCBI): domain Eukaryota; kingdom Viridiplantae; phylum Streptophyta; class Pinopsida; order Cupressales; family Cupressaceae; genus Chamaecyparis; species Chamaecyparis obtusa. The sequence goes on along the minus strand of BSBK01007212.1, from coordinate 47,578 downwards.
CCCACTTCATGTTCTTTGGCTCCTTTTCTAGAATCATCTCAAATCTCTTAAAGATTTACAATAAAACATTTTACAATGCATTGAATGCTTCCAAACAATCAATAAATAAAGTCAACATGTTTTACATAATCCAAGAATTCAACAATGTCAGCTCCAAAATTAAATTCTCTTCAAATATAAAATTGTTGATGGTCAATCAATATTGTGATTGTCCACTCGGTCTTCATGTAGAAAGCTCAGTCATTACTAAAACTATTTCCTTGGCTTACACTATCTTCCTTGACAATTAACTGTTGTTCGGTCGACACTATAATTTTTCTCAACATATACCAACTAAGTCGACACTAACATTACTCGGCTTAAACATGATTTTTTCATTGTTTTCTTGGTCAAGCCTACCAGTTTAGTCTTTAGTCTTACTAAGATAAATAATACATTATCTCATCATTGTGCAACATAGTCAAGTAGACTTTGTAGTATCAAGATAACTCAACCTTTCCTTAGGTGCTATTGTTACCAACCTTGCTTAGCCCCTCAACAACACTCAAATTGATATATTACTTTTCTAAGTAGCAACAGTCTTACCAGTTAAGTTTTGACATCAATGACAATACAAGAATTGTTTCAATTGCAGTTTCCAACAGTAGTTTGGCTCATTTTTAGTTGGGCTAACTATCCTTATACAAGAGATGTATTATAAAATATTTTATTGACAAAATGTGAATTGATAGAATTGTGGCTGATTATGCACACAACAATTCTATTTTATAGAACATTGATCATGCAACAATTCTATTTTATACACCAAATCTCTACAATAAAGTGTATAATACCTTTCCACCATATCACTATAATCCTTTACTAGACCATCTTCTACTTACACACTACTACTAGTTATCCACCAAAACAAACTCGCACTATAACTCCTTCAAATATTTGTTTTTATCTCACACATATACTTGCACACTCACACATGATACCAAAGATATCCATGTTTATATATACATTTTATAAGATAGCCTAGATTTTCAGCCCAACCAAAATACATGTTAGCTACACAGGAAAATATAATACAATTAAATTTAACATGTTACTGTCATACCTAAATCTAGCTGATACTTAAGAATTATTTATGACATATTACTACAAGACCTAAATATAGGTCACACTTAAGATTCATATGCATCATATCACATTTAATGAAAGATTAAGGAACTGTCAGAATGACACAACCAAGTTCATGACATGATCAACAAAACTTCATAACCAATCAATAGATATGATTTGATGAAACTTCTCTAGAACAAGTTGTAAGAACTATAAATCAACTACTGATGAAATGCAAGAATTTATAGGTATTAGGAACACTCAAAATAATCCTAAAAGCACAATATTCCATGGGTATCAACATAAAATTCAACCAACTATAATAACCAAAACATATAGATGTACCCAAATATATATTCCATTTGTAGAAACAAGTAAACCTATCACTATTTCAAAGTTTCATGTTCTAAAACTATTTATCAAACATAACTTAAACCTTTATATCATACTCATATTATACCATTAACCACAAGTATCCAACTAATATTGCTAACAACTAACCGATACTGCCAAACAACCAACAAATACCACCATCTCAACATCACTAATAATGTCCCCCTTTTGCATTGATGGAAAAAACATAGAAACTTAAAAGCATCTAAAAATTCTCCCTAAGAGGATACTTAATTAATATATTTTGTTTCCCTCTTTCTCTCCCCTCTTTTGATAAAATGCAAAAGGGACAAAAACCAAAACTCAAAATATAAAAAATAAATACAATAGTATGTATAGTAAAAACCTTCTTGTTACTTTCTTTCATGATTGGAAACTTCTTCCACTCAACAATAGTACCACCCATCCTGACGCATAGTCTATTATGCTCTACTAACATATCAAAAGATGAAATCCAGTGAAAAGATAGAAAATCACATTCATAACTCTCTCCATCATCAAGAATACCAAAGACATGCTCCAACTGAACATTGACCAAGTCCTTTACCAACCAGAATATTTTCACCATATCTTCTCTATGTCTCTATAATTGCAAGATTTCTCCCTGTAAATGTCCAAACATTATCCTCTAACTTCAATCTATGTCCTTGAAATAATCATATGTTTTTCCTAGCTCATTCCATTGTATCTCAATAACATCAATTCTCTCTCTAAAATTGTCAAAAAAATTAGGCCATTGAATACATTACCTATAAATATAAACAACTTCCTTCATACATTCCTTAGTTGCACCAAATAATCTAGAAAATCTCTTCCTTGAATTATTAAACTTCTTCTCAATAGTCCCTGATTTTTATGCAATAAGCTCTACTTTGCAACAATTTTCTCTGAATATATCTATCAAACTCAATTGATAGAATACTAGACACACTAAAAACCATGACCTTCTTACTAATCAAGTGATCGGTCAATAATTCCTCTAACTTGAATCTTCTCATTGAAGAGAAACTAGACCATAGTTCATTGATTTTATCAAAATCACTATCTTCTAGCATAGACTAAACCACATAAGAATCCATAGAGTCATATTCTGATAGAGAAACTGGACATTTTTGGGTAAAAGCACAAAGTTGTGTCACGTTTAAGGACATATTATCAGTGCACCTGAATTTGAGTATTTCTAACTAAAAATTAATTTTCCTCAAACATATGGTCTAGCTAGATTCATTCCAGATAAGGTAGATAAGTGCTTAAAATTTTCCAATTAGAAATCTCTATTAAATGCATGTTTAATATCATTTACCAAATAAATAAAATTATTTTAAACAAATGATGTTTCAATAGCTCCTACTCTTTTTAATGATATTTTAAAAAATATATAAAATTACCCTTTTGTAAAGCTGAGAGTTAAGATTATCATCATATAAGTTTTATATTATTTTCATTAGATCTACTATATTATAATTTCAAAATACTGCAACTGGGTATTTTAACATTCGAGAAGATGCTACTTCAAAAATAGAAAAAAATAGTAAAACATATTAGAAATTTTTTTTTTTTATATTTAACACTAGAGGAGAGAGTCCTCTTCAAGAATATGCAATTATTTTTCTGAATGGTGTAGATTTGATAGGGGAAATTTGGTGGGAAACAAAAACTGTCGATTTCATATAAGTTCGACTTTGCGTAGTTATAACGGAGAAAAAATATATCATAAACCAATTTTTCTTCTTTTTTGAACTAGCTATACATGTCATCTATAACATATTTTGAAATTAAAGAAATGAAAGATTATTTGCATATACTTTTTTGGTGGGAGCTAGACCCTAGTTTTTCAACATTTTTAAATAGTTGAAAAAATGGACTTCAAAAATTAAAAACTATGTCAATTCTTATTAAAAAAAAATTAAAAAATTATAAGTATAAACTTCATCCACTTTTACACATTTTATCATTTTACATCATCTTCAAATTCTAAACATAAATGCCACTTTTATGTCCTTAAAGTTGAACAGTTTGCATTGTGTTGACCTTTTCCTTTATAAAAGTGTGACACGGGTTTGTACTTTTACCCTTTTATCAAACTCTTCTTCTTCCTTCTCTTTTATTTCTTATTTTTCCTTAGCCTCTTGTTCTTCATCCTTTGAGATAGTAACAATTTCCTTTTCTTTAGTACTATTTTCCTCCTTTTAGGCTCTAGAGGAGAACCACCAATAGAAAAAATTATACTTTTATGATCAAAGGAGGAACCCTCCTCAATATTACTAACAAGAAAAACACTAGAAATAAAAAAATTATAACAAACATGCATCTAAAATAAAATGTGATACACTTTGCAATAATTTGCATAGTTCTTCACAAACCCTAGGTAAGTGTAAACCAATTTACCAAAATGGATAATCCTCCTCCACTCAATATTTTCGTTACTCTTTAAAGATATCAATAAATAAAACACTAAGCATACAACCAAAGATCCAAACAAAAATATATATCCATCCTCTACATTCATCTTAATATTTTCAAGAAAATTATCCAATAACATATTGCACAAATCAAATTGAACATGTTCTTTAACCATCTTATGAGCAATGTAAATAGCCACAACTATAGTGCCACTATCACAATTTTGAAATTAAAATTTATAAGAAATACCATAGGAAATATACCTCAACACTGTATCAACAAGATTATTTATTAGGAATACACACTAATCATGGTCAATAATAATCAGCTCATTTAGGTCTCCTTGTAACTCATTGTCTTCTTTCCTGCTAAGTCACAACCACTAAAAAAATCTATGGTGCCTTCAATTATCATTTTTTCCACCTCATAGGACTTTTTTAGTACTAGGTTTCCATCCAAAAACTGGCTTAGAAAAAACATGATAAAATCCTTGTTTTCAAACTAGGGAAATTCTCCCCATATATCTAGTTTAATATTTTTAATCCTCTACAATTCATCAAATGATCATCCTACTTCCATTTGTCTAATCCTACCATGATCAAATTCCTCCATCTTATCATTGTTTAATGTCCTTGATATGATGGCACCAATAACATGAACAACCAATTGAGACTCAATTATCACACTTTGAGATTTCTTCTTCAATCTTTCTTAACCTAGGCTAAAACCTATGATTTGTCTTCTTACAATAGTGCTAAATGACTCAAATATTCACATTTATAACCAAAAAATTTCATAATTACTCTTTTCCCATTAAAAATTAATTATCACTAACACAACCTAGCCATACTATGCACATCAATACACTTATATATCTACAATCATTATTTGTCCAACTATCATACTGAATACAAGCTAGTTTCAACTAGTAAAATCTTAGAGTAGGGGAAGTGACTAATATAGAATTTTAATACTCCCCCTAAGCTCAAACATTCAAATCAGCTAGTACCAAGATCCGGTACCACAAGGATCTCTTTACTAGAAACATATTTCATTTTCCATGTAATATTAGTCTTCTGAGATTCACTTGAAATCATAACATTATTACCATCTCTAGTATTCACTCTAGTGCCAACAAGTCTACATGTGTTAGCATAATGACCAATCTAACCATATTTGAAATAATTTCAACATTTATTTGTCCTAATATCACTAGCTGAACCCTATATTTGCATTGATTATCCTTATGACTATAATTATGACACACATAGTAATTGCCATAAAATATATTATTCATTCCATTTTTATTAACTTAATTAGAAGCTTCACTTCTACATTGATTTTGTTTATGACTAATATTATGATAGTTAAAGTGTTGAACTTCCTTCTCATCCTTCCTCATATTACATTCAACAACCTTGTGACCAAAACCCTTGTAAATGTAACAATAATTGTTAAAAGATAAGTACCTTTGAGAATTTAGTTTCCTTATTAGATTCTTTCTTGTAGATGTATTTTGATTCTCAATCTTTCCATGTACCTCAAACTTTACCTTAGCTTCAACTACCTTCTCTTCCCTTTGTCCTTTAGATCTGAACATTCATGAGTAAAAACTAATCCTTCCATATCCTTGTGACTCATTTTCAAGGCTAATAATTAATCCAAATAGTAAGTACTTCTCTCATAAACATTTTCTTTTAAATATCATCTTCCTTCATTCTTGACTTGGGTTTTCATTTTCATTCAAATTCATCTTTATTATATGCTTGAGATTATCTCTAGGTTTCTTTCATTCCTCTATGGTGATATTCAATTCTTCATCGATCCTCTTCTAGCCTTCCATTTCATTCTTTAACAAATATTTGGTACATTCCTTAGTATGTTTCTTTTCATTCAACATCTTCTTAAGCTCTTCGATCTTTTATTTTGAATCCTTCAATTTGTGACTAACTTCCTTATGTCTTTCTTTGAACTTCCAGATTTAATCCCTCAGGTTACTGATACATGCATTCACTTCCTCCACATTTTTTTTTAACTCCTCATCTTCAAATTTTGTACTCTCAATTTTCTCATCATAATCTACCAATCCTCATCAACATATTATTCTCCTTCCCTCTATTCAAAAAACTAATAACTCCCTCAAGTGGTTAAGCTCTATCTACAAGGGTCCAATCTCTAATACAAATTATTGAATAGGTCAAATAAATAAGAGTGGGGGGAAGGGGGGTGAATCTATTATTCACAAAAAACCTTCTAGTGCTTTTAATGAATTGATAATAACATGAAACAATTATAAATTTATAACAAATGTAAACATGAAATCCCAGAATAATCAATATAGTGAACACCAGAATTATGTCGGAACCCAAATTGGGAAACACCATAAAGAAGCTAATTATCATGAAATGAACATTGGTTAAGGTGAAACTAGTTGAGGTGACTTTTACAAGGGGACACTATCAGTTTTCTCACAATAGTTTGGCTTAGTACTAGTTGGCCTAACTACCTTGATACAAAAGATGCATTACAAAATGTGAACTGATAGAATTGAATCGAACTATACATAAAATAGTCTCATTTGATATCACATTGATCATCAACAATAGATATCTGATAGAGACCTTCTACCAGTATATATAAAACCTATGCAACATAGTATGTAGGAACTTTTCACTATATTAATGTAAACCTTTACTTTACTTTCTTCTTCATACACACTACTACCAAGTATCAACTAAAATTAACTCACAATATAAGTCCTTCAGATATTTGTTCCATCTTGCACATATACTTACACACTCACACACAATACCAAATATTTCTCTATTTATATAAATATTTCATGAGGTATCCAAGAGTGTTAGCCTATCCAAAATACATGTTAGCCACACAACAAAAGAAATTATAATTACATTTAACACGCTACCACCATACGTAAATTTGGGTTAGACTTCAGAACTTTTTGTGACATGTTACCACAAGACCTAAATATAGGTCAAAAATAAGATTCATTCACCTCATATCACATTTACTAAAATATTAAGGAACTTTCATAATTCCACAACCGAGCCCATGACTTGATCAACAAAACATTTGAACCAACCGATATCTATATGAACTAATGAAACTTATCCAAAATAAGATATAACCACTATATGAAAACTACTGATGAAATAAAAGAATGTCCAAGTATTAGGAACATTTGGAAGAATACTACAAGAGCAATAGTCAATATGTACTAATAGAAACTTCAACCAACTCTAATCATTAAAACATATAGATGTCCTATAAGATATATTTCATTTTTGGAAATAAATACACTTAGCACCATACAAAAATAATTTTAAGTATTCAAATTTGTCAAAAAACATAACTAAACCTTGATATCATATCAACATTATACCGAGAAATACAAGTATCCAACTAAGACATCACCAACAACCAACCAATAACACCACAAAAAAAATTAATACTACTAAATAAATGGAATGACGCTTTTGACATAAATGATAATAATTCTAGTAACAACTCAATATGTCTAACAATACATCCTCTTCCTCTTCCTCTCCAAGCCATCTTCCTACTCTAATACTAGATGAGGTAGCCAAATTTACTACAACCAAGTCACCATTAACATTTAGGAAATAATTAAAAAATAAAAAATAAAAAGAACTCAAGGAATTATATTAACATGGCTTTCTTTCATTAGTCTTCTGTCAGCCTCCTTACAATTGAAAAATTTAATCATTATATAATCTCTAAAATCCTCTCAAAAATATACCTTAACACAAACTTTCTATTTTCTAACTATCAACCTTCTAAATTATTTACATGCAACTTGAGAAGATCTTAAGAAATTACTAATGACTCAATAAAAAATCCTAATATACTATGAGAAATAATTAATATCTAAAAAAAAAATACAAATTTTTTAAAAAACCACTAAATCTCAAAATTCACTGATTTATTTTGAGTAAAGCTACAGAAATTATTAAAATCTTAAGGACTTTAAAAAATCTTGAAAAACCCACCAAAAGCTCCTGCTTTAATTTTTGGATAGAAAATAAGTAAGAAATATAACTATCTAGTTGTAGAACTATAAAGTTAGATATGGGTAATTGACAATAAATTTTTAAAATATTTATGAACCAAGAATTTTTTTAAAAATAGTAGAAGAGAGTGACAAAACCCTATGAATGAGATAATTTTGAAATGTCAAGAGGTAGAAGTAGGTTGTGGTATGGACTGGTAAGGGTTTTATGTTGTAAGGTAGGAGCATAAGATGTCTCTGCCTTAGAAGAGGATAATGATGGCGATAGTGAGAGTTGTCGTGATGCCCTTGGGATTTGTTTTCTATAGGATTTACCTTGGAGGCCCCATCGACTGGTGTTTTTCTTAGAAGAAGCATCTTTTTTCCTTCCATTTTTCCCTTGATATGGCCTCTCTTGGTTTTTTTGGCTTTGAAATGTTTCTAGCAATTTCTTATTCCTCTTTGCTTTTTTGTGCTACTTTCATGTTCATGATCTAGGTAGTTTTGAATTTTTGGAGCTTAGCTCCTTTGGTTTTGTTCCCAATTTATGGTTGGATTTTTTTTTTTGGCCCCAAGAGAATCATTTGCACATTTTATCTTCTTTTCCATGCCATTTAGTTGGTTTCTCACAAGTTCTTTTAGGTCATGGTTCTCTTTAGTCTAGTTTTCTACAAGCTTTTTCCTAGTTTTTGAGTTGGTCCTTCTAGGTGGAGTGCTTTAGTAGGATCCTTTTCCCTTTTCTCTCTAGGTTTGGTTTCTCTTTGACATAAAGCCTCAAGGGTTTGTCTGACTCAGTAGAGTATTGGATAATTCCAATTTTTGGATTGTGGGGACGAAGTTGTCCTTCCCTTTCCTTTCTATTTCTTTTCTATTGGTGCGGATTTGTGTATGGTTTTTGGCCATTCCTTGTCCCTATTTTCTTGTGGAGGTTCATATTTTAGAGGTTGTTTCTACTTGATTATGGTTAGTGCATTTATATAGAAGGTTTTATCTTCTATGTAGCTTGGTGGCTAGTGTTTTATCTTTATGGAGTTTGGTTTTTTCTTCTTTCCCCTTTGCAGCCCTTTTCTCATTTGACATCATCATGTTTCTATTATTTTTCAAGACACAATTTTGATCTTTGTGCATTTTTGGTTGGGGGACTTGGTGTTTCTGGGGCTTTGTTTCCTCTTGTTATATTTTTTTTCTTCCCATTCTTTTTTGTTTGTCGGACCTTTCTTTTTTTGTAATTTTTTTCCAAGTAAATAATTAATTATGATTTTTCTTCTAAAACTTTTCCAAAATTAAAAAAACTCTCGTATCTGACCACATTAACTTAGTCTAAACTTTATCAAATTGAATTTTTTTTAAATTTTTCTTGTAGTAGGAAAATCATATAATGTGACACATGTTTTGGATTTAAAAAATGTTATACATTTTGAAAGCTATAGTTATTTTTTAATAATTCTATCAATTGGGGATAGAAAGATAACAAGTAGGTGTATATTGGACCACATTAAAAAACATAAAATTATAATATTTTTTTATAAGATTCTAGGTAAAAGTATTAGACTCATGCCCAAATGTGATGCAAATTTTTTTGTATTTCTTTTCCAAGTAAATAATTAATTATGATTTTTATGCTATAAATTTTCCTAAATATAAAAACTCTCATGTCTCACCACCTTGACTTAGTCTAAACTTCATCAAGTTGAAAGAATTGTTCATTATTATTGTTTTAGGTGAAGCATAGAATGTGATGTATATTTCACATTTCAAAAATGTTATACCGTTTGAAAGTTATAGTTGTTTTTTAAAGCTTCTTTCAATGAGGACTTTTTTTCACATCACTGGCATACCATGGTCCTACACATACCCAACTATGCAAGGATATGACTAGGAAAGAAAAGCAGAACTCCCTAAAATCAAATTCATAGACTAATATTCTGATCACAAAGATAGGAGATTATGGAAGAGATGAATGACATATTTTGGACTCTAATAGCAATATGATTGAATATTGTAGTTTTACTAGTCAATTGTATTGATTAGATATATTTATTATGTAAGCATGAATCTGGAAAATGTGTATCAATGTTATAGAAAATGCATATCATAATAAAAACATATGCATTTTATAATCAGTGACTCTATATAATGATCAATACAATTACTTCACTTGAATGTATAGGTTGTATTGAATTGATTGCATTTGTATCAAATTATTTTTTCTATGACATTATTTTAGATAGATTTGAATGTTATAGACATAAACCACACACATGTAGAGCATGAAACATTGACAAAAATTGGACCTTGACATACTTTGTGTATGTTTAGTGATTTTTTCAAACCAAAATTTTCCATTCGTCTGATAGCAATCAAAGATAGATACAAGTCTAGTAAATATTCTAACGTCAAAAGGCTTCATTAAAATGTTTCAAAAATATTTCTTGGTAGTCTATCATCTCACATAGCCTTTTCCCTTCCCAAGAAAATGAAATTCCTCTTGATAATGCATTTTTTTTTCCCTTTTTCCAAATATCACTTAAAGATGATTTGTCCCGAAATGAAACAATATCCTCTAATGCATATGATGGGGATCTTCGGGGGATATTATTCTCTCCCCTTAAACTTAAAAATAATATAATGTTTATAGGTGAAATACATGGCCTCTATATTTATTTATTATATTTATATCAATTTCACTTTTGGATTATGGAGAGTGGGGAGAGTGGGTGGGTGAATAAGTAATCTCTAATTCCAAACACCTAAAAATATTTTTTCTAATTAACTCGGTGATAGCTTGATTAAAACACAATTCACTATTTATAGACAAGAGTATGTAAAATTCAACAATTAACAAATCAATCACATAAACCATTCATCACATGTAAAACCATTATTTAATGTGGAAACCCAGATTTGGGAAAAACTATTGTGAGAAATGTCACTGAATAAGAAAATACTATTTTAAAGTACACTCGGTTGAGAGCCAATTTAGTTAAAGATTATAATGCACATTGTTAGGTGTGACCCGGTCAAGGGATTTACCTCAGATTTGTTAGGATCTTCAACCTATTAGGAGTGGTTTGATAAAAGGACTTTAAACACTCTTTAGAATGTTACCATTTTCAAGGATTTTAAATTAAGACTGTTAAGTCCACCATCTTAACAAATTTCTCTATTACAAATGCTAAAAAGAAACAATAAATATATTGACCTATAAATTTGCAGCTATCATTTTCATAATTAGATCCTTGTTCACTCTTCTATATTCACTTCAATCCTTCACTTTCCACTCACTTCAACACTTCATTAGATCCTTCTTTCTAACTTAGAATATCTCAGTTCCTTCTTCACTGCATCAGTCAATGACTCTTCATTTTTCCAGCTATTTGTCCATACGAAACCATCCTTTATATAGATATTTTTTTCTTCTTCTTAATCTCTATTACATTTTTCTTTGATCAATTTTAACCATCAAATTTATTATACCTTGAATCTGGATCTTGGTAACATGTTTTCTTTTCACCTAGGAACTTGAACTTTCTTGAAACTTATTCCATCACTTTTAACCATTTATATCTAATAAATAGATCATCACGTTGAAATTTTCATGATTGTACATCTCTCTTACTAGCTTTCCTTGTCATCATGATCACCAAGTTCATCATAGCTAATCATTAAATGTCATTCCACTTCTTTTATTTAATTTTTCTCCTTTCTAGGTGAATAAATATGAATTTTAGTTAACTTCACTTAGTTACTAAAAATTTATGTTCACTGCGTTGAGGTCCTTTTCCTTTATTGATACATACTCTTCTTGTATCGAATGAATTTTTCTCTTTACCAAATAACTTTTCTTGCTCAATACCCAAAATAGTTTTTCTAACTGACTTGACAAATATTTATTACCATACTTTACCAACTTAACATAATCATATATTAGTTAGAAAATAATTATATAAACATAATATTAACATTGTCTGATATGTATTAGTTTTTTAGTTAAGTTCTTTAACTTCACAACATCTCATTTCTTCTTCTCCTTAGCTCGTTCAACTTATATCATATACCAAATGATATAGAAACATAATATAAACTAGAAATCAATTTCTTGACATCAATTACAATATTAAAATTGAGGTAAGCTTTCTACTATCCTTTATTCCTCTGATCTTGGTTGGTCTTCATCATCATAACCATTAATTATATTAACAATCTTTCTCTTTGGCATTGATGACAACACAAACAATATTCAATGTTTAATTGATGATGGTAACACTTCACTATCATTCATGTACTCCATATGGGCTTTATCTTCTTCTTCATATTCTCCCTCTTCCACTATTCCTCTTTTTCATTAGTAGATCTTCTTTACTATCCCTCTTTGACATCTTCTTTTTCTGATCTTCATCGCTCTCTATGCAATTTTTGTGCATAAAAAATTTTCTACTTCTAGAATCATCATTGATATTCTCCCTCTCCATTACTCATAAATTTCACCTCCCTATTCAAAAATAGTTCTAAAGACACATAAACTCCTAAAAAAAATTTCCACACTAAATTATACCTTAATTGTGTAGATATCTCATTACAGTCATAGACATTTTCACAACTTCAAGCTTCACCTAAAGAGTGAACACTAGCATCAACTCATAAAATAGATATTATGATGAATACTTGAATTGATGTAACATGCATCATGCCTTAGTGAATATTGGATAGGGGAAGAACCCCTAACCTACCTTAGAGATACTCAAATGAATCCTTTGATAGTGGTTTGGTAAATATATTAGCTATTTGTTCCTTAGAATTCACATACTCCAATATCACATGCTTATCTTGTACTTTCTCTCTCAAGTAATGATACTTGATAGAAATGTGCTTTGTCTTTTAATGCATCATTGGATTCTTTGATATGTTAATAGCATTGGTATTATCACAATAAATTGTAACTAGATTAGTAATCTCTTCTTGCATACCTTCAAGTAAGTCTTTGATCTGTACAATGTTAGAACAATTCATAGCTATGACAACATACTTATCTTGAGTAGTAGATTTTGAAATACAACTTTGTTTCTTTCTTAGCCATGTCACTAACCTTTCTTCTAAAAATAAAGCTCCCTCACTTGTGCATTTTTTTCATCAATATTTCCATCCTATTTGGAATCAGTATATACCTTGATATCAAAATCTCCTCCTTTTGTGTATAAAAGACCAAAATCAGCATCAATAATCCCTAATTCCAAATACCTAAAAATATTATCTCTAATTAACTTGATGATAGCTCGGTTAAACATAATTCACTATTTACCAACAATAGTAAATAAACTTTAAAAATTAACAAATCAGTCACATAAACCATTCATCTTATGTAACACTAGTATTTAACGTTGAAACCCATCTTTGGAAAAAATCATTGTAGGAATTGCCACCCACTGAGAAAATACTCTTTCGAAGTATGCCTGGTTAAGAGCCAATTTGGTTAAAGATTACAATTCACATTGTTCAGTGTGACTCAGTCAAGGGATTTACCTCATATCTATTAGGATCTTCACCCTATTAGGAGTGGCCTGGTAAAAGGAAATTGAACACTATTTAGAATGTTAAATTTTTCAAGAATTTTACGATAAGAGTATTAAGTCCACTTTGTTAAAAATTTCTATACTAAAAATGCTAGTAAGAAACAATAAATATATATACCTATAAAATTTCAAATATCCTTTTCATTATCAGATCCTTTGTGCACTCTTCTATCTTCACTTTAATCCTTCACTTTCCACTAGCTTCAACACTTCATCAGATCCTGCTTTCTGACTCAGAATCTCTTTGTTCATTCTTTACTGCATCAGTCAACAACACTTCAACTCTTCAATTTGCCAACTATTTGTCCATACAAAACCATCCTTTATATAGACATGTTTCGCCACTTAACCCCCACTATTCCATTTTCCTTTGATTAATCTTAAGCATCCAATTCATTATACCTTGAATCTAGATCTCGGTAAGACATTTTCTTCTCACCTGGGAACTTGAACTTTCTTGAAGCTTGTTCCATCACTTTTAACCATTGAGATCTAATCCATAGCTCATCACCTTGAATTTTATTGATTGTAGATCTCTCTAACTAACTTTCCTTGTCATCATGATCACCCAGCTCATCATAGCTAATCATTAAATATCGTTCCAATCCTTGTATTTAATTTATGTTGCTTGCTGAATGAATAAATCTAAATTTTAGTTAGCTTCGCTCGGTGCCTAAAAATTTATGGTTGGTGCCTTGGCTTCCTTTTCCTTTACCGAAAAATACTCTTCTCTTACCAAATGAATTTTTTTGTGAAGCCTCACCCCGACCCAGCATAGCAATATTGATCCATTAAAATTTTGATACTTTATTATTTGATACTTTGATAAACCTTTTGATCATTTTGACAGAGACTCATGATATTATGTTTATGTTGATGATTACATTATGAAGACTATATTTTGATGTGGATTAGAACCTAGAATATATGGTTTATTTTGGTTATACATGCTTAGATATGTGAATTGACGAGAAGATTTAACCTTGATTAGATTTGATTATTTCATGGATTATGCTCTACGTTAGGAAGTAGCATGGATAATATGTCATGATGATTTATGAAGATACAATGTTTAAACATTACTGAATAAAAATTGTAATTAGGAATTGAATTCTGCATATATATATATAGATATATGTATACACACACACACACACACACACACACACACACACACACATATATATATATATATATGTATGTATGTATGTATGTATGTATGTATATGTATACATATATATATATAGATATATGTATACATACATACATATATATATATATATATATATATATATATATATATATATATATATATATATATATATATATAAAGATATATATATATATGTATACATATATATATATATCTTTATATATATATATATATATATATATATATATATATATATATATATATATATATATATGTATGTATGTATACATATATATAGATATATGTAGACATATATATATATATATATATATATATATATATATATATATATATATATATATATATATATATATACATATATATATATATATATACACACACACACACACATGTTATTTTATATCCTTGGACAACTGATGCTTGAGTTTAGTGTGTAGGAAAGAAAATCATGGAATTATTCAGAGAATCAGGGCTAAACACATGTGAATTGAGTAAGTGAAGGTTTAATCCAATAAGGGATTGAAACCTTGTTGTAATGTGATCTTTGTTGTAAACGTAATTTGAATGTGTGTTTATATTTTAAATTTATGTTGTTAATTGGACATGTCATTGTGAATGTGATGTGTATTTTTTGGTGTCACTTGACACTTGTATTATCCATGTGGATGGTGACATGTCAATTAGGGCTTGGGAAAGAATCACCTAGCCTTTTTGGGTATTATATTAAGGGTGGTCCCACAAAACTGTGTCCCACTTTTTTAGACATGCTGATTTTTGCTGAAATAGCACATTTTTAATAAAATATGATGATTTAAGCCTTGAGAGGTTCCATTTGAAGGAATTAATTACAAATGGTTAGCTCAAAGTCTCTTAGATGAAAAAAAATTGATATAACATCCATACTCCTCATTCATACCTGCAATGGAGTCTCCTTCACACCTATTAAAGTGCTGACAAAAAATCACTTCGACTTTATGTTTTGGCAGATCAAATGAATCCATTTTAAAAACCTATCTATTTATTATGATGATATTTGGAACAAGATTTCTAATTAATATAATTTTAATACATATTGAGTTCATTATCACTTTTAAATATTACTTTAACTAAACATAGGTTGTTTGGTCATTCAACAACCTGTCTCTTAAAGACTTCAGGAAAAATAGTAAATTACAAAAAATAAATTATAAAAAATATGTAGAAAAAGAGTATTTGTGTTACCTTTATATTAAAAAAATAAAAAATAAATTTTGATATACGCAGATCAAGTTAGAGCGATTCAAGTGACCTTATGTCTAAATTAAAGTTACTATCACTTTAGAACTTAATAAACTATGAAAGATTGACCCAAAATGAATGAAACCAATTGCATCCTTTAGATATTGAAGTTACAAATATAATCTCAAAAGAATTACATCGTTATCATATTTTAGAAAAAAATTTATGTTGATCCAAGTGACAGTAACTCCTTAAAAACATAGTTTTTCACACAAACCACTTTTCGAAGGAGAAGGAAAAATGAATTTAAATTTTTTTATAAAAAATATATTTAGAAACTAAAAAGAAAATTCTAAAAGACTCTAGTTTACATCATCTTCAAATTCCTAATAATTTTGCAACAACAGGTGTTTGAAAGTGAAATTTTTTCTCAAAATGTTGATCTTTGTGTCAAAGTTGGCCAAAAAGCGGGACATAGTTTTGTGGGACCACCCTTAATCCCACTTGCATATAGATGTCTTGTAGGGATCACATCAAGTTGGAACTCGGATTTTAACTTTACGGGTACTTTAGAGGGGTCAAAAGTGACCCTAGAGTGCATAATTGGCCAAAATTAGCTAACCCTAGGGGGGTACCTTGGTTTGGTGGCTAGTTTTCACCTATGGGAAAGCCTAGATCACCATTATGGCCCTCCAAAAAGGCTACTTTTCAAAAGTGGCGAAAATGGAGATGGCCACATGCATTTGACTTGTCCCACACTCTTTGCTAAACCCACCATTAAGACGGGGGATAAGAGGTTAGACAAAAGGACTAGAGGGAATGTCTCATTAATTGCTAGGTCTTGAGTACACTTTTGGTTGTCTTTTTAAAGAGTTTGGAGAGACTTAGTTGGTGTTCACCCACTCTGTAATTTTAGAGACACTTAGGGTTGGAGAAAGGATAAGGGATCTTCTCAACTACCTTCTTGCTATTTGCTTGGACCAAGGTTGGTGAATTCTTTCCATGGAGAAATGCTCTTGCATTTTAGGTTTGTATATTGTTGTTTTGGAATAACATGCAAATCTTGTATGGTGTTCTTGTATGTAAATCTTGTTATTGTTATGTTGGGTTGGGGATGCATTTGGGTTTTGTATCAGTCTTTGTTCTTTTGGTTTTGCGAGTGTTGTTTATAGGAGTTGAAGGCATCACTCACCCTTTGGGAAGAGTAGTGGCCTTGGGTGAACGGGTTAGTTGGGCTCTCCATTGTAGTGAGAGTCTCTTCTCTTGGAGAAGAAGGAAAATTTCATGGGTTATGGGCTCCATGAAGCCATGTTGTAAATATTGTATTTAAGTATGGAAATGACAAAGTTTGTATATGGAAGGAATGTCAAGATAGCCTTGAAAAGGCATGGAAAACCCTTGTTGGAAATTTGTATTGGTATGGTATTCTTCACCTTGGAAAAGCCCACCTTCACCCTATATCAATGGATTATAGAAATCTATTTGTGAAGCCTTGGTTGGGAGTTAAATGTTGTTTTGTTCATATATGTGTTTGTGAGCATTGTGTTGTGCATGTAACCATTTAGCCCTTGGTTCTCCAAGCTCAGGGGTGGTCTCCTTGAGACCTTGGATGGGAGGTGAGCTCTCCATGGTTACTCCCTTTATTTTTAGGTTTGGAGGTCATGTTTGTGCAAGAAGAAAAGCTTTGGAGAGTTTTCCATTATGAAGTCTTTTGTGGGAGATAAGTTAAAGTGTTGTGTTGTTGAACTTTTGGAATGAGAAACATTCCATGTTGTTTATTATATTGGGGAAATTGTGATATATGTATCAAGATGTATTTGAAAATGTTATTGTTTATTGTAGAATGGATTTAATGATGAAACAAACAATGTATGTTTATTCATTCAATTATAAAGTTTCATGTTGAACTCAATAATGAAAAGTGGATTAATGTAGCATTTCTCATTGATGTCAAGTAGTGTTTTATCATAAAGAATTCATCCAAAGACACTCTCTCTCTCCCACATTGTTAATATTGTTCAGATTTTAAGTGATAGATTCATGGTTGAAATGGAAACAATGTATTTTTAGTTCTTAAAAACTAGAGTTTCATGTTGAAATTTCATATTGAAGAAATGATGATATGCAATCTTGGTTGTCATTGTATTGTATGCTATCTTAAAAACTCATTCACATTGTAGAATCTCTTGAAGTTTTAAGTGATAGAATTCTGGTTGAATACTATGGACAAAGGAATTAATAATTTTAGTTGTGGGAATAGTTGTAAAATCATCTTAGGTTCATATGGTCACATACTTAGAGAATATTGGAGTATGGAAAAAAAAAAAATTTAGACTCCGTTGTCTTTAGAAAAAAAATCAATTGTAGTGAATAAAATCAAAATGGAAGAAATCAAAAGAAAAATTAGTGCAAAGTCAAGAAAAAGGAGAAATAGAGACCTGTAGGTCTCTAGAAAATGTATGGGAAAAATTCTCATACATTTTCCCAAAACCATAGTCAGTATTTTATATTAAAACATCATCCACTTGCTCAAACAAACCCCTTAAATTATAAAACAAGCAGACTATACCATCTCAATCTGAAGAAGACTAAGTCAGTTGGTGGGACCCATCTAGGTCACCACCGCAAAAGGCTCTTAAAAATGACCTTTTTGAAAAAAGTATACAATATAAAAAGTACCCCTTTCCAATTTCAGAGGTTACTGATTAAACACAGATAAAGTTCATATATTAAAAAAAATATATTCACTTGTGTGTAGGCGAATTGAATAAAAGGGATTAAATATTTTTTTTTTAAAAAGAGGATGACACATCCACACCCCAGGGCATGTGCGTGTTGTCATTGGTAGGCGGCCCCTGCCCTCTACAGGGTATCGCACTGTCATGGCAGTGTGACACATTGCCTAGAAAGTGTATTGCACTGCCATGGCAGTTGGTACACTACCATGTGCAGGGTATTGCACTGTCGTGCGAGACTCACACTATAGTTGCCAAGGGAATTTAAAAGGTAGTTTAAAAAAAAAACAATAAAATTAAAAGTTGTTAGAATTTAATTCGATAATAATTTAATTACATTCATTTCGTTAGTAAATATAATTTAGTTTAGTCTTATTTTATTTTATTTAGTTTAGTTTAAATTAATTTAGTCACTCAATATAATTAACTTGTTTATTCTATTAGAATTTCTTCATTAAATCAGGGAATTTAATTAATTAATATATATATAATTTTGCTCTTTTATACATTTTACTTCTCCTCCATAAGGTGACCTTAATGGGTCTCATAGCACTTTGATAAATTTTTGGATCAATAATAGAATTTAGTAAACATTACCTAAGAATAATTGGAATTTTAGACTTGGATGGTTAAACTCATTTTCAAACCCTTGTTATATGTTTAGATAACTAAACACATATGTAGCCTATAAGTGATAATAGTTAAACGATTGGTAATTTCTTAGAATACTAATTATACATATGATGAAACTTGATTTATGAATGTAGGCTCTATTTAAACATGTTCTTGATAGTTAATATGCCATTGTATACCATCAAACTTTTGTTAATTAATATCCATGAAGGATTCTAGAATGCGAAAAGGTTTAACTTAATATCATCCTTGTTTGATAAGGTAATGTACTTAAACCTTTTCAAGGGTTGTCAATCAACAGGGTTAATGGAGAACACATCTAGTGAATTCAATAATTAGATGTTAAAGATTCTTTTAGTTGTACACCATGATGGTAGTAATATTAGGACTGATCGAAAATCCCTAATGGATTTTGGGATTTCGAGGAACAGAATGATTCATGATTACCCGATGGATTTATCAACTATCAATTAAACCTTGTTCTGAGGTTGATATAAAAACTCCCTTCATACCTCATGATCACAACAAGGAACTAAGAGTTAATGCTACAAATATCTTAATCCTAGATTATGGTCAGCTTAACCATAGTCATCTTATCCATTGAAATGATGAACTTTATCTTCTAGCAACTATTTTTAAAAAAAAATTGTTACATTTTTGTGTGAATATTTTTGGGATGACATTTGGTATCAGAGCACAATTTTCATCACTAGTACCTTAACCCCTTCACGTTTCACTTATAACTTAAAATATCATGTAAGATACCTATCATCACACGAGCTGGCCGATGAGGAAGGGGTCGTAGAGTTGCACATGTTGGGGCAGGATAGGGGGTGGACCACCTCCACCACCTCAGAACCCTAACTAGGATATTCTAGCATCCTTTAGAATCTGATTGGGGTAATTCAATAGAGACTACCACCAATAGTCCCATATCCAAAGCAACAGGTTCTTGGGAGGGAAGCACAGATCCTAGGAGATGATAGAGTAATTGGTAGAGAGAGGAGTAGGAGTCCTCTACCCAAGCTTGTTGAGGGTCATGGTGATCATGAGGGTGATTCAATTCATTAGTTAGAGGTACCACTTAAGCATGAGAGATGAGTTAGAGAGAGACCCCATAGAGATGTTGGAGATGAGATATGAGAGTTATTACGACTTTGGCCACCCTTATTTTTGGGATCCACAGTTGGGTCAATGACAGAGGCCTAGTTATAAAGTTTATAGTGATGCTTTGGATTTCACCCTTATGGGAGTAATCTAAAGGTGTGAATTGAAGTCGACCTTCTATGGGAGAGAGCCTCCACTTGGTGATAATAGGATTCCATAGGAGGAGTGGATATTGACACACTCACTTGGGAGTCTTTTGTGGCCCATTTTTGAGAGAGATACCTTTCTAAGCATTTCAGACAGAGATAGATAGATGAGTTCCATGATCTCCAATAGATAGGTCTCACAGTGACCTAGTATGATTATATGAAGGATGAGAAACTATGTATTCATCATTTCATTAAGGGACTTAATATCTCTCTTCAAGGTATAGTACATCTATCCTTTCCTACCACATTCAGAGAGATAGTTGAGATGACACTTGTAGATAAGGATATCCATACTAGATAGAAGTCTCAGTATCAGTCTCAATAGAAAAACCCCTCTTCATAATAGTCAGGACAATAGAGACCCCCTTGGAAGGGGAAACAAAATCATTTAGTAGGATCCTTTAAGGGTCAACAGTCTCAGCAGTAGGGATCTCCGTAGGATTCTAGACAGAGGCCTTCATAGGGTTATCAGGGCTCTAAGCTCAAACAGTCACATTCTCAGGGCCCTAAACTAGATCAGAGGACATAGACCCCTTAGAAAAAGTTAGTTAGGACTCAAAAATCCTCTAGGGGTGGATACAGTGGTTCCAGTAGGACCAGAGGATCACAGTAGCCTAGGAAACAAGGAGTATAGATTCAGACCTAAGGGTCATATTACACTTGTTGTGGCATTGGTCATATAGTGAGAGAGTGCCCATAGGGACAATCAATGGTTAGAGAGGAGCCACATTAGAGCTGACATCAGGTGACTTGCGTAGATCTCATAGGGTATTTGCAAAGGTTGATAACCATCATGTTGAGCATCAGGCCATGGTGATAGAGGGCACATGTATGATTTAGGCTATCAATATTTCTATCTTGTTTGATTCAAGAGCCATAGAATCCTTTATATCTCCATATGTAGTGGAGCATTATGAGCTAGTGGTAGTTAGACAGGATGTTGGTTGGGAGGTCAAGTTAGCCTTAGGAGCTAGGGTGTCTGTTAGTTCCTTAGTTCATAATTGCCAAATTCAGATTGGAGACTTAATCAGGATGTCTGATCTCTGCATTACCTCTCTAGGTGCTTATGATGTAGTCCTTGGCATGGATTGGCTATATGCCCATAGTACCAAGATGGATTTTTGACAGAAGAGGGTTGAGTGGGTTAATGATCATGGTACTCATATGGTAATAATTGGGGTACAGAGACCAATATCTCTCCACATGATTTCTACTATGCAGCTTAGGCGGTGTATGTGGAAGGGATATTAGTTATTCACCATCACCATTAGTGATAGAGAGGAGGATTCAAAGGGGGTGCATTCACTTGAGGATTATCCTATCCTTCAAGAGTTGTTAGATGTATTTCCTTCTGAGCTACATGGTATGCTACCACCTAGGGTAGTTGATTTTCATATAGACCTTGTGCCAGGAGTCAAGCCTATATCTGGAGCACCTTATAGGATGACCACACATGAGCTCAATGAGCTCAAGATTTAGTTAGAAGAGGTCTTGGAGAAAGGGCATATTTGACCTAGTGTATCACCTTGAGATGCACTAGTGATTTTCGTGAAGAAGAAGGATGGATCACTTAGATTGTGCATTGATTATCAATAGTTGAATAAAGTAACAATTAAGAACTGATACCCACTCCCTAGGATCAATGATTTATTTGATCAGTTGTATGGTGCCCTAGTATTCTGAAAGATATATCTAAAGTCGGGGTACCATCAGTTGCAGACTATGGAGAGTGATATCCACAAGACTACTTTCTGTATGAGGTATGGTCACTATGAGTTCACGGTGGTGCCATTTGGCCTCACAAATTCTCTAGCTATGTTCATGAGCCTCATGAATGGAGTATTTCATACATTCTTGGATAAGTTTGTGGTAGTTTTCCTTGATGAAATTTTGATATATTCTTGCGATAAGGAGGAGCATGAGGAGAATCTGAGATAGGTTTTGCAACACTTGAGAGAGAATTAGTTATATGGTAGCTTGTCAAAGTGGTCTTTCTTTAGACCCAAGGTGCATTATCTTGGTCATGTTATATTTGGTGATGGGATCTCTATAGACCCATGGAAGATTAGAGCCATTGTGGATTGGCCAGCACCCATCAGTGTCACTAAGGTTAGGAGTTTCATGGGCTGAGGAGGTTATTAAAAATGCTTTGTGGTAGGACTTTCTAGAGTAGCTCATCCCATCACTTCCCTTTAGAGAAAGGGGAAGAGGTATGAGTGGATAGAGAAGTGTGAGAGAGCTTTCTAGGAGCTCAAGAGAACCCTCACTAGTGCACCAATCTTAGCAGTGCTAGATCCTTTGACATACTTTGTTGTATGCACTAATTCTTCATTGGATGGTTTAGGAGAAGTCCATATGTAGGATGGTCATCCTATAGCTTTCAAGTCTAGGAAGTTAAAGAATCACGAGCTTAGTTACCCTACTCATGACCTAGAGCTCATAGCGGTGGTTCATGCTTTAGTGAGATTGTGACACTTTCTTTTAGGTCACCGATTTGAGCTTCATTCAGATCACCAGAGCTTATAGTATATTTTTACATAGCCTAATCTTAATGCTTGACATAGGAGATGGATAGAGTTCTTATGTGAGTATGATTTTGATGTTCATTACATCAAGGGGAAAGAGAATGTTGTTGCAGATGCCTTGAGTAGGAGGAAACATGAGCTCTTGTCTTTGACTTCTAGTATAGATCTAAGAGAGTGCATTTTGCATCATTTTCCAGAGGATAGATTGTATGTAGAGGTTTCTTAGTTTATCCATTCACAAAGACCTCTTGAGGGGAGATTTTTAGATTATTCTTTAGAGTCTTATGGCCTACTACATCATAGGGGACACATCTATGTACCTTCTATTGGTGACTTGTGAGAGTTTATTGTGCTTGAGGCTCACAGAGTAGCTTATGTAGCTCATCCAGTAGTTAAGAAGTTGCATGCCAATTTGAGACAGTCGTATCATTGGCTAGGCATGAGATTGCAGATTTCTAGCATAGTGGCTAGATGCCTAGAGTGCTAGAGGGTGAAGGAAGAGCATAGTCATCTAGGTGGGCTCCTCCAGCCACATGAGATGCTAGAGTGGAAGTGGGATACTATCTCCATGGATTTTATTGTTGGTCTCCCTATGTCCTCTTATCATTATGATGCCATCATGGTGACACTCAACACATTGACTAAAGTCACCCACTTCTCACCCATTTGTACCACATTCATAGTGCCAATAGTGGCATAGGTGTTCTTGCAAGACATTGTCAAACTTCATGGCATTCCTCGTAAGATCATCTCAAATAGAGATTCACTCTTAATATCCTCCTTTTGGAGAGAGCTTCAGTTAGCATTGGGCACTAGGCTCAACTTCAGCACTGTACATACCACCCTTAGACAGATAGACAAACATAGAGGGTTAATAAGGTTTTAGAGGACATGTTGTGCATGTATGCAATGGACCATCAGGTCAAGTGGGAGGAGTACCTTCATCTGGTCAAGTTTTCTTATAATAATGGGCATCATTCATCTATAGCTATGCCACCATATCAGCCCTTGTATGGTAGACCATGCAGGACACCACTGAGTTAGGACAAGATTGAGCATAGAGTGTGTATTAAACCTCAGTTGGTCAGAGATATAGAGCATCAAGTTTTTTTGATTAGATAATGTCTTAGAGAGGCTCAGGATAGACAAAAGAAATTTGTAGATGCGAAGAGAGTTGATCAAGAGTACATGATCGGAGATAGGGTTTTCTTGAGAGTGTGCCCGCATAAGAGTCCAATCCATTTTGGAAAGGGCTCTAAGTTAGTGCCTTGCTTTGTTGGACCTTTCAAGATATTGGAGAGGATAGGACCAGTTTCTTATCGTCTAGCATTGCTACCAAGCCTTTCATGCATTGATGATGTATTTCATGTATCTATATTACAGAAATATATTTATGATGAGTCCCAAATTATAGATTGGGATGCATTGTAGGTTGAGTTGGACATACAACTAGCCTTAAATCCCATTCACATTTTAGCTAGATAGAACCTAGCACTTTGAGGCAGAGAGCTAGACCAGGTTAGGGTCTAATGGGATTGTTATGATGAGGTCACGATTTCATGGGAGGATGCAACACAGATGAGATCATAGTACCCATACCTTTTTTATGAACTCTAGGAGCAATTTCATGCCTAGAGGGGGAGGATGTGAGGCCTCATCTTGACCCATCATAGAATTTTTTATCATTCACATTTTGATACTTCATGATTTGATATATTGATACTATTATACACTAAGTTTTCACCTTTGTCTCAAGCTCTCATAGTCTTGATAACCTATTATAACATGGGAATCATCTCCAAGTGTGGGACCTATGCTAACTAAAATGAGACCTCTAGGTTCTAGGCTGGTTCCTCTTGGATAATCACCTTGATTTGCTTCTAGACATGAAAGTAAACTTTTGGGGAAAGAGATAGAAGGAATGCTTGAAAAGGGAAATGACTGAAAGAAAACTACCTAATAGGTGATGCACCGAAATTAGGGTTTGGATCTCATTATGTAGGATGAAAATCAATGAAAATTTTAGGTCTCGTAGGTCAAAACTTACTGAATAGGGTTGCATAAGTGTTTCATAAGAGGGCCTGAGAATAAGACACAACTTACGACCTGCAAGAAGACTTCTGCAACTCGGTGTAGGATTGAGACAAGATTGTTAGGGGGTTGAAGTATACCCACAAAAGCATCTAAATTAGATCAAACACAATAACACACATAGTTATAAAAAGTAAGAGGGATTAGGAACACCAAATTGTCATTGAAAACATGCATATACTTTGATTCAATAAGAGAAGACTCAAACAAGGAAGCACAGGGACATGAAGAATTATCACAAAATACCTCTACAATATTTGAATCATCAATGGGATAAATACAAATATATAAGGAAGAGGGTAGAGAAATCACCATAGATAACTCTCAAGAAAGGTGAATTTCTCTTTTACAACTGTCCAACTCTGAGCTTCTAAAAGCTCCAAAACAATATATATATATATATATATATATATATATATACTCAACTGCACGTAGGTAGGAGTCAAAACCTAACTAGGGTTTCATGGATTTTACATTAGAATAATATTAAAACCCTAACTACCATCAAATTTGATCTTAAATGTATCTCTTGCAAATATCTCAAACAATCAGATATTTCCTTGAGTGCCCACCCTTGTACTGAAATCAAACCTGTAGGCAAGCAACCTCGATCTATCAACCTTACTGCATAAAGTCTCACCATGAATTCTCAAAAGGGTACCTTTTAGGGATAGGAATTGACCTAAGATGGCCACCCAGACCTCTTCATCATCTTCCTATAATTGCAGATGTCCTGGAGACATAAATTTCTTGAGCTATTTCACCGCTGTATCCTGTTGAATCAATCACTGGTAGAAAAACCTCTTAGAACTATTTAAATTTGAACCTCAATGGCTAACCAGTCATTTTAAAATGTGTCTGTGGATGTCTAACATTTCCTGGTAGATGAAGAGCTCAAATTATCCTAACAATAGTTATGAAGCCCTTTGAAAGGTCAAAAATCCACCTCGGCATGCTTGGACCAATGAACACTTAGCACGTCAGCATATTTGGACCCACCTTGACCTTTTTCTTTTTAAGTTACTTGGAGACTATGTGATTGAAGAATTATAAGTCACAAAATACATTTGTCAACTCGAGTTCAGTCAAGCGATTCAGCGAACACTGCAGTCACTATATAGCTGAAACTTTTTACTAACCCTAGTTTTATTAAGTGAACAAGAGAAATCCCTTTATTCGCTGATTCACAGAATACCTTTAACCGCTCATGAGAATTATGGCTTACATTTGGAAAACTAGAAAGCAAAAACAAATGCTAGGTCACTGAGAACTTTAGGGCTTCACTAATTAACTCTGTGATTGTGTGAATACACACATTCATGCATTCACCAGATCATTCAGAGCATTGCTATCTTACCACATGAATGAGTGACCAAAGAGAAATTATTGGGGCCACCAAATATTTTGTTAAACCTGGGCCCAGACCTGCCACCTATCAACCTTTCATTCACTTTGACCACCTCATCAGCAACACCTTGGCAAGCCCTCTGATGATGGACCCACTAAAGATAAGATTCTGATCCAACGACAGACACAAGATCTCATACCCTTTGAATATTCTTTCAAATCATATGCCCATCATAGATCTCTTTTAAGCTAGAACCCATTCTGACAAATTGACCCATCTAGAAATCTTTGTCAGCACTTGGCAACCAATTCCATTTGACCAAGTCAGCACACTTGATAGACTTGGACCCATGATTTGCAGAAAGAGCATCAGATGGTTGTCGTTAAATCATTGACTTAAATACCGTGCATCTTATCCTAGCAGGGTAGAGACATCCAAAAGATCTTGTCATACTTTAACCTCCCAAAAAGATCAGGACCCACTGACATATGCCTAATCACCATTTGTGGACCAATCAGAAGTGAGCACATCAGAAAGAAAAGGACCCACCTAGAAACTCTAACAACAAATCAAGATCGACGGTCGGCACATGATCTGATGCTCTGACATAAATCCATGAGAACACACACTAGCTGTTAGATTTCCAAGCTTCTAACATCCCTAGGCCCACTGGAAAAATACAAGTCATCATCCCTCAGCCAATAGGAAGCCTCCAAGTAGGACAACATGGTAGTGGACCCACTAAACTATGAAGCGGTGCATGGTAAGGAGATCAACAGTCATCGCAAGATCTTATAGCTCTGACAGATTCCTTGTGAACTTACAAGAGCCATCGGATTTACTTGACTAGAACCCCATTCTGACAAATCTCCCTGATACCAAATCAAGGACTAGTTTCATCTCCTCATGACCCTGGAATATTCCTTCAAATCATAATACAATCATCTGATGAAGAATCTCACCACTACCTACAGAAACAACCCCACTTTGTCCTGGTGAATCAACAAACAAATCTTTTCTATTTGTGAGATGCTTTGATGAACTGTGGTTAAGTCAAAGGAATATGCGAACAAAGGGATTTCACATAATCATTGAGTCAAAAGGTAACCTGGGGCTTTAGTTAGTGAATACCTGATTGAAAGGCAATGCTTGGAGTCACTCAATACTTAGAAGCACTACCATTTTATCTTGCGACTAATAGAAACACTGCAGTTGCTAGTTCACTGAGAGAAAAGGGTAACCACTGGAAGCTTTAGCGAGTGTGCATCTAAGGAAAGGCAAACTACTCGCTGAGTCACTAACCACAGAGACTTAACTACCAAACATTACATGATTGAGAGAGACAATAAAATCATTGAATCATTGAATAAAAGGGGGAACCACCGACTGACCTGGAGAACTAGTGACTAGCCAATGAATGAAAAGTGCACATGGGTTTTGAAGACTTAAGTGGCCATGATAAAGTAACATGAAAATAGAATTAGGGCTTAGCATTTTCAAGGGTTTTGGCCTATAACGGCTAGTTTTTTTTATAAATATTTAAACTCCAGACAAGGGACTTGAAATAATTATAGAGGCCAGAAGACGAGGAACAAATTCATGAAATTTTTAGGGATGCCTAGCAAGGTGAAAATAGAGACTTTGGAAAAGGTTTTAGCCAAATTTTCATGCATGTGAAAATTAGGGTAACATTTTGGCAATTTCTACTGGATGTCAGCTTGCTAGACATGGGAAACCTTGGAGATCTTGACAATCCATTGGGCATGGGGTCTATCAACACTCAAAAATTCTCACAGGGAGATAGAGCTAGAACTGGAGAGACAGACTTGCACACAGGCACTTTCTTGAAAAGTAGGAAACTAACCTAGAAAGCAGGGAAAGAAAGTAGGGAAACTTGTTTACAAAAACTTACAGAGAGGGATTAAGCTCAAAACAAGGCTTCAAGTGGAAACCATTTACTGATATAGGCAGGAAAACTCCCTCCATATTTGATAGTTTAAAATCATTGGAGCCCTTGCACTCTGTGATTACAAATGGCCCACCCCAAAAGGAGTTAAATTTTGTGTGCCTGCCAGGTCTTGACCTGAATTCATCCCACTTGAGGACTATGTCTCCAACTTTGAAACTTCTGATCCTGGCTCTTTTGTCAAATTTCTTCTTTTTTTGTATCTGGTGGAATTCCATGTCCTACATTGATTTGTCTTTGATCTCTTCTAATTCCATCAATTGAGCATACCTGACCTACAAAGGATCTCCTTCATCAAATAGGGCATACTAAGTAGCCAAGTCTAGAGCTGGCAATTTAGCTGAAATGGATAACTTAGCCTCTTTTCCATACACTAGCACATAAGGAGAATTACCAATGATTTTCTTTGGGGTAATTCTGTCTAAGAACAATGCAGACCTTAGTTTAGTATGCCACTCTCTCTGATTATCTTGCAGAGTCTTCTTGATTATCCTAATCAAATTCTTATTTGTTGATTCTGCTAATCCATTTCCTTGAGGGTAGTAATTGGAGCTAGTATTCAGATGAATGCCATTTCTAATTGCCCATTCTGAGACTTTGAGGCCGGTGAATGCCAATGCATTATCTAAAATTATTGAGCCTAGAGTGCCAAACCTATGAACTATATCATCATAAAAGCTTAGGACAACACTCTCATTGGCCTATGTTAATGCAATTGCTTCTATCCATCTAGTGAAGTAATCTATTGCAGTAATTATCCATTTATGACTTGCACTAGATGGAGGATTGATCATGCCAATGAAATCTATACCCCACTTCATGAAGGGTTGCTCTATTTTGATTGGTTGTAGAGGCAAGGTTGCAAGCCTCTTTTTTCTTGCAAACATGGCACACTTGATGCATTTTCTGACATAATCATGACTATCCTTAAAGATAGATGGCCAACAGTATCTAGCCCTCATGATCTTAAAAGCAGTAGTCCTAGGAGAAAAGTGACCTCCAGAAGTTCCATCATGAAACTAAAATAGGATGTCTGCTACCTTTTCTAAATCTATGCATCTTAAAAGGACACCATTGTGATCCTTTCTAAAAAGAACTTTATTTATTAGCACAAAAGGAATGGATTGTAACCTATAATACCTCCTTTTTGTTGAATCCAAACCTGCGGGACATTGTCCTGTCTTCAAATAATTGATCATATTAGGCAACCAACTTGTTGTCTTGGCTTGTTCTTCTGTAGAATGCACAACCAAGGATGCATCCATTTGCTCTAATTTCTTGGAACCTTCATCCCCTACGAAATTCTCACAAAGACCTCTTCATCTATCCAGCTTGGTGGTTTGAATATCAATGTCATATTCCATCACCTTGGTGATCCAACTAGCTCTTTTCTCATTTAGGTCCTTGGAAAGAAAAAATTCTTTGACACTTGGATGAGTAACCTTTAAATGTACCCTGCTATGGGTCAATAGATATCTAAACTTTTTAAGCCTCTTTACCATAGCAAGTACATGTTTTTCTAAAAAAGAGTATCTTTGTTCATATTCTTCTAAACCTTTGCTAAAGAAAGCAATAGGCTGCTCCAATCCATCTAAATTTTTTTGGGTCAACATTACGGATATGGCATCATGACCTCCATAAGCATAAAGGATAAAATCCTTATTGAAATTTGGGTTTAGGAGAGCAGGGGCTTCTGTTAAGGCCTCTTTGATAGCTTGGAAATTGACTCTCCCTTCTTTGGTCCAACTAAAATCCAAACTCTTCTTCAACATAGTTGTCAAAGGGTTGAGTAAATCTGAAATGTTAGGTAAGAACCTCCTAACAAAATTAATCTTTCCTATGAAAGATTGGAGACTTTTCTTGTGATGTGGTAGGGGTAGCTCTAAGATGGCTGTAATTCTTTTAGGATCCACTGTAATCCCTTCTTTGGACACTACATATCCCAATAGTTTTCATTCATGAACTGCAAACACACATATCTTGGGATTAAGAGATATCCCAAACTCTCTACACCTTTCAAAAATCTTCCTCAAATGTTTGATGTGATCTACTACATGCTTTGAATAAATAGTTATGTCATCTAAGTAGACCAACACAAACTTGTACATTAGGCTCTTAAAGGCCATATCCATTGCCTTTTGAAATGTAGCACCTACATTTGACAAACCAAGGGGCATCTTTTGATAGGCCATGGTTCCCCACTTGGTTGTAAATGCAGTCTTGTATTGATCCTCTTCATTAACTATGATCTGATTATATCCTGAATAGCCATCCAATAATGAAAATCTCTTAGATCCAGAGACACATTATAAGATTTGTTCCATAGAGGGTAATGGATGGCAGTCTTTTAGAGAGGCCCTATTAAGATCCCTGAAGTCAACACATAACCTCAATTCCCCATTCTTCTTCATGATAGGAACAAGGTCAGAAACCCAACTAGTATGCTTAATGGGGTAGATGATACCACTTTCTATTAATTTGAGTACTTCTTTATGCATAAGTGGCTCAACCTTCGGATTAATAGGCCTTTTCTTTTCCCTCACTAGTTTGGCATTTGGTTCTAATTCAATAGTATGCTGAGCAAGGGCAGGATCAAAACCCTTGAGGTCTTGATATTGCCATGCAGAAACTGTTGGAAACAATTGTCTGAAGGAAATTGCTACTCAAATTATGTATTGTCTTTGATGTCACACAATGTCATAGTCCGCAGCAACCAGTTACTACCGAGCTTAGTCGGTCTGCTAGACAGGAATATTAGTGCTTACCGAGTCCACTCGGTCATCGAAGAAAAGTTAGTGTTTACCGAGTTCAGTCGGTTGTTGAAGAAAAGTTAGTGTTTACCGAGTTCAGTCGGTTGTCGAAGAAAATTTAGTGTTTACCGAGTTCAGTCGGTTGTCAAAGAAAAGTTAGTGTTTACCGAGTTCAGTCGGTCATCAAAGAAAAGTTAGTGTTTACCGAGTTCAGTCTATTATCGAAGGTAAAGGATTGTCGGTGTTTACCGAGTTCCCTCGGTCTCCGAAAGATTATAGAAAGTTATGGTCATTGAGCACTGTCGGCCGTTGAAGGATTTTTGCAAATAGAGTTTGCTTAATTCAGCTGACTGTTATACTAAATAATGTCGATTTGACAAATCTAAAATCATATAAATAAAAGGTCAAATGTGAAAAATGAATAAGAAAATATAGCAGAAGATTTACAGAAGAAAGACAGGAAAGGTGTGTGCGAATTTGTGAAGGATGTTCAGATATCCTTGAGGTGTAGAAGAGATTTATTTGATCAGAAAGGATCAGACTTATGCAGAACAGAGATCTGTAATCAGTAAGATAGTTGCATTATTATACAGGTCATTTTTCATTGTTACCTTCTTATCATTGTAACAGTGAATTCTAAATCTCTTAACCGAGTTGGTTTAACAACCATATTGTAAATCCTCTAACAAGGTGACAATTCCATTGAATTGTTTTCAAGACCTCTTACCAGGCCACTCCTAGCAAGGTGATTAAATCCTCTAACAAGGTCACACCTAACAGTGTGTTTTGTAACCTTTTACCGGGTTGGCTTCTAACCGGGCATCACTTCAGAAAAGTGAAAATTAGTATCTAGATACATTGGTGGTTTTTCCCATATTGGGTTTCCATGTTAAATCTTGTGTCTCTTGTGTTCTTAATTGCTTTCTCAATCATATACATGTGCTGATGAATATCTAAAGATAATTTTGCTAATACTTTCTAAATCTTCAAAGTTACTGCAATTTATTTACCGAGTGCTAAAACAGATAACATTGTTAAGATATCTTAAGGGATCTGGAAAGAATTAATTGTGAAGTGTTTTATGGTTGACCGATTCAGCCCCCCCTCTCAGTCACTTCATCCATATTCCATCAATTGGTATCAGAGCTTTTGGTGCTTGCAGGAAGGGTTTCAAGGACCTAAGCTAAAGATTAGGATGTCTTACAAGAGGGAAATTCCAAAGCTCAACAGAGATAACTTTTCAGCATGGCAAGGTCTCATGCGACTTCATCTGGCTTCCATTGGTTATTCAGGATGCAAATACATTGATGAAGAATACACAATTCCTAATGGCGCATTAACTGTTGAAGACATTGCAGATAAAAAGACTCACAACACCATGATGATAGACATTGCATCTGCTCTCAGCTATGAAGAATTTGATGATATTAAAGACTGCACTACTGCATATGAAATGTGGATGGCACTGAAGAAAATATATGGTGGTGATGCAAATGTGAAAAGAGCCAAAGCAGAAAGCCTAAGAGGACAGTTTGACAAGATGAATATGAAGGAAGATGAAAACATTGCAAAATATGTTGAAAGAATCAAAGCAAGTGTAAGTGCAATTAGAGCTTCTAGAGGAACAATCTCAGATGAGACTGTTATAAGTAAGGTACTCAGAACATTACTCCCTATCTATGCAATAAGAGTATCAGCTATTCAAGAAAGAAGATGTGAAACAAACCACAATATAACTTTGGATGCTTTAGTTGGAAGATTGACAGCTTTTGAATTAGACAACTATGATAACTATGTTCCAAATTCCAAAAATATTGAATCAGCATTTGAGGCCAAGGTTTCACTAAAGAAGAACAAGAAAATTAAAGAAGTTCAGTCAGAAAGTGAAGAAGTATCAGAAGAAAGTTCTGATAGTGATCTTGAAATTGTAGAAGCATTACTTGCAAAGAAGTACTCTAGAGGGAAAGGTAAATATAAAGGTAAAACTCCTTTAATCTATTTTTCATGTGAAGAAATTGGACATATTGTAGCTAGGTGCCCAAACAAGCAAGTCAGGGAAGAGAAGAGAAGTCACAAGTACTATGGCAAAAAGAATTTCAAATCATACAAGGATAAAGGTAAGAAAACATGTTTTATGGCTAAAGATTCTGATGATAGTGAAGAAGAAATTGTTTTTATTGCTATAAAAGATGAATCTGATGATGATGAAGATAAGATGGAACTTATTTCTCATATAAGCAAAGATGATATATGGATAATAGACAGTAGATGTTCACACCACATGACTGGTGACAAGACAAAATTTGAATATCTAGAAGACTGTGATAGTGGTAATGTAAGATTTGGAAACAATGAACCTTGTATAAAAGGAAAAGGAAAAATCTCTTTAACCAAAGAACTCATATGTGATAATGCTTATTGGGTTGAAGGACTAAAACATAATCTTCTAAGTGTAGCACAGCTAATCAACACTGGTTTCAAGGTTGAATTCATGAATGGTCAAGCAAGACTGCTGGATGGAAAAGGAAAACTCATTGGATCAGGCAAACAAACAAAAGGTAACTTATTTTATCTTGATCTCAGTGAATATTCATGCTTTATTGCTCAAATAGAAGAAAGTTGGCTATGGCACAAAAGGTTATGTCATGTGAATTTTGATAACATGATAAAAATAAGCAAATTCAAGAAGGTTAGAGGCATTCCTACTTTGAAGAAACCTGACACTGGTCTATGTAAGAATTGTCAGATTGGCAAAATGAGTAAAACTAGTTTCAAGAGTAAGAACTATCAATCTAAAGAAATTTTGGAAATTGTGCATACTAATTTATGTGGACCTATTGGAATACAAAGCTATACTGGAGATAAATTCTTCATTCTTTTCGTTGATGATTATTCTAGAATGATGACTGTTATGTATTTAAGAGAAAAATCAGAAGCATTTGAAAAGTTCAAATGGTACTTAGCAAGAGTGGAAAAGGAAATAGGGAAAGGATTGAAATGCTTAAGATCAGACAGAGGTGGTGAATTCATCTCCCATGATTTTAACAACTTTTGCATTGAAAGAGGAATCAAAAGATAGGTATCAGCTCCTAGAACTCCTGAGTAGAATGGAATAGCAGAAAGAAGAAACAGATCTATTATGGATTGTGCAAGGACTCTAATGATAGAAAAGAACATCGCTATAAAGTACTGGAAGGAAGCTATCAGCACTATAGTTCATACCTTGAACCGAGTACAATTGAAGAAAGACACATTCAAAACTCCTTATGAATTATGGTATGGCTATAAACCCAATGTAAGTTACATGAAAATATTTGGTAGCAAGTGTTATATCTTAAAAGAATCCAGAAGAAATAAATTTGATGTGAAAAGTGATGAAAGAATATTCCTAGGATATTCTAGCAAAAGCAAGGCATACAAATGTCTGAACTTATCTACTCACAAAGTCATAGAAAGGATACATGTAAAATTTGATGAGTTTGCAGAAAAGACTGAGGAAGAAAGAAAAAGGGAACCTGAGAACTACAGAAGATTCATTTACATTGAACCTGAAATATTGGCAGACACAACTATCAGTAAGGAAACTATATCTACTGAGCCGAGCATAGTTACCGAGTCACAAACTGAGTCACAGGAAGAAGTGCAAATTGAGTCACAGGAAGAAATTCAGACCGAGTCTCAGCCTGAAGTTACCGAGAAAATATCTACCGAGCCTGAGCAACCTGAAGAAGAGATCCTAGAAGACAACAGCATGAATCACTCAAAAGGCAAGGAACCTATACTAGCCAAATATGTTAGAAGACATCATACACCAGATCAAATCATTGGAAACAAATCAGATGGTACTATGACAAGAAGCAAGCTAAAAGGTACATGTCTGCTTACTGATTTTGAACCTAGAAATATCAAAGATGCATTGAAAAATGAAAGTTGGATTGAAGCAATGAATGAAGAATTAGAACAAATACAAAAGAACAAAACTTGGAATCTTGTACCTAGACCTAAAGATAAGAATGTAATTGGAACAAAATGGGTATTCAGGAATAAGCTAAATGAAGATGGTCAAGTATCTAGAAACAAAGCTAGACTGGTATGTAAAGGTTATTCTCAAGAAGAAGGTATAGATTATGGAGAAACTTTCGCTCCTATTGCAAGATTAGAAGGTGTAAGAACTCTACTTGCTTATGCAGCACACAAAGGATTTAAGGTATATCAGATGGATATAAAATCTGCATTTCTCAATGGAATTCTTGATGAAGAAGTCTACATTGAACAACCTGAAGGTTTTGTTGATCCAGATAAAAGGGACATGGTCTGCAGATTACACAAAGCATTGTATGGTTTGAAACAAGCTCCTAGAGCATGGTATGAAAGACTCCATAACTATTTGATTCAGATTAATTTCAAAAGAGCTAATGATAACAGCAATCTGTATATTAAAGAAGGATCGGATGACAAAATTGTATTGGCAGAAATATTTGTGGATGATACTATATTTACAGGGAATGAGGATCAGTGCAAAGAATTTTCAGAGCAAATGAACAAAGAATTTGAAATGTCTATGTTTGGTTTAATAAAATTCTTTTTTGGTCTTCAAATTCAGCAAAGCAAGAATGGTATATACATTACTCAATCTAAATACATTAAGGAAATACTTAAGAAGTTTGGTATGGAAGATTCAAAACCAGTTGGTACACCCATGTGTACTGGACTGAAACTTACCAAAAATGATGATTCAAAAGAAGTTGATCAGACCCTATACCGATCTATGATTGGAAAATTGCAGTATGTAGTACATACAAGA
Source organism: Chamaecyparis obtusa (assembly GCA_027943335.1). Taxonomy (NCBI): domain Eukaryota; kingdom Viridiplantae; phylum Streptophyta; class Pinopsida; order Cupressales; family Cupressaceae; genus Chamaecyparis; species Chamaecyparis obtusa. The sequence continues at coordinate 11,515 of BSBK01007212.1, read as the reverse complement.
CCTGATATTGCCTTAGCAGTCGGTATAGTAGCTAGATTCTCAGCAAAACCTAAGGAAAATCACATGATGGCAATCAAAAGAATCTTAAGATACTTAAGAGGAACTGAAGAATATGGTTTGTGGTATAAATTTGGAGGTAATCTAGACTTAAAAGTGTTTACTGATGCTGATTGGGCAGGAAACATTGATGACAGAAAAAGCACAAGTGGTGGAGCATCTTTTCTTGGAAAAAGACTGGTATCCTGGACTAGTAAAAAGCAAAATTGCACATCTCAATCCACAGCTGAAGCAGAATATGTTGCTGCTGTAGTAAACTATTCAAATATTGTTTGGTTTAAACAGTTATTAGAAGGTATGAAGGTTGAAATCAAAGAACCAGTTGTTATATTTTGTGACAATACCAGTGCAATAAACATTTCGAAGAATCCAGTGATGCATTCCAAAACCAAGTATATTGCTATTAAATATCACTTTGTCAGAGAATTGGTGCAGGATAAGGAAATCAGATTAGAATATATTCATACAAAAGAACAGATTGCAGAAATTTTTACCAAACCATTACCTAAGGATGCATTTGTGTATCTAAGAGGTAAGTTAGGGGTCATTCCCCTATCCGAGGCTCACTAAATATAGTTTTAGTGATGCATCAACCAGAACATGATTGAAAATCAACCAGTTGATGCAGCATATTCAAGGAATCATTGCATATGAATCAGTACTTGAGGTACATTAATTTTCACCGGTAATATGTGAATTGTCTTTGGCATGTGTTGTCAAAGAGGGAGTGTTTGCTATGTCTTTTCTATTACTTCAAGAAATTTTCAATAGTCAGAAGGAAGAATTTTCAGGATACAGGAAGTTTGCTGACAGAGGGAGATTTGAATCTGAACTAAGCTAACTCTTTCAAATTTCTTATGATATGACATATTGTGTTGCCATCAATGCCAAAGAGGGAGATTGTTGGAAACAATTATCTGAAGGAAATTGCTACTCAAATTATGTATTGTCTTTGATGTCACACAATGTCATAGTCCGTAGCAACCAGTTACTACCAAGCTCAGTCAGTCTGCCAGACAGGAATATTAGTGCTTACCGAGTCCACTCAGTCATTGAAGAAAAGTTAGTGTTTACCGAGTTCAGTCAGTTGTCGAAGAAAAGTTAGTGTTTATCGAGTTCAGTCAGTTGTCGAAGAAAAGTTAGTGTTTACCGAGTTCAGTCGGTTGTCAAAGAAAAGTTAGTGTTTACCGAGTTCAATCGGTCATCGAAGAAAAGTTAGTGTTTACCGAGTTCAGTCAGTTATCGAAGGTAAAGGATTGTTGGTGTTTACCGAGTTCCCTCGATCTCTGAAAGATTATAGAAAGTTATGGTCACCGAGCACTGTCGGCCCTTGAAGGATTTTTGCAAATAGAGTTTGCTTAATTCAGCCGACTGTTATACTAAATAATGTCGATTTGACAAATCTAAAATCGTATAAATAAAAGGTCAAATGTGAAAAATGAATAAGAAAATATAGCAGAAGATTTACAGAAGAAAGACAGGAAAGATGTGTGCGAATTTGTGAAGGATGTTCAGATATCCTTGAGGTGCAGTAGAGATTTATTTGATCAAAAAGGATCAGACTTATGCAGAATAGAGATCTGTAATCAGCAAGATAGTTGCATTATTATACAGGTCATTTTTCATTGTTACCTTCTTATCATTGTAACAGTGAATTCTAAATCTCTTAACCGAGTTGGTTTAACAACCATATTGTAAATCCTCTAACAAGGTGACAATTCCATTGAATTGTTTTCAAGACCTCTTACCAGGCCACTCCTAGCAGGGTGATTAAATCCTCTAACAAGGTCACACCTAATAGTGTGTTTTGTAACCTTTTACCGGGTTGGCTTCTAACTGGGCATCACTTCAGAAAAGTGAAAATCAGTATCTAGATACATTGGTGGTTTTTCCCATATTGGGTTTCCACGTTAAATCTTGTGTCTCTTGTGTTCTTAATTGCTTTCTCAATCATATACATGTGCTAATGAATATCTAAAGATAATTTTGCTAATACTTTCTACATCTTCAAAGTTACTGCAATCTATTTACCGAGTGCTAAAACAGATAACATTGTTAAGATATCTTAAGGGATCTGGAAAGAATTAATTGTGAAGTGTTTTATGGTTGACTAATTCACCCCCCCCTCTCAGTCACTTCATCCATATTCCATCATAAACATCACTGAAATCTTTGAATAACTGAGTGTAAGCTTTCTTTTCCAATTCAGTGTTCACTTTTCCAAATTGTAGGCTCTTACCTGGTTCCAACTCTAATTCAACACAATGCTCTTGTTGAACTACCAAGCCAACTTTTTTTTTCTTAACTTCATCATCCTTGTTGAAGAAAGTTTCTAAGGTAACAAGACCCCTAGGAATCTTATTGGACTTTAGTTGTATCACTTGATCACCATAGTTTTGTGATAGCCTATCTTGATTGTACTCTGAAAAAACATCTTCTTCAAACAAGAATTGCAGAATTTGTTCATCATTGTCAAACACTTGCCAATTGACATCATTATTAGGAATAGAAGGTTTGACAATCACTTTGATATGTTGTTGATCTATTTCTTTTGAAATGCTATTTGGAATATCATACTGAGATCCAATAGCAGCCACCTATCTGCATTTTGATTTAGTTTCCTAGGGATAGCAACAATGTTGAAAGCACAAAAATATTCAATTACATCCCAAACTCTGAGTTTTTATGCTCTCAAGGTGTCATTTTTGGTTGCACTTATCCCTCTTACTTGGCTAACAACTAACTCACTATCACCATAAAATTTTAAGGCCTTAAGCCCTCTTTTTCTAGCCCACTCTAGTCCACTGACTAGACTTTCATACTTTGCAGTATTGCTAGTGCAGAAGAAACTGAATCTAAAGGTAGTATAATACCTTTCTCCTTTTGGGGACACTAGCATAGCACCACCACCAAAACCATGTCTACTTCTAGCTCCATCAAAAAATAGTTTACAAACCTAATTATTTTGATCCTCTGAATCAATGTCCTCTTTGCAAAGGCTTGGCTCTATGACTCCACTTTCTTGTATTAAATAAGTTTCCAAACCAAAATCCAAATAATATTTTCTTGGGCCTTTGAAGCTCTTTCATCTAGAAAAATATCAGGGATACTTTCTATCTTGGTGCTTTCTTCACTAATGGTTTGAAAGTCACTATCATCAAATATGGGGTAGTTTACATTGATGGCATTGGACACATATGGTTTTATATGGTGTGTTGCTAATGGTTCTAACTTAATGGTGACCTTGGTCCCATATCTTGTATGAAATAACATGTGAGACCAATCAGAAGATAGATAGCCTCCTATCTTGGCTGTAAACTCCATATATATATATATATATATATATATATATATCAAGGAGGATGGAAAAATTAGGACTAGCATGCAGGATTAAACTAGTATCCTCAACCACACCTATAGTATTGACTGAGGATCCATCAAGTTGTGTTACCTTCTTTTCAAAAGGTTCATATTTTAGTCCTAATTGGTCAGCTACTTTCTTGGGAATTATAGTGCTAGTAGACCCACTATCTACCATACAATTATGTACTAAAGATTTTCCAATAATTAAAGATACATAAAAGGGAGGTGGATTTGAATTCCTACCTTGAATGGAATTGGTCTTGGAGTTTCTACTTGGAGCCTCCTTTTCTTGATTAGTGTTAACCAACATTGGCTTTGTAGCTTCTTTTGGAGGTGGAGGAGTTGTCACTTCTGTCATGGCCTTCTTTAAAATTTCAGGCTGTCCTGGAAGAGCGAAAGAGTCCCACATAGACATGGTGATGTTTACCTTCTTCATGTTATCTATAATGTTATAAGGTGTCATAGTGTGTACTCTTTGTTGTGCTTTCACTATGATGGGCTCCAGTTCCTTGAAATGTTGGCCTTCTTTACTTGTAATGACAGGAGTCTCCTTAGGTGTGATGGGAGTAGCTTGCTGTAATGGCTCTGCAGATGTGGTGGCTTTGGCATTGGAGTCTACTCTCTGCATGTCATGAGCTCTTCTTTTTTCTCTTGTATAGGCAACAAAAGAAACTTCATCATTGACTCCATTAAAGTCTGGTTGCTCCCAATTGAAAAGAGCAGTCTCATTCTCTTGTTATTCTTGTTGAGGAATTGACCCACTGGATGAAACCTCTAATTGAGCTTGTGAGGAATTTTGAACCATTAGAGCTTGGTTCATCAATCCATTTGAACACGTAGCCTGATTATGAGGCTGATTACAAGGAAGACACCATTCATTCTCCATCACCATATTGTTTTGACTAGGAACCACATCCCTCACTGGATTTGCAGAATTTAGAGGTGCAGGGTTTTATGGTTGGAATGGTCTCTGATTGAAACTTTGTCTTTGTCCTTGATAGCCTCCTTGATATGGTGGCCTACTTTGTTGATAAGGCTATCCCTGATTCTAATATGATTGGTTAGGACCTTGGCCTTATGGTTGAAATGGTGGTCTGAATCCTCTACCTTGCTTCTTTAGATTTTTTACTTCTTTGGTCAAGGTCTACAACAAGTTTGTCATTTCTTGCTTACTACTTTGTTGACTATTCTTTATCTCTTGTAACTGTTGAAAGAAACTAGTTGTTAGCTCTTGACCACTAGTACTAGCTTGGGGTGCCAATATGGTAGGAATAGGGGTAAATGGGTTGACTTGTGTAGGTGCAATGGGTTGAAGGCTAGGAAAGATGGGCATTGGAGGCCTTTTAGTAATCATGCATGCTTGGATTAAATAGTTTTCAGCACTGACAACTATGTCAAAAACTTGGGGTAAAGAAGTACCACCCATAGACTGGATCATGATAGAGATTTGACCATTCAGACTTTGTAAGTAGTAAAGGAAAGGATGGTCAACAGATGGTCTCAAAAAGACTAGGATTCTATTCCATGTTTTAAGGAATCTACTATTATAATCTATCATTTGCTCTTGAGGGTCTCTTTTGATAGTTGTTAACTACTCAACTAGAGACAAGTTATCTAATTTATCCTCAAAATGTTTACTTAATGCATCCCCTAATTCATAATTCCTCCCATGAAGTAATAGAACCAACAGTTAGAGTTCTAAACCATTCTAGAGCCTTACCTTTAGAGAGGCTGCTAATAACTTTGTGGACACATCCTCTTGGATAATATTGTGTATGCTACAAATGGTGGTCACATCTCTTACGTGTTCAAAAGAAGTTGTCTGCCCTTCACCAGTAAAATCAAGTACACTCTTAACTTCCACCAAAGGCACATCATGATGTTGAGAAAAATTTAATGGACTACCTTGATTGAATGGTGCAAAAGCAAATGGCCTAGCCATTGTAGGAGTTGGAATCTGAAGATTAACAACTATATGAGCTATATTCGCTGCTTGGTTTGAATCCTCTTCTAGCTCTCTGGTTAGAGATCTGCCTCTTCTTTTAGAATGAAAGGGAAAAGGTCTCCTTTCTAAAGTATCAGGAGGATTAAATTGAACTCTCCTTGTAGGGGATGTTCTTTGAGTTGACCTACCTTTATGACTTCTTCTTAAGGGCAACTTTGAAAATTGGGTAGGCTTTGAGCTTCTAGTCTCAATCTTTCTCATAAAAATTTGAACAAGGTTAGCCCTGATCTTTGAAATTAGTGGTCACCAAATATACTTGATAGAACAACTTCTAAAGGTTTGCATTATGCAATCTATATATCAAAGATAACATATCTTCAAACAATGAACTTCTTTATAGTCCCACCAAGTGTGCCAGAATTGTTATACACTAAGTTTGCGCCTTTGTCTCAAGCTCTCATAGTCTTGATAACCTAGTATAACATGGGAATCATCTCTAGGTCTGGGACCTATGCTAACTAAGATGAGACCTCTAGGTTCTAGGCTGGTTCCTCTTGGATAATCACCTTAATTTTCTTCTAGACATGAAAGTAAACTTTTGGGGAAAGAGATAGAAGGAATGCTTGAAAAGGGAAATGACTGAAAGCAAACTACCTACTAGGTGATGCACCGAAACTAGGGTTTGGATCTCAGTATGTAGGATGAAAATCAATGAAAATTTTAGGTCTAGTAGGTCACAACTTACTGGATAGGGTTGCATAAGTGTTTCATAAGAGGGCTTGAGAATAAGACACAACTCATGACCTGCAAGCAGACATTCACTTTTGCAACTTGGTGTAGGATTGAGACAAGACTATTAGGGGGGTGAAGTATACCCAAAAAAGCATCTAAATCAGATCAAACATAATAACACACATAGTTAAAAAAAGTAAGAGGGATTAGGAACCCCAAATTGTCATTGAAAACATGCATATACCTTGATTCAATAAGAGAGGACTCAAACAAGGAAGCATAGGGACATGAAGAATTGTCACAAAATACCTCTGCAATATTTGAATCATTAATGGGAGAAATACAACTATATAAGCTAGAGGGTAGAGAAAATGCACAGATAACTCTCAAGAAAGGTGAATTTCTCTTTTACAACTGTCCAACTCTGAGCTTCTAAAAGCTCCAAAACAATATAGATATACTCAACTACACGTAGGTACGAGTCAAAACCTAACTAGGGTTTCATGGATTTTACATTAGAATAATATTAAAACCTTAACTACCATCAAATTTGATCATAAATGTATCTCTTGCAAATATCTCAACCAATCAGATATTTCCTTGAGTGCCCACCCCTATACTGAAATCAAACCTGCAGGCAAGCAACCTGGATCTATCAACCTTACTGCACAAAGTCTCCCAATGAATGCTCAAAATGGTATGTTTTAAGTATAGGAATCAACCTAAGACAGCCACCCAGACCTCTTCATCATCTTCCTTTAATTACAAATGTCCTAGAGACATAAATTTCTTGAGCTACCTCACCGCTGTATCTTGTTGAATCAATCGCTGGCAGAAAACCCTCTTAGAAATATTTGAATTTGAACCTCAATAGCTAGCCGGTCATTTTAAAATGTGTCTGTCGATGTCTAACATTTGTTGGTAGATGAATGGCTTAGATTATCCCAACAATAGTTATGAAACCCTTTGAAAGGTTAAAAATCCACCTCGGCATGCTTGGACCAATGAACAGTCAACATGTTAGCATATTTGGACCCGCCTTGACCTTTTTCCTTTTAAGTTACTTGGCGACAGTGCAAGTGAAGAATTCTAAGTCATGAAATACATTTGTCAACTCCAATTGGGTCAAGCAATTCAGTGAACACTATAGTCGCTAAATAGATGAACCTTTTTACTAACCCTGGTTTTATTAAGAGAACAAGAGAAACCCCTTTATTCGCTGATTCACAGAATACCTTTAACCTCTCATGAGAATTCTGGCTTACATTTGGTGAACTGGTGACCAAAAACAATCACTAGGTTGCTGAGAACTTTAGGGCTTCACTAATTAACTCCATGATTGTGCGAATATGCACATTCATGCATTCACCAAATCATTCAGAGCTTTTCTATCTTACCACACAAATGAGTGACCAAAGAGAAGTTATCAGGGCCACCAAATATTTTGTTAAACCTGGGCCTAGACCTTCCACCTATCAACCTTTCATTCACTTTGACCACCTCATCAGCAACACCTCAGCAAGCCCTCTGATGATGGACCCACCTAAGATAAGATTCTGATCCAACGGTGGGCGCAAGATCTCATACCCTTCAAATATTCTTTCATATCATATGCTTGCCATAGATCTCTTTTAAGCCAGAACCCCTTCTGACAAATGGACCCATCTGGAAATCTTCATTAGCACTTGATAGCCAATTACATTTGAGCAAGTCAGCACACCTAACAAAGTCAGACCCATGATTTATAGAAAGAACATCAGATGGTTATTGCTAAACCACTAACTTAAATAGCGTGCATCTTATCCCAACAGTATAGTGACAACCCCAAGATCTTTCTGTACTTTAACCTCTCAAAAAGATCAAGACCCACTAACATATGCCTAATCACCATTTTTGGACCAATCAAAAGTGAGCATGTCAGAAAGAAAAGGACCCACCTAGAAACTCTAACAACAAATCAAGATCGACAGTCAGTGCATGATCTGATGCTCTGACACAAACCCATGAGAACACACGCTAGCCATTAGATTTCCAAGCTTCTGACATCCCTAGGCCCATTAGAAAAATATAAGTCATCATCCTTCAGCCAATAGGAAGCCTCCAAGTAGGACAACGTGGTAGTGGACCCACTAAACTCTGAAGCACTACGTGGGAAGGAGATCAATGATTGTCACAAGATCTTATAGCTCTGACAGATTCCTTGCGAACTTACGAGAGCCGCTAGATTTAGTTGACTAGGACCCCATTCTAACAAATCTCCCTAATACCAAATCTATGGCTAGTCTCATCTCCTCATGACCCTAGAATATTCCTTCAGATTATAAGACAACCGTCCTATGCAGAATCTCACCACTACCTATAGAAATAACCTCGCTTTGACCTAGCGATTCAGCGAACAAAGCTTTTCTATTTGTGAGATGCTTTGGTGAATTGTGGTTAAGTCAAAAAAATATGCAAACAAAGGGATTTCATAGAATCACTGAGTCAAAAGCTAACCTGGGGCTTCAGTTAGCGAATGCCCAACTGAAAGGTAATCTGTGGAGGTGCTGAATACTTAGAAGCACCACCATTTTATCTTGTGACTAAGAGAAACACTACAGTCGCCAGTTCGCTGAGAGAAAAGGGTAACCACCAGAAGCTTTAGTGAATGTGTGACTAAGGAAAGGAAAAGTGCTCACTGAGTCGCTAACCGCAGAGACTTAACTACCAAACATTACATGACTGAGAGAGACAATGAAATCACTAAATCGCTGAATAAAAGGGGGAACCATCGACTGACCTGGAGAACTAGCGACCAGCCAATGAATGAAAAGAAAACATGGGTTTTGAAGACTTAAGTGGCTATGATAAAGTAACACAAAAATATAATGAGGGATTAGGGTTTTCAAGGGTTTTGGCCTATAACGGCTAGTTTTTTT
>BSBK01007210.1:0-112586 GCA_027943335.1 Chamaecyparis obtusa | reverse complement strand
GGAAAATGTTGTGGAAATAAATCACCTCCTAATCCAAGACAAGGAGATCCCAATTGATTAATCGAAAGGAGACGATCAATACAAATAAGAAATCAACTAGTTATGGATAAGAGGGAAAGGTGATATAATTATAAAGCAATAAATAAAACACTTATCTTGAAGAGTAGCAGATCTGGAAAATGTTGTTTTCTGATGTTTGTACTCAATTTCTAGAAATTTTGCAACCAAATCTAGCCTGGAAACACATAGATAGAGAAAACCCAGAAATATTTTGCTTCTCTGAGAATGTGGACCTTGACCCAGATAAAGGTCAACCTTGACCCCTTTATGTGGACCTTGACCTTCCCTGCTCCGACAAAAATTATGTTCGTGGATCCCAAAAGTTTTCAAAAAAGGGTGTTCTAATTTGTTTTGTAATTCATTGTTCCACACCTTTTCCTGTAAGAAAAATGGTTTGTTGTTTGGATGAGGGCTTTGCCATAGTCAAACTCCAATTTGGAATATGGAGAATGCTAGAAAGTAGTAGAAATAGATTTAACAACAAAGCTATGATATTCAATAGATATGCGATTGTATTTGAAATGTAAACAACTATGTTAATATGAAAACTTGAACTCAACACTAATAACCATAAATGTAAATCGAAACCTCCATGATTGTATGTTTGGAATCCACCTTGAAGGAAGAATGAATAGATCTTGAAGATGAACAAAGGATCTTAAAGGAAGATCACACCACCATGATAGGTAGATCTAGGATTTAAATGATGAATCTTGAATGCTTGAACCAAAACCCTTCAAAGGCTTCAATGCTTGAATCTTTGATCTTCAATGGAGAACTTAAATGCTGGAATGCAGATGATTTCTTGAAAATGCTTCCTTGATTGAAATTTTTTTCTTGATAATGATTGAGATCTTGGATGTTGCTTGAGTGAGGATGGAGGATGGATTGCACATTTTATTGATGATCAAAATGAGAGGAGAAAGCTTCCTTTTTATACTAGTCTAGGGCACAAACTTCTAGAGAGGCCGACATAGGATAAAAAATTCCCATTAAACCTATACCCTTGGAAGTGGACCTAAATTAAATATCATTTAAGATTTTACCATTTTGAAGCCTGAAACAGCTGACTAGGAAGCAGAAAATAAATCTTTCTGAAACTCAACATTCAAAAACCTTAAAAATTTGAAATTTAAACCCTAGGTCAAGGTCGAGGTCGACCCTAACCAAGAAGGTCAACCTTGACCCTGAGGTTGATAACCTCAAATTTATAGAACTAGGTGCCAGAAAAAGGCTAGAAATAAGTGGAAAATAGAGAAGAATAGGGGAAAAAGCCAGAAACAAGTCAGAGACCCGTTCAAGGAATTTGACCTAGCCCCAAACGACCTACTTAGAGGGCCAAACCAGTCCTAAATGGAAGTTCTTCCATTTTTCAATGATACATTTAGCCCCCACTTTAGCAAGAGTATGGACTTGATGCAAATTACTCTTGGTAAAGGAGAAGAAAGATTCCAGTGGATTGCAAAGAGATAGAATATCACTTAGTTGAGGGCATGAGCCCCCAGGCTAAGGATTCTAACTCAACATACATGCACGAGGGTGCAAAAAAAAGGAGAAAATAAAGAAAAAACTAAAAGACACAAAAATAGGGGTTAGTACAAAAATAAACCCAAATCAACTAGCAAAGGAAACCTTGCTAAGGAATGCTTCCTATACTAATATCATATTTGGAAAGCTATCATAAAATCATAAATGATTACATAAGAAAGACAAGAGAAATACTATAAATAATAGAGCTTCATGATCTAATCCTACTAGCGTGAAAGCAAAAAGAGAGAGAAGAGAGAATGATTACCTCACCCAGTAAGATGCCCATCTTTCCTTAATCACCAAGGAGGGAGAGCCCAAAAGGTAGAAAAACCTGATAGTTCACCCAAAAACTATGCTTTGTAGTTGTAATGTGTCTTCTAGCATCTTTTGGAATACCCATAGATCAACATTCTTGTATCACTATGAATATAAAATGCATGTCTCTTCAGGATTTAGCAACTTATGTGCATTACCTTCCAAGGATTTAGCATATTTGAAATTGAAAATGTGTGTCTCTTCATGATTTAGTAACTTATGTGTGTTACCTTCCGAGGATTTAGCATATTTGAAATTGAAAATATGTGTCTCTTCAAGATTTAGCAACTTATGTGTGTTACCTTCTGAGGATTTAGCATATTGCAAAAAACTATAGCATAAGGGAGAGCCTATATATGCCCCCCTCCTTATCCTGGCTACCTATTAGAAAATATATAGAAGAGAAGGAGGATACCTACTTCACAAAGAAAGGAGATGTCCTATTTAACAACAATGTACACTATATTCTTAGTGAAGGGTATTGACCCTTACATCCAAGAGCATAAATAATCATGAAAAAGGATATGTCACTTATGGAAAAAGGATCCTCAAAGAGAAAGAGATATTATCAACAAGACCTCCTACCATAGAGGAGTGCTTTGGATAAAATATCATCTTTCAAAGAAAAGCAAAGAGGGACCAAATATTCAATCAACAAGCCCCCTGCAACCAAGAGGAAGTGGAATCTTGGAACAAAGGAATCAAAATCTAACCCTACAGCAAGGGAAATAATTTATAAAGAACATAATTTTCAAAATAAAGAACAAGTGATGACCTAGGACAAAAACCTCTCACATAAAAGGATATCCATAGCCAAAACTTCAGTCAGTATAATGAAATAATGTTGCAGATTAAACAAATGTCACTAAGATAGGGAAAACAGATCCCTAGACAAAGAGAAAGAAGGAAAACCTTGCCCCCCAGGGATGAAAGCAAGGGATACCTTTGAAAAATAAATGTCTTTAGTAAAGATATCTTGAACAAATAAAAGACAACTATGGATGATTATGATCATAATACAAAACCATAGGGATAGAACATAGAAAGAATAACCAATTATGTTCAAAATAGAATACATGCTAAGAGCATAATGGATTCTAGAGAAGTGGAAGAGATACCTCTTGCCCCTAGTGAAGAGACAAGAGGAGAAAAGATCTGCATTATAGAAGAGTGAGGGGTATTCCTTGTATCAAAATTATGAAGGAATTGCAAAACTGCACGAGAGTGAGATATAATTCCTAAAGAAGCCCTTTCTCTAACATATAGTTTTAAATGCACACAATCAGCAAGTAAATGTGTATTACTATAGTGAAAATGACATTTGTACTTGGAGAGAGCATCTTTTGGTATAGGTTTAAATATTTATTTCTTAGAATTCATCAACTAAACATACACCATCTTAGCCACATCTTGAGGAGTATCAGGGTAATCTAAGGAAGATGTTTGAAGAAGAACATGAAGAGGTGGGCGACAATCAAAATCAACCACCTTAAATTGAGATAGTGAAAATCCAAAATCATGCATATCTTGTTTAGGGGATAAATGAACCAAACAATTAATACCATGTTCATTAAAACCAATCCCTAAACCCTTATAACCATGTTTAGCCATCATATTGTATCATGTAGTGTACATATCTTGTAAAGCTTCTCCATGAGGTGATTGTTTAGGGTGATCCTAAGAAAAGGCAGTATAAGATGGAATGATAGGTTTAGAAGAAGTCTCTTTTGTCTTCCCTTTAATATCATCATGGATTGGATAAGAAGGGGAAGGTAAATCAAAGAATTCTTGCACATCTGCATCATGAACCATAGTTTGAGCCTCATCATAAGTTTGGGAAGAACTAGGAATAGAAGATGGAGAAATAGGAACTGGAATATTAGGAATTGAATTAGGAAGGATGGGATTAGGATTAGGAATATTAGGAACTAGATTAGGAAGGATAGGATTAGGATTAGGAAGATTAAGAGATTGTGTATCATCTACCAAATTCTTCACATAATCCAAAAGAGTAATAAGTCCGCCATACAAATCCTTAATGAAAGTTTTGAAAGTAGGAAGGCTAGTATTAGTCAATCTCACAGTAGTATAAGCAAGTGAAACATGAAGAGTGAAAATGTAATTTAATGGATGATACTCTCATAAATATCATAAGTATGATAAAGAGATGATAAGAGGAGAATAATAAGAAAAATAGCCATACACCAAAGCATCTTAAATATCTTCATAGTAAATGAAATGCAAGAAATATTTTTGTATTTTGTAGAGTATATAGATTTTTTTTGTTTTTGAATTTTAAGATGCAAGAGCTTAAAATAAAAGTAATCTAAGATAATTTTAAAGCATCCAACACCAAAAAGAAAGAGTTGTCTACCACGGGCTCACCAAAATGTAAAGGATAAAAAAGGAAATGTGTAGGATATATATATATATATATATATATATATATATATATATATATATATATATATATATATATATATATATATATATATATGTTGGGTTTCTTTATGTGTGGATGTGATGTGGGGATGTGTGATGGAAAATGTTGTGGACATAAATCACCTCCTAATCCAAGACAAGGAGATCCCAATAGATTAATCGAAAGGAGATGATCAATACAAAAAGAAATAACCTAGTTATAGATAAATAGGGAAAGGGGATATAATTATAAAGAAATAAATAAAATACTTATCTTGAAGGGTAGTAGATCTAGAAAATATTGTTTTGTAATGTCTGTACTCAGTTTCTAGAAATTTTGCAACCTAATTTGGCCTGTAAACACAGAGATAGATAAAACCCATAAATCTTTTGCTTTTCTGAGAAAGGTTGACCTTGACCCCTTTATGTCGACCTTGACCTACACTCCTCTGATGGAAATTCTGTTAGCAGATCTCAAAAGTTTGTCAAAAAGGGTGTCTGAATCTATTATGTAATTCACTATTCCGCACTTGTTCCTGTAAGAAAAATGGTTTTGTTGTTTGGATGAGGGGTTTTCCTTGGTCAAACCCCAGTTTGGAATCAACGTTGAAATAGAATTGAAATGGAGAATGCTAGTAAGTAGTAGAAATAGATGTAACAGTGAAGCTATGATATTAATAGATATGCAATTGTATTTGAAATGTAAACAAGTATGTTAATATGAAAGCTTGGACTCAACACTAATAACCATAAATGTATATCAAAACCTCTATGATTGTATGCTTGGAATCCACCTTGAAGGAAGAATAAATAGATCTTGAAGATGAACAAAGGATCTTGAAGAAAGATCACACCAGCATGATGGGTAGATCTAGGGTTTAAATGATGAATCTTGAATGCTTGAACCAAATCCCTTCAAAGCCTTGAATTATTCAATCCTTGATCTTCAATGGAGAAATTGAATGCTGGAATGTAGATGATTTCTTGAAAATGCCTCCTTGATTGAAAATGCTTGCTTGATAATGCTTGAGATCTTGGATGTTGCTAGAGTGAGGATGGAGGATGGAGGATGGATTGCACGTTGATTGATGATCAAAATGAGAGGAGAAGGCTTCCTTTTTATACTCATCTAGGGTACAAACTTCTAGAGAGGCCAACATAGGAGAAATAAATTCGCATTAAGCCTATACCCTTGGAAGTGGACCTAAATTTAATATCATTTAAGATTTTACCATTTCAAATCCTGAAACAACCAACTTGGAAGCGGGGAATAAATATTTCCAAAAGGTCAACCTTGACCCTAAGGTCAAGAACCTCAAATTCACAGAACCAGGTGCTAGAAACAGGTTGGAAATAAGTTGAAAATAGAGAAGAATAGGGGAAAAAGCTAGAAACAAGTCAGACACCCATTCAAGGAGTTTAACCTGACCCCAAACCATGTACTCAGAGGGATAAAATAGTCCTAAATGGAATTGCTTCCATTTTTTAATGATACACTTAGTTAAGCCATGAATTTTGGTTGAGCTAATAGTAGGCAATCTTGATACTCAATATGACGTATTCAATGGTGTTGATGGGATTTTCCAATGTCACACAATTGGACAAGAAGACACTATTTGGATTCAATTTAGTGACCCCATAGTTGGAAAATTGCACCGTCAACAAATGCGAAGTTTATACGCATCTTCTATTGTACCTTCTTTGACACCAATAATGAGAATTTCTAGAAGACTCAAAACAAGTACAAAAATAGTCACATGGGCACAATTCCATTTCCAATTCGTATTTTCAAGAACCATTCTGTCATGCCCAAAAATTTACCAACAAAAATGCAACAATTTTTTTTTGTGAGATGAAAGAGAGTAATGTTCAAGGGTTAAGTATAATTTGACTGCGGTTAAGTTGATCACAACCTAGGGTTAAGTTTGTTCAGATAGCAGAACCCTAGTGGGTACAATTTCCACTTTGTAATTTCCATTCAGGATGAATCCATCTCTATCAAAACCTACTCGACAATATTTAACCTTCAATTCCTTTGAGAACGAGGACTTTAATTATCTGACCAATTCGATTCAATAAATAATAACCTAAAGGTATATGTAACTAGGTTATCTCTTTCGAATGTGATTTATTTAACATAATTGATAATTTTTCTACATTATTAGTTCATGAGTTAACCATATTAATAATCAAATTATGTTCGACAATAAACTTGATAATGTGAACTAGCATGAAATGTTATGAAAACATAAAAGGTGGATTAGTTATACTACCATTACAAGATGTACTAAAGCCCTCTTATACATTAAATTAAATTAAATTAAGAAAATTAATTCATTAGGCCATAACCCGTTAGCAAATTCACAAATTCACAATATTAAAACAACAAAACCTAAACTAACTAATATTAATGATCCATTTTAATTAATTAACCATTGGATAAAATAGACTATTATTTTAATAAGTTGATTCAATACTAATTAAATCTGAACAATAATTCTATTAATTACTAATAAATGAGTTTATGTTTAAATGCTTAAACTAAAATAAAACTAATAAAGTAACAAATCAAAATCAAAAGGGTAGACTATTAATCCTACAACTTGATTTGTTATATATAATTCTAAACACATTAACCCAAATCTATTAGGTAGTAATAAATTAATTTTATTAAAAAAGAATTCAATCACCAAATAAACTTAGTAACTAACAAATTATTAACTAAAATGAAAAATCAAATCCCACAAATAATCCTACTAGCCCACTAATCTAACCTATTAACCCTACTAACCTACTTATCTCTCCTAAACACCCTACCTATCTACCCCATCCGATCATGGCCCACTTGCCAAGTGTGTGGGGTGATGGGAATCCCAATCTCCACCTAGGCTTCTGTGAGTTTATGCAAGGATAGCCTTTTGACAAAGGCATGCGCTAGTTTCAAAGCTATGAAGGTTGGGCACACCTTCAAAATTAACCCAAAACCAAAGTTTATTAAACATGCCCAAGAATTTTCACAGGAAAGAAGGGGTAACTTCTCAAGGACTTGGGCCCACCACAAGTCTCTCCATCCCAAAAGCAGCAAAGAGGAAACCCACATAAGGAAAGGGGAAGGAAACATATCAAATCATGTTTTAAATTTTATGTCAGTCATAAACAAAGAAAGCATGAGATCACACATGGAGTGGGGGGAGTAATTCAACTTGACAAAGACCATCTTAATGCATCTTGTTAGGGTAAGGTATACATATATGTCAGCGCATGGAAAGGGGAAAGCTTTCTTGTCAAAGGGATATGCTTGATTCCCATGTCAGACTCCAACACCCTACACATGGTAAGGGAAAGCCAACTTGCCCAAAACATAAATGAATATTGTCAACCAAAAAGTTGCATAAGGGAATGGAAGAGAGGTGGCATGAGTTTTTGGGTGGGGAGCTAAGCCCAAGACAATGGGTGACCTCAACAGGCCCCACCATTCCCTCCAACATGCAAGGTTTGATAATAGTAAACCCCCTTTTTTTTAATGAAATCTCTATCCCCTAAAACCTACGCCAGGGATAAGAGGAGAATCATAATGGTAAGTCATGCTATAAAGTTCACTTTTCAATATAATTCATTTTTTAATTTAGGAGTTAGTTGTTAATAATAAAGGGTTAAGTTAGGGGATTAGGTTACTGACTCTAATTAGGAAAAGTATATTGGGAAGGGAATATTCTATGTGGTAAGAGAATTATTTCCCTTCTCATACAAACTCCAGAGAGCATTTTTTCTTTAAAAATATGGGAAGTGTCATAGTTATAGTTTTGACATTGCCTCTAACATATTGATTTATTTTCTTGTTATAGATGAGCTAGTTGCATGCATTTGATTATTCAATTAGTGTATTACACTAAGGAGACTATAAATTGAATATTAGTATTGGTTAATTTTTACATTAAATTATTCTAACATGTTTAATTATTCATTTCTATCATGCTTCCTTTTGGAGAAATTAGAGGTTGCAATATTGTTTTCAAACAAAGGTGTTGTTTCTATTGAAATTGAAGTTTGTTCA
This sequence comes from Chamaecyparis obtusa, assembly GCA_027943335.1. NCBI lineage: Eukaryota > Viridiplantae > Streptophyta > Pinopsida > Cupressales > Cupressaceae > Chamaecyparis > Chamaecyparis obtusa. Next base: position 104,206 of record BSBK01007210.1, on the reverse strand, counting down.
AGAAGAGATTAATGTAATGAACTTGAAAATTACAATCAAACCTTTAAGAGATTACTAACTTTTCATCCCAATAAAGATTTACTTTCTATGAAACTAATGCATTGATTTTCTTGTCAACTTTGGATATCATTTTACAATGAAAGATTAACTTCACTATTCCAAAGAATAGAATACAATAAGCATGAAAATAAGGATTCTTCATTTACATTTTTAAATAATGAAATACAATTAGGTAACAATACATGAATGAGAGTATCAAGGAGAATGAACAAGCTTTTCTCAATTAAATTTCAATATACATCTTCATGATGACCCAATGAAGAGAAGGAAAATATTTTACAATCCACAAGCATGCTCCTTTTAACAAGGAGAGATTTCTTTAATACAAAATTACAACAATTCCTCAACATAGCTTGCTTTCACACAACCCTACCAACATTGAGAACTCTCCAAAGCTTTATCAACAAGGATCTTGGCATCAAAACCTACAATGAAAGAGGAGAACCATGGGAAGCTCACCTCCCAACCTAGGTCTCAATGAGACCACCCCGGAGCTTAGAGAACCAAGGCTAAATGGGTGTACATTACAAATGCTCAAAACACATATATGCACAACAACAAATAACTCTCATCCAAGGCTTTACAAATTATCTTTCCAAACTCATTAAGAAGGGTGAAGGTGGGCTTTTCCAAGTAGAAGAATGCCAACATAATACATTTTTCACAAAATTATTTCCATGCCTCTCAAGGCTACATGAATTCATGTTTCATACACAACTTTCCTTAGTAGCATCCTCAAGATGCAAGAACACAAAGATGGCTTCATGGAGCCCATACCCCATGAATTTTTCCCTCTTCTCCAAGAGAAGAGACTCTCACTACAATGGATAGCCCAACTAACCCCTTCACCCAAGGCCACTTCTTCCCTTCCTAAAGGGTGAGTAATGCCTTAACTCCCATGAAACAACATTCTCAATAATAAGAAAACAAGAAATGAAGCAAATTCAATATGCAAGCCCATTTCCAACACAACAATGGAGAGATTTACAAGAACATACATACAAGCTCTCACATATTATTTTAACACAACAGTTAACAAAATGAGATGCATTAAGCATTCTTTCATGGCAAAAAGGATAAGAAAATCTATAATACAAATTATATAACAATCTTCTTCATGAGTTTCAAGCAAGAAGTTTTCTTCATAGTAGAGCCACCAACCCTGAATCCAAAGAAAAAATGGAAGAATGAAGTTGAGTTGAGCTCATTATCCCTTCTCCTTCTTTCGTTTCCAAACCTAATTGTCTCTAAAATTAGAGAGTGGGTGAACACCCACTAACTTTCCAAAGGGCCTCTAAAAAGACCTCCAAATTGTACCCACCCACTAACATTAAATTCAAACTTGACCCTAAAGTCCTTTGGCTTTTCCTTGTCCCCTATCATAAATGCCAGATTGGAAAGGAGTGTGGGGTTGGGTAAAGGTCAAGACTCAATCCAATTTTCGTAGCATGTGGAAAATGGGTCATAAAAAGAGTCACCAAGGCCACTAGGGGGTTCTAGATGTGTTAAAAACATTCCTAACCCATACCCCTATCACTTAGGTACTTAGATTTTGCTAAATTTTACCTTTAGGACCTCTTTTTGGCCTCTAGAAGTGGCTAGAAAGAATTGACTTTTAAATAATCAAATTGGTGGGGCTTTGCAAGTATCTCCAACAAGGAAATTTAACTAGGTTCCAAATGAGTTAGTTAGGCTTAGGTTTACATAACCAACCTCAATAGACATCTCAATTCATAAACACATAACAAGTGTCAAGTGACACTAACAATTACACATCACATTCAAAACGACATGTCCTAAATGACAACATGAAGTTACACTAGTAACACACATGCAGTTCACATTTACAACTAGATCACATTACAATGAGGTTTTCAATCCCATATCAAATTAAACCTTGGCTTACTCAGTTCACATATGTTTAGCCTTGATTCTCTGAATAATTCCATGGTTCTCTTTCTTGCACACTAAACTCGAGCATCAGTAGTCCAAGGTAATAAAATCACATGAAATATACATTTTCAATTCATAATTAACAACATAAATCAATGTGCAGAATTCAATTCTAATTGTAATTTTTCATTCAATCATGTTTAAAAATAGTAATTCCATAATCATTGTGACATATCATCCATGAAATAATCAAATCTAATCATGATCTGATCTTCTCATCATTTCACATATCTAAACATGCATAATCAAAATCAACCACATGTTCTAGGTCTAATCCATATCAAAATGTAATCAATATAATCATCATAAAACATATTATCTCGAGTCTCTATCAGGATAATCAAAAGTGTATCAATGTATCAAAATATAAAGTATCAAAGTGTGAATGAATCAGTAGTGCTATGATGGGTCAGGGTGAGGCCTCACACATTCACAAAGCACAGGGGCTAACAATGGATGCATTTTCTTTTGAACCTTTAAAGGTATATCAAAATGACATTGTTTACAATGCTCTGTCACGTGTATGAAACATTCAATCATTGTATTTAATACACAAATTGCAACATCAAAATTTCAAAGTATTGCAAAAAGTTAAAAATGAAATGCAAAACCTACAAACATTAGCCCAATGGTCACTACATTACAACCTTTCTTTTATATCACCAAATAATTTCAGCATATGCTCTTTGAACACACACAAATTTGTATTACATGCACAAGAAATAGCTCATGATCAAGATTTTATTTTTGCAACTGTACTTTTCCTCCAAGAAATAAGAAACATGAACCTTGAACATCTGATGTTGTTAAATGAAAAATTCAATTTCTATCCTTCCTTGGCTATTCATGGCCTACTAATATGTTCCACAAAGAAAACCACATTGGAAACACTACTAAAATTGTATTACTTTTTCGATGCGCATTGGTCGATATTTCTACATTCATTGATCGATTTTTTGACCAAAGGCCTTGTTGCAATATTTTGGTCAATTGATCAACAACGAACTTGAGAGCCTTAATTTTGACCCTCCTTGGCATCGAAATGAAGGTTAAATACTTGTAAAATGTGGCGTTGAAAGATCTAATTTTTTACAGTAGCTCACATCATAGTTCGACGAGGATGCTATATCAACGACGAGGTTTTGGTCAAAATACTTTTTGATGGTTGGATTCAGCCAAACTCATTTTCAAAGAGAATAACATCAAATGTGTCCACTTGGAGTGTAACTTTTGACCTATTTTGTCATTGATACAAAAGAGGTAAAATATTTGAAAATGTGGTGTCGAAAGGCTTGATTTTCAATGAGGATTCTATGTCATCAATGAGGTCCTTGTCGAAAGTCACATCAAATTTGGAGTCAAGAAAACTTATTTTCAATGACTACAACATTGAAAGTGTCCACTAAGACTTGAAATATTGATGACATTAGTTTATTAAAAAATAAATAAATAAATTGGTATGCATATATGAGATGCCATTTGAAATAGCTATCATATCATATAATTAAATATAGATGTTGGAAAAGACCTATAAGGTCCATAATTATTTTAAGTTGGTCATTAGAGCCATTTAAAGGTGTCAAATGTACTAAAAGTGCCAAAAATGTTATATTGCCTAAATTGGCAAAATATGGCCTAGAAGGCTAGTAGAGGGTTTATAGGGGGTTTAAGGTATTGAGCACTAGGATTTGATCCTAAGAGGCTTTGAGAAATTGATTTCAATAATACAAATACCTAAATCATGGATATTTGTCGAGTTGACAACCATGTTGTCAACTTTATAACAATAAACTAATTGCAATTGTCAATTAACCGATTGTAACCGATTGGAGAGAAGTTGCAAATGGTTAATCGGCTTTGAGGAGGGTTATTTGCATAGTGTGTGAATGAGTTTGAGAGAGAAGAGGAGTTTAGGAGATTGTTAGAGTGTTGTGTGTTGAAGGAAATAGATTTAATGGAGTTTTGAATCAATAAAACTTTATTTTCCTTTGATAGTCAATTCTGGCTGCAAGGGTGTTGTCTTATCTTTGTGGTTTTTAAACTTTTCATTCAATGCACAGTTGAATAGAAAATGGTATACGAAATTATATAGATACATTTGAGTTTTTCTATAGGGAAATTTTATCTCCATCTAATGTTTTGGCTACTAAAATCAGTCATTATCAATATGTAAAGGAGATTAGCAACCAAAAATAATAGTCTAAGGCATAAGAACACAATTAGGACAATGAATTTTATGAGTAAGAGCACTAAACATTAAAAGGCGCTAGCACTCAATGATGAGATAGTGACAAAGAATGTGAAGGACAAAAATACCATTTAATTAGCCATACCATAAGGAACATAGTGAAATGAATAAAGATACAAGAACTATTTCTATAAAATGTAATAAAAATAATGCAACACTATCATATAGTCAATGAAATTATAATAAATAATCAAGTGAATGAGGCAATGATATGTTACTATAGGACATAAAATAATGTGATAAACAATGCCAAAAAATGATTGTGATCACAAATTCCTAAATTTAGTGATATGTAATGTAAAACTAGTGATGTCATTGTAAGTATAATGTTTCCAATCCATAGAAACTAGAATACTCTTGAGACATGAAGCACCCAAGATGACAATGATACTACATAATGAATGCATAACAATGATATTGCATATTTTTTTATAGAGAGAAAAGAAGATCAAAGATGATAGAATACATTAAAAGTACATCACCATAAAGGTTAGTAACAACAAGGTTGAAATATTTCAAGCATAATGATGACTTTCCAAGCAGCAACATGATCCATTTTCAAGAATCTTAAGATAATATTGTAGAGCTACAAATTTTAGATTCATAGAAATGTTCTTGGAGTTTTGAAATCCTAATAATGAATATACAATGATGAATAAAAATGGTAAAATTATGAAATAAAATAGTCATCAAATAAATGATGAATTAGTATGATTTCAGCTATGGCAAGAAAAGGACATAATATAAAGGTTTTTTTAGTAGTCAAAGACCTTAATGATTGTCTTATCTTAGAAGGTCATTCAATGTTACACCAAATTGATTGTAAAGTTTCTATATTTAATAGATTACATTAATAGTAAAAGAAGCGATAGAAAATGGTACTCTATATAATGAGAGTGGACAATGTTATAGTATCAAATACAAAGATAAAATTTTCATTTTTTGCCATGAAAGTTTTAAGGACCTTAGGATCATCAATGGTGGAATATGAGCATAATGGAAAAGTGAAGTTAATTAGGTCCTTAGGAGTCTTAGAAGGATTTAGGAATGATTAATGAAGTCTTAAGGATCTAATAAGTAAGTTTGATAGGTTATTTAGGTGTTTTATGCAATAAAATGTAAGTTGGAGAATTCAAATTTTTGAATCCCAATGGCTAGATGTAATTAGGAGGGAAATCAGTTTTAGAGTGTTTAATCATTAAAAAAGAAATGCAACTAATCAAAGATGGCTGAGGGAGTTATAAGGAAGGTTATTAAATATAGTTTGATCATGGTGCGACAAAATATGAAAGAGAAAAGACTGGTGTACGGACTGTGTCTAAAAATCAATTTAAATATATCATTTTCTAAAATTTTGATGTTATTCTTGAATTTCCTTTGATCATTATATGTTATAACATTGAAAGGAATATTATTTACTTGTTTTGAATCCATGTTGAATCTTTTGAACTTCATTTATATTATTGATTTATCAAAATAGGGGTGGCTGTCATAAAAATTAGTGTTTTCTTGTAAGTTTGAGTGGATGATCATTCCATGGATCTAAATTGACTAATTCACATGGAATGACCCATCCTTGACTTGTATCATATGGTACTAACAATCTAATGTGCATGTTAGCACCTGCAAAATCTTATGGCTATATATTTCTTCTCTGGTCTCTACAAGTATTTTCTGTGTCTTTGGCTTGAAACCCTAGGTCACAATTTTAATTTTCTAGCCGTTGGAGTGTTAAACCCTAACTGTCTTGGCCTTGTTATATTTTTTCATTACCTTTTTGGGCCACTTAAGATCTTTTAAATGCTTGTGCACCTTTTATCTCTCTCGGTTAGTCGCCCAGTCTCCTAATGAAAATAGTATATTCCTTTTTATTTGGCGACTCCCTGAAATGCTTTTGTCGCGCAATCTCTTAATATTTTTAGAATATTCCTTATCCTTCGGTGACATGGTGGGTGGTTAGCTTTTCTCTAACCACCAGATCTTGGTAGTTAAAAATGACATTCAGCGACTCCATTGGTGGTTAGTCGCCAGGTCTCTAAATATACAGGTAGTTAGTGTTTTGGTTCAGCAACTCTGCGAGCGGCTTGTATCTTCTCTTTAGTCGCTGAATCGAGAGATGGTATGCCCATGCCAGATGAAATGGTATAGGTGGATCCTAATGTCAGAGTGAAGCTGAGATGTCTATTGAATATTGGTTGCAAGACAGTGAGTTGGCAGTTGTCAATGGGCCTAAGGTCTTCAGTTTATAGAGTAAGTTAAAGTTCAGTCAGGATCTATGGTTGTCGCTATACCGTTGAGAGAAGATGTTAGGATTTTAAGCCTATGCTTTAGCGATGATCATTTGATTCTCTTTAAGGACTAAAGTGTGAACTAGGCCCTGAAAATGCCAGGTCATGTTGATATGTTCATTTCCCATTGGTTGTTGAGAGTTATGATGTGGCGGTTGTCAGGATGATTCGTACTGAGAGTGAAAAAGTTGAAAGGCCCACTTGTTGGTTCTTCACTACGTGGTGGTTTTTGATTCAACAGAGATTAGTGATGTGTCACAGTGGGGCCTACTATATTTCCTAGATGGTTAAAGTAAAACAAGATCTAGTGGTTGTTGTTATACTGCTGGGATAAGGTGCACATTTTTTAGGGTCAGTGGTATAGCGATGGCCATTGATCTTGCTTGATGTCAGAAGAAGCTAAGGTGTCCATTTCCTATGGGTTATAGGAGTGTGATGTGGCAAGGTGTCAGCTGGCTCAAAGATTTAGTAAGGTATTCAATGATCTAGTGACTATGTGGTTGCGAGATCTCCTGGTCTAACCACAGTTAGAAAATCCATCGTGCGACTTCGAGTTACTTCAATCGCGTAATTGCCTGATATACCAAGGTTGAAGATGATTTAGGCTATGGATGGATAGTTGGCAGGTGTTAGAGGTGACCGAGCAGTAATAAAAAATGAATTGATGATAGGTGTCACCAGGCGGGCCCATGTGTAGGGCTTAGTCTCCAAATCTCGTAATCAGAAAGGAATATTCCAAGGGTTTCAGTGATCACAAGACTTGCCTCAGTCGATGGGTTGCTAGATGAGAAATATTAAAGGTTTCCTATAGTTGCCGAGTCTCTAATGGTAACTCATGGTTAGATAAAATATTTAGCAACCTCACGACTAGGGAAAAATGTAAACCAGGATTCCTATTGAGTTAAGTGGCGAAACCTAGGAAAGGTGAAGATGATCTGACAGTGATGTTTTAAAGTTGACCCAGATTTGAATGCTAATCATCGATATGTTGTCTCGCGCCATGCAAGTAGCTATTTCTTCCAGATTTGAATTATTTAATGCTTTTCAGCGACAAAGGATTGGTATTCAATGCTTAAGTAGTTGGTTCTAGTAGATTTGATTTTGTCTACTATCACAGTGTGGTCCAGAGAGTTTGATGGTTGATTGCAGAGGATTGTACCATGAAGGAATAGTTGCCCAAGGAATGTTGCAGGTGAGTGATTAGATTGATAAACATGGTGAATTCATGATCTTTAGTACATTACTCAGAGATTTCTCATTAATGAAGATCATTCTTGGATCTGATTGCTTGGTTTTCCTCCAATGTAATAAATTCTTGATAAAATCTAGTTGGTTTGGTGGGTGAAAACCCTAACCCTTGCCCTAGTCATCCGTAGCTTGTTGTGTCCTGATTTTTGGGATTCCAAGATGACTAGTGGTATATATATTGTAGCTATTTTTATTTTTGCGAGATTGATGCTGTTATGTTGATAGTCAATGTAAAAGACTGAACAAGGAGAGCCTGGATTTAGGGTTTGTTTCCTAGCATTTTGTTATTTTGGCAAAGCATTGATTTTGCAAATTTTAATGAGAATACACTTGAATTCAAATCTCAGATTTATGTTTGTCTTCTTGTTTTGATCTTGGGTTCATATATGTTAATGTCACAAAGTGAGTTAGCATATGGTATACAAAGTATATTGTGGGATTATCTTTGAGTTCCTGACAAAGTTAGGATTAAAGTCTTCAAGGTAGTTTCAGTGAGTTCATGGCTAGATAAGAATTTGACGATCAGGTTTGGGAGTGAGAGGGATAATAGGAAAAGCACTTATTCTGAGTTCAAGAGTGTTTGAGTTAGGTTTTTTAGTTGATATATGTTATTGAGTGACTCTATGCCCTAGGTTAAGGCACTGGTCCACTCTATGGAAGTAGTTCATCATCATCAATCATAAAAATTAAATGATAAAATCTTTTAAATCAGTTAGTAAAGGGTATAAATGTATAATATTTAGTAATTCATTTCAAGAAGTGAATCAAGGGTACACCTACCTGAGCATCTAGGCTCAAAGTGTAGGAGGACCCTAGTTGATCCTTGTTAATTGGCCATTTTCCTTGCAGACTTTGGAGTGGTGATAGAGTCAGTGACATTAGTTTGTCAATCATAGTGTAAACCTGCAATTAGAAAGAGAAGGGGAACTAACAAAATGGTGACTCTGTTGGGGAGAACATAACAAAGAATAAATTTGTTGAGAATCTTTGGTTATGTTAAAAATTTCCAATATCCTATTATCCAGATTGATTTGGCCCATCCGAGTCACCAACAGAATGGTGACTCTGCTAGGGAAGGCCATAGGATAGAATCAAATAAACAAACAAGAATTTGCTAAATCTTCTCACTAAGTGTTGAGTGGTGACTCTGGGTCTCTGTTTGATTGGTGTATTGTGTAATATGAAGTTGTAATGTATTCTATGATCCTGACAAGTAGTTATCCAGTGAGATTTTGTTGTGATTGTGGGTTTTGAAGAAGGTTCAGAGTTGGGAAGGTTCTCAACTGACTCATATTTGTCCTCTGCAAAGAGGTGGTGACCAAAGTTTGAGAGGTGATTTGGAGAAGACTTCAAATCAATATTTTTTAGCATTCACAACATCTCTAGGTAATCCTATTTTATCAAGCAAGAACAGTCCCTAATTAGGTGAGCAAGTCACCATTGAAAAGGGAAATTAGTCTTGAAAGTTCGATCATATTTCTTGATAGAAGTTTTAGTTGTTGTAACGAGTATCAGAAATATGTTGGTATTTAATGAAGATAATGGTTGCATTAATTTAGATAAAATTATTGTCATGAGAACAAGTTGCATTGTTTTGTCAGTATATTAAAATAGAGTTTCCAGCCTTGATGAGTCAAGATGATGTTTCTAGGTCTAAAAGTCCTCAGTCAAATCTTAGAAATGTTAATAGGGAAAGAGATATTTATTTGATAAGTCAAAAAATCCAACAAACTTGCATAAATATTTTAATATGTGCAATAGGAGAAAGAAAAGAGGAGTCATCTCATTCATACTATAAGAAATTTCTTGTAGCTTGTGATGAATTTCTTGTGGGTATTGAGCTCCAAGAATTCCAATATGGTGAAATGTTTCTAGCACTTGATGTACCTCAATCAATCAGTTGGTCTACATCTTTTAGAGGTGAAGCACTAGAAAATGTTAGAGAATGGATGGATTCATTTGAGGATGATGAATCTTGTGATGCTAGTCCTGATGATGGAACTTATGGTTATCAAGAAGTAGAAGGTAAATCTATAATAGATGTAAGTTCCTGCAGTGAAAGTTCCTACAATGATAACTTTGCACAAGATATTGTGAGACAAGAAATTTCACCCCCTTTCTCAAATGGGGAAGATGTTTGCAGCATTAGCAGTGAGACCAATGAGATAGAATGTGAAGTTCAATGCTTACTAAGTAGTGATAAAATTTCAGAACTCTTAGATGTAGAATTTCAGAGGTGTAATCCCAGGTTTGTTTCTAAGTTTCCATGCTCGATAGATATAAGTTTTGATGAAGATAAAACAAGTAGTGGCATGATCTGTGAAATTTTTTTTGATGTCCTTTCTCCCATTTTTGATATGCAAGAGGATAGTACACATCATTACAATGAATTTTATAGTGTTATATTTGATGAGTATGATATGTGTACTAGTGTGGATTCAGTTTTTCAAGAGCCTAATATCTGTGGTTCTTGTTTACACCTTGATGCTAGAGAATGTGGTAAGTCTGAATATTTTTTCTCAAACTTACAAATGATTGATGAGTCATTAACTGGCAGGGCTTGTTCCTTTCTGGAAGATGCTGATGTGATTTATGATCAGCAAGTTGTTTCCATTTTCATGCAGTTAGATTTTTGTCTTGAGAAGTTTTATATTAGTTTGCAAAGCGAGGAGATAGAAAGGGTTTATTCTTTTTTGCAAACTAATGATTAGTATGCTGATGTGTCCATCCATGAGGCTGAGAAGGAGTGTTTCCTTTTTCAGCAAGGCAGTGAATTTGAAGAGTGTGATGTTTTGGTGTCACACAATGATCAACACTCATGGTAGTTTGGTGACTTTGTCTTATCAGATGGTGGCGAGTATGATGATCATTTTTTATATGATATGCTGACTATGGATCACAATGTTTTTGGCAGGCTGGATGAAAAATGTAATTTCAGTTTTCCTCTGCTGAATGGAGATGAAAATTATTTGTTTGATAGAGGTAAAAACTAATCAAAAGTTTTGGGGCTTTGAGACTTTTTGTAAATATTGTAAGTCCTTGTATAGTGGTTTTCCCTTTCAGTTGTCTGGTGTGTTTCTTTCTGCCTGGTTTTGCTTTGTTTGTAGGGTTTTGTCTTGTTGCTCTTTGTTGTTCGAGTTTTGTCCAGTAGGTGGTCTACTTTAACCATAAATTCTAAATTCTTGCATGGGCGCAAGTTACCCATCATCCCCAAACAGAGCCACTATTAGCACCTGCAAAATCTTATGGCTATATATTTCTTCTTTGGTCTCTACAAGTATTTTCTATGTCTCTGGCTTGAAACCCTAGGTCAAAATTTTAATTTTCTAGCCATTAGAGGGTTAAACCCTAATTGTCTTGGCCTTGTTCTATTTTTTCATTACCTTTTCAGGCCACTTAAGATCTTTTAAATGCATGCGCACCTTTTATCTCTCCCGATTAGTCACCCAGTCTCCTAATGAAAATAGTATATTCCTTTTTATCTCGTGACTCCCCAAAATGCTTTTGTCATGCAATCTCTTAATGTTTTCAGAATATTCCTTATCCTTCGGTGACTTGGCAGGCGGTTAGCTTTTCTCTAGTCACCAGATCTCGGTAGTTAAAAATGACATTCAGCGACTCTGGTAGTAGTTAGTCGCCAGGTCTCTGAATATATAGGCGGTTAGTGTTTTGGTTCAGCGACTTCGTGAGTGGTTTGTATCTTCTCTTTAGTGGCTAAATTATGAGATGGTAGGCCTACGTCAGATGAAATGGTATAGGTGGATCCTAATGTCAGAGTGAAGATGAGATGTCTGATGAATATTGGTTGCAGGACAGTGAGTTGGCAATTGTCAGTGGGCCTGAGGTCTTCAGTTTATGGAGTAAGTTAAAGTTCAGTCAGGATCTACGGTTGTTGCTATACCGTTGAGAGAAGATGTTAGGATTTTAAGCTTGCGATTTAGCGATGACCGTCTGATTCTCTTTAAGGACTGAAGTGTGAAGTGGGCGCTGAAAATGCCAAGTCACATTAATATGTTCATTTCCCATTGGTTGCTGAGAGTTATGACATGGTGGTTGTCAGGATGATTCGTACTGAGAGTGAAAAATTTGAAAGGCCCACTTGTTGGTTCTTAACTACGTGGCATTTTTTGATTCAATAGAGATTAGTGATGTGTCATAGTAGGCACTGCTATTTTTCTCAGATGGTTAAATTACAACAAGATCTAGCGGTTGTCATTATACTATTGGGATAAGTTGCACATTTTTTAGGGTCAGCGGTATAGCAATGGCCATTGATCTTGCCTGATGTCAGAAGAAGCTAAGGTGTCCATTTCCTATTGGTTGCAGGAGTGTGATGTGGCAGGGTGTCAGCTGGCTCAGAGATTTAGTAAGGTATTCAATGATCTAGTGACTATGTGGTCACGAGATCTCTTGGTCTAACCGTAGTTAGCAAATCCATCGTGCGACTTTGAGTTTCTTCAGTTGCGTAATCACCTGATATACCAAGGTTGAAAATGAGTCAGGCTATGGATGGATAGTTGGCAGGTGTTAGAGGTGACCGAGCAGTAATAACAAATGAATTGATTACAGGTGTCACCAGGTGGGCCCATGTGTGGGGCTTAGTCTCCAAATCTCATAATCAGAAAGGAATATTCCAAGGGTTTCAGTGATCATGAGACTTGCCTCAGTCACTGGGTCACTAGATGAGAAATATTAAAGGTTTCCTATAGTTGCTGAGTCTCTAATGGTAACTCATGGTTAGATAAAATGTTTAGCAATCGCGTGACTAGGGAAAAATGTAAACCAAGATTCCTATTGAGTTAAGTGGCGAAACCCAGGAAAGGTGAATATGATCTAATGGTGATGTTTTAAAGTTGACCTAGATTTGAATGCTGACCGTCGATATGCTGTCTCGCACCATGCAAGTAGCCATTTCTTCCAAACTTGAATTATTTAAGGGTTTTCAGTGAAAAATGATTGGTATTCAATGCTTAAGCGGCTGGTTGTGTTAGATTTTATTTTGTCTACTATCATGGTGTGGTCCAAAGAGTTTGATGATTGATTGCAGAGGATTGTACCGTGAAGGAATAGTTGCTCGAGGCATGTTGTAGGTGAGTGATTAGATTGATAAACATGGTGAGTTCATGATCTTCGATACATTACTTAGATATTTCTCATTAACAAATATCATTCTTGGATCTGATTGCTTGGTTTTCCTCCAATGTAATAAATTCTTGATAAAATCTAGCTGGTTTGGTGGGTGAAAACCATAATCCTTTCCCTAGTCATCCATCACTTGTTGCATCCTGATTTTTCGGATTCCAAGATGACTAGTGGTATATATATTGTATTTTTTTTATTTTTTCGGGGTTGATCATGTTATGTTGATAGTCAATGTAAAAGACTGAACAAGGAGACCCTGGATTTAGGGTTTGTTTCCTAGCATTTTGTTATTTTGGCAATGTATTGATTCTGTAAATTTTAATGAGAATACACTTGAATTCCAATCTTAGATTTATGTTTGTCTTCTTGTTTTGATCTTGGGTTCCTATATGTTAATGTCACAAAGTGAGTTAGCATATGGTAGACAAAATATATTGTGGGATTATCTTTGAGTTCCTGACAAAGTTAGGATTAAAGTCTTCAAGGTAGTTTCAGTGAGTTCATGGCTAGATAAGAATTTGACAATCAGGTTTGGGAGTGAGAGGGATAATAGGCAAAGCACTTATTCTGAGTTCAAGAGTGTTTGAGTTAGGGTTTTTAGTTGATATATGTTATTGAGTGACTCTATGCCCTAGGTTAAGGCACTGGTCCATTCTCTGGAAGCAGTTCATCATCATCAATCACAGAAATTAAATGATAAAATCTTTTAAATCAGTGAGTAAAGGGTATAAATCTATAATATTTAGTGATTCCTTTCAAGAAGTGAATCAAGGGTACACCTGCATGAACATCTAGGCTCAAAGTGTAGGAGGACCCTAGTTGATCCTTGTTAATTGGCCCTTTTCCTTGCAGACTTTGGAGTTGTGATAGAGTCAGTGACATTAGTTTGTCAATCATAGTGTAAACCTACAAGTAGAAAGAGAAGGGGAACCAATAGTGCAGATGAAGGATTGATTCAAGGAGATCACTGAAAACAGTGAGTTGAAGGGCTATGAAATAGTGGGTAAGGAGCAGCAGTAAGAGGTCTACTTGAAGGATATAACTTGTTTTTTTGTTTTGAGGTGTCTAGATACATCCTACACAAGTTGAATCCACCCTTTTTGAGTTCCATAAGTACTGGGAGTGTACTCAATCAAAAAGCCCTAGATTTGAGGGTTTATTGGAGCCAATTTGGGTTTTTCTACTTGGAAGCATCCAAGGTCTAAATTGATTGGAGATTCTATGGTTTGGGAGCCTTTTTGAAGACTACTAAGAGTCTTGGACTCAAGGGAGAAGTGTAACTTGTAGTTTCTTGTAAATTGGCTTAAAACTATGCTTGTTGTCAGGGTATAGTCTGAAACCATGTAACATTATCCAAAACAACAGCTGCTAATCTCCTCATATGTTATTTTTTTTCAAAAGGGTATTTGGAAATATTATAATATTTCCCAGTGTCTTGAGAAAGTTTGGATTTATTTTCCTTTTTATTTGGAGGTCCTTAACCTAAGGTGTTTCCCAGTAATCAATACACATTTACAAAATTTTGAACATGAATAGGTCTAATAGCATCATGTTTGACAAATCATTCCAAAGACTTCATGTAGCTATAACAATGTTCTATAGCATAAAATATTAATACTCATACATATGAAAAAGAGTTATAGATATATGGACATGGTATGAGAAAGAGTGAAAACAACCCAAAAATTGTGACATAGGTTTGAAGAGAGAACCCATGTCCTTTAATATTCATTAAACCCTTTAAACTTTTGGACTTGTGACACAAAGTGAAAAAGTAAAGAGAAAATATAGATTCACTACCTTCTTAAATATGGATAAGAGTTGAGGCTTTAATGTTGTAAAAATTATGAAACCTATTGATGCAGAGGGGTGTGATATCATTTTGGCCCATACCCTAATTAGTAAGTATTTCTTTTAATCAAGAACTGAGATACAACTTCCCACATCAAATCCTCCCCCAAGGATCCACTTCCTAGGTCATTCCCATCACCTAGAGCCTCCAGCTTGTCAAAACTCTAAGAAAGACTTCTCCACTTGTTCTACCACCCTAGAACATCATAACATGGCCAATGCAACATGGTTCATTAGTCCTCCATGTCTGGTTAGAGGTTTTCTATGAAACTCCCCTCGAAGAGCCTAATTCCCTTATAGCCCTATCAAACCACTTATCTGCCCATAACTCCATATCTTCCAAAATAACTATGGAAACCCTTTATAGTTTTAGATACCCTTTTCAGTTCCACAAAACATATCCCAAACCTAGGTTATGTTACTTTGGACCAATACCTAGATTCAATACCCTTGCAGCAACCAAATAGGCCTGAAATGCACCCAAATACAAAGAAACTCCTAAGAGATATTTATCCCTTGATAAAAAACCATGAAAAAATATTATTTCATAGCTCAAAACAATATATTATCAATATTTTGGCTCACCAACACTTGCCTATACTTCTAGGTATCAAACCCTCCCTTCTAGGGTCTTTAGGCTAGGGTTTTCTCAAATGGACTCCTCTAAACATCTCTAGATAATTCCAAGGGATATAAAACCTTAAAATGAATCCCAATAGCCAAGATCCACTATAAAACATACTCATCCTTAAGATTATTTGATCACATCAATGACTGGTGCAAATCGGTGCACCTTCAATCAACAAATTGCTCCCATTCTTTATGGTCTCTCCTCCACAACTTTACACATCTCTGCATCAAATATTGTACATGAAAATAATATAGATTATTATAATCCTCCCACAAAACACATTAACCATAGAGGGTGGATGAGTCTATCTATCCATGGAGACTTCAAAATAACAAATGTTGATTGCAAGAATCCTGTTCAGGAACAATCAATACACAACTTGTTTTTGCTACCTCAAAACTTAATGAAACATTAATATACTTACAAGGAATTAATAAAAACAAATATACAATCATATTACTTAATTCTCAGATCAAAAACACATTATGAAATGATTTTTAAGTCACATACACAATGACTATATCCCATGGGCCAACACAACAATGTGCACGAATATATCCTTGTTATTGATTCAAAACCATTTACAATGGTTCCCCACACTTCCAAACACTACATGCCTCTCAAAATCACATGGATCTCCTTGTAAAAGACCCTCAAACTGACAAGCACCCAAATAACTAACTGTAAACTCCCTAAAACTAACTGCAACAATCTTAAACTGTCTGTTTACATAATTACAAGTTTATAAAAGTTGTCAAGTTGACAACTACCATTGTCAACTCAACCATTACATGATATATATTTTCTTAGACACCTATCTAAGACTTAAAAAATCTAATCCCACCAAAATATTACCCGTAAGGTCATCTAGACCTCATAGTGACCCTTAGGCCTACCTTGCCAATAAGGCACTATTACATCATTTGGTACTTTTTAGTGCATTTACATCTTTTTAATGGCTCTAATGGTCATATTACATCCAATAGTGACCTTAAAGGTCTTAAAAATCCTTACCTATCCTTGCATCATCAAGTGACCCCAAGGAGTGCTCATCTAGCCTCAAGGTTCCAATAATGGCTTACATAGCTATATTCATGATCATATTACAAAATGATCAACAAAACATTAAAAACATTATTAAATGACCAAAATAGTCTCATTACATTGCCAATGACCTTTCATGGTCATATCTACATCTCCCTAGGATCCATTAGTGACCCTATTTCACCTTCACGTCCTTGGTGCTCTACACCACCTATGAGTGTAAAGAATGGAACCATTAACAATAGAGAAAATGATCCAAGAAAGAGTTATGATGACTATAAAAATAAAAATTAATGATTCTTCAAAATAGTTATCAAAACAAAGACAATAATACATAATATCAAAGAGTATTGTATTAAAATGCATCTAAAAATAGTGGTATCCAAAAGCTAAATAAGTCTCATTAAGAGGATACAAAAAAAATATAGTATACATAACTCTGCTCCTATCTATTCAAGGTACAACTAGAACAGGGATTGTTCAAGTAGGAATACCTACCCTAGAAGTCTGAGCAACTAGTCTGATTTTTTGAAGTCCTTAATCTAAAGTTGGCTATAATGTATACAAGAATGGGATTAATGAGATTGTGTTTGAAGATGGTGCTTGAATCATACCATCATCATCATCACCAAATTGGTCTTCCTTCATACCAACATAATGCTTTTCTAATGCTAAGAATTTCTTCAAAGCTCAACCAAGGGAACCTTATCTGAAATACCTCTCACGAGTAGCTAGTTCATACCTACTCCAAATTCAATTTATAGAAATCAATTAATACTCAATTAGAGATTACACTAGTACTCATGCATCACCACATGAAATATATTTACTCAAATTTGATAACTATAGACATACCACATGCATTGAAAGAAAGAGCACAAATTAACTCCCTAATCACTACCAACAAACCTCATTTTTGCCTCCAAAATATGCCTCTTGAGAGCTAGGAATGATTTCATGGTTGGATGATGAATTCAATTCTTTGACACGTGCCATATTTTGGTCACCTACATTCACAAGTGCAACACAAAAGGTTTGATGTCATTCACAATGGAAAGTATGAATACTATATAGAAATGTAGAAATGAGGATAGTCAACTATATCAAGGATGAATATGTTTTCTTTTTACGTGCCTTTTATCAAGGATGAATATGTTTTCTTTTTACTTGCCTTTATTTCTTCATGACTACGATCTCCAACCTCATCTTCAACATCATCAACAATAAGAGAATATGAGGATGCCTAGATGAGACACATTAGAAAATTTTATGTTTCCCATCTATTTTTATTACATGTCTTCAAGGCTTTGTGCATAATCTCCAAAATGATGAAAAAATGAACAACTCCAACTTTCAAAGCTAAATGGGCAGGTGGTGATTGGTTTAGTTTGAGCTTCACTTGGGTTAGAGAATACTTTAATATTTTCTACTTAACAAGGCCAACCACGTGAAGGTGGAAGCTCATTTGGCCCCTCCCCCTCCCTATAATCAATCTAAATTCCACATTAACATCCAATTACATATTTCATTCATTCATTTACGAACTGTAACATTCAATCATTATAATCATATAACATTCATGAACATGACATAAAATTCATTAATACACAACATTCATCAATAATTCATTAACAAATCAATCATTATAATCACATAACATTCATTAACATGACATAAAATTCATTGATATGAAACATTTATCAATAATTCATCAACACATTCATTAGGACAATGTTCTTGCATTATCAAACACGGTTTATAACAATTAAAAAAAATTAGTTTTTCTTCAATTTTTTAAAGAAAATGCTAATAGGAACATCAATATATTTTTCATTCTCCTCATCTTGTATTTTTTATGTTATGATATGATGTCTCCTCATCTTTTTTGGAGCATGAGGCTATTGCACCAAAGGGGGGTCCACTGTAATAACAAATAAATGGGTTAAATTCATAACATTTTTTATTAACGTTAAAAGTATTTTATTAATTAAAAGAACATAACATGGACTTTTCTTTACTTGACAGTGCCACATCATCTAAGATCTGATTTTGTTCTACCCCAACCTCAACATGTTGAACACTAAGATCATGCTCCACTCTATCACCATGACATTCTGCATGCTCTAAAATATTCACAAAAAGATTACACCAATTACAATTTAAGATGTTAAATTATATTAATAATTACATAATTAATTTTTAACAGAAAATTAATACCTCCATCACTATGATGCACATCAGGGCCTTAGTCATGTGCAGGTTCTATGCCAGGATTAGAAGGTTGCAATGAAATGTCATGCACATTATTATCATTGTTTTCTTTATTAAACAAAAATAGTCAATTTATGTTCGTAATTAACATCAAATATATTATTTCTCAAGTATTCAATTTGAATTATTTTTCATTAGGCCTATTTACCTATGTGTGAACCAGTACACCAAAATCTTCGCTTTGGCCATAGGATTCTATGCAGTGGTGTGCAACCATAGCTTTAGAACCTTTCTTGAAGAATATTTGTTTGTCTTCCTTCGTGGGCACTACATTAAATTCAAAGCCCTCCATTTTTGGCTTAATATCATCAATATTGCATGTATTACTTGATTAAACAATTTTTTTTGTAATTTTATATAAAAAAAAATTGATACGAAATTTCATTTACTGGTACTTATAAGTCATACGTGAAGTTTCATATATCCACTAGAGCCAAGATGGTGTTGGCCAACCTTATCTTTTCTGGCCTATGTAGCCTTAGATGTGTCTTGTAGTCTATATATGAAAAGTTTGAAATATGTTAGATTCTATAAATATAAAGATCACTAATTAGTGCATAATTATGTTGATACTATCACATACCTATTTTTTCCTTTTTCTAGTTGAATTCCTTCATCTCTAAGCCTTTTCTCTTTTGCATCTTCAATGATTTCATTCCACTCCATCTTTGGACCTTAGGAGGATGCTTGTACTTTGGGTTGAACTTTAGAGCCATTTTGTATTGGTCCCTCACACACTTTAGATGTTTGGAAGCTTTCTGAAGAATTTTGGCTTTGTCAAAAATATTTTGACCAAAGAGATCCTCTAAAGATTTTATGAGCTGATTTTTTAATTTGGGAGCTTGTTCATTCAACCTTTTAAGAAAAAACAAAATTGTTAGATAAAAAAATTAGTTGAAGCTACGTACCCTGAATATAGTACAATAAATGGATGAAAGGAAAAATATTCTACCAATGATATGAAGCTACATACCGCTTACATATGGTGGGCCTGAATAGCTTCAATGTTATTTCATAAAAAGCTTCATTTCCTGCAAAAACATCATGGGATCATCAGTCCAAAATGAGTTATGAATAAGTAAACTATAATTACACTATAAATAATAACAATTTTAAATTAAGTACCTAGAAGCTTAGGTACTTTTAAGGGAATCATATCTTTCTTAGCCAACAAAAATGATGCCTGCAATGATCTCATACTATCAACATGAGTTGATCTAGGAAATGATGGTAAATTACGAGCAATATTGGTCTCTGTTCTATCCCGTGTATCTATTAATGCAACAAGTTATCATGATAAAATGCACCCAAGAAAGTAAAAACCAAATCATAAATTACACAAAAAAAAATATAGAAAAACAAGGATTTACCAGCTCTAGTCGGAGCAGATGTGGATGTGTGCATGCTCCTTTTTGTCGACCTTGCAGTCGACAATCTTAGAGTGGTGGTCATCTTGAAAGGAGTCATCATCATAACTTGAAAAACAATCATATATACAATGTCTTGTATTTTTTAAATATATAGTTGATCAATATACATAATGGATTATTGAATTTGATCCAAAATGTTATATTCAAACACAAAAATAGTCATCGAGACAAATATTATCATCTAGAGCTACTTAACTTTCCATATAGACCCACAACACATTTAGTGTATGATACATAATAGTTTTTTTTATTGCCACATAGATTTAGTCAATCTATTCCTACGAATGAATTATTTACCTGAAGGAACTGTGCTAGTACCCTCATCACCTTGAGAAACTCGTTGAGGTCTCAAAAAATATTGTAAGAAGAAAACATACATATTTTAGTTCATGAACCATAAAATAGTAATAAATATAAAGCTTTATTGAAATTTTTTTATAGCTAAAGATTCATTGCTTCTTACTTCTAGAAAATGTGCTCTCCATATCAATTCATTTTTTGTCTCCTCATTTAGATTTGGATCCACCACAAGGGCAAGAATTTGTGAATTAATTTTTTTTAGGCTCTTTCTAATCATGCTTATGGCATCATCGGTATATGTGATGTCAACATCACATAATACTTTCACCTCCATTTCAAAAAATAATTGCTCATTTGTTATTGGTGTTTTTGCCTTTCCCTAAACATCAATTTGTGACAGAAATATCAGTAAAATAATCAAAATAGCTCCAAAACCCTGTTGAAGATAACATAATAATATAACATTTTGTACAATTACAATTACACTAATTTTTATAGTAAGGTTTACCTTCTCCAAAGAAGGGGTGGGAGGAACATCCTCACATCTATCAAGTGTCAATGGATATATGTCACCCTCTGACAAAGATTAAATATAAATACATCAGCGTAATGAAAGCAATAGATAACTTAGCAAAAAAACTTATTAATAAAATGGTATATTGTATATTGGATTTATGATCTGGAGGTAATTAGTTTGAATGTTATATATATAGTACTTAGTAGTCCAATGATAGTAACTTTCTTTTTATCTATGCAATTTAAATTTTAATCTATTAGCATCTCTTCCCCTACAATTATTGATTTTATCATACATATAGAAACATGATTTCCCTCCTACACCTTGAAAATGCAATTGGGTCACTTATTAATTGACCTAGGACATGTACTATTTATAGAACCTTCAATGTTCCCTATTTATTTTGGCCTTCCGTCGATGTACATAGCAAGTCTTTTACTTTGATCATTTTCTTTTTATTGTAGATAATTTGTTGACAGTGCATAACTATGCATACTTTTTTACATTGAACTATCTGCATCCAATTATTATAATTGTAACAAGGTCTTACATACTCCATCAATTCAACAACTTTGTTATAACTAAACTTTATGTCGTCCATGTAAAATAGGCCCAAACCATTTAATGATGATGGAGCTATAAGATATATCCTCTCATTAACATAAAAAATAGTGTTAGGTGGAGGTAATTCCTTGGGTGCCCCTTCTTTCTAAAGATGTGTGTACGTCAAGGGAACCTTGATATCTCCTTTTGTCTCATCATCATAAGAACATGACCCCCTTTTAGCAAGGAAAAATTGCATTCATTTATTGAATTTTCTTATAATCGTTTGACCTCTAGTTCATCTCCCTATTGTAGACCTACTACATGTCTCACTTCTGTCTTCTATTCTCATATTTCCCTCACTTAAGGAAGACACATTTGACAAATACCTATTTAGTGGTACCTACTATTAGGAATGAATGCTAGATATATCCTATGGGGGAGTATTTGCATCCATTCTATAGTAGTTGTTGTTGTATTCATGACTATGATTGTCATTAATGTCAAGATAGTTATCTACTAAAGATTAGCAGAGAAGAAGATAGTGTTTGTATTAGCGCACATGGGATATTGAAGATCAAGCTATGAAGATTTGAGGAATTAATCTATGATGTTTTATATGATTGTTGTTAAGAGCACATATGGAAATTCATTTATTCATGACAGTAATGTGTAATTCAGTGGAAGCAGTATTCAGGCAGTATTCCTAAGTAGTGGTTTGTGGAAATCAGATTGTATCTCCTAATCAGGATAGAATCTGAGAATGCAAAGTTGTATAGATGATGAAGACATAAATATTGCGATGTGGGCATGACATCAAGGTCAGAGGTTGCACAAGTAAAGAATTATCTTAATTGGAATCTGACAGTTTTATGTAATTGTGGAATTTTGTGTACAATGTGTGGAAGATTTTATTTTGTAATTTTCATGCCAACTCATTTGTAATTATTTGAGTGTGTTATATAGGAAGGAATGTTTTCCTTATTGTAATGAAAAATATTTTGTAATATTATGAAAGTGAATTGCGGAATTGTGAAATACTTGTTGTAAGAGGATATGCAAAGTATAGAGATTTGGTATTGAGATCTGATGAAGTAGTTGGTGCAGTTTGGCATGGTCATAGGAGAAGTGTTGAGTTTTTAAGATCAATAATATTTTGGTATTATTCTATTGAGTAATACAGAGATTAGTTGGACAGTATGTTCAGTGATCTTGCCCTTGACGTTGTTTGGACAGTGGGTCCTTCTATCTTCCATAACTCCTAACAGGGTTAGAATCTTTTAGTAGGGATTCAAAGTATCCTAATAGGGATTGATATGTATTGAATGTATTTCATAAGACTCCTAACAAGAGTCCATACTCTCACAAGGAACTTTCATACTAGTGCATCTTTTGTGGGCATCATTCCCACCGGGGTTTACTCTTTGATCAAGAGGTTCCCTAGTCAACATATCTTGCGATATTGTGTTTTTGTGTATGTATATCTTTTTATGGTTGTTGATCACATTTCTTACATGGTTAAAATTTGTTAAAGGTGATAAAATTTGTATTTATCTAATAACTGATTCACCCCCCCCCCCCCCTCTCAGTTATCTTGGTGGACTTTACTTTCTAACAATTGGTATCTGAGCAACAGGTCCTTGAAAGAAAATTTTAACAACTTGAGGAGATCCATGGCGAGTCATTTCAAGAAAGAAAACCCTAAGTTTGATTGAGTGAATTTTGACAGCTGGAAAGAAAAGATGAAGATGGATTTACTTTTTTTAGCATTAGGATATTGGTTAATCACAAAGAAAAAGAAAATTGTCATTGATGAAGATAAAATTGAAGAATTTACTAATGAGGAGAGAGATCTATTCATGTGTAACATACTTTCTAGAGAAGTACTCTTGGCAGCCCTTCCAGAAAATGAGTACAGTCAGGTAAAATATCTAAAAACATCTCATGAAATTTGGTTATCTTTACAATCTACTTTTGAAGGTGCTAAACATGTAGAGAAAGTCAGATTACATAATTGGATATGTGCATTTGAAGATATAAGAATGATGGAAGTTGAATCTGTTAGAAGCTATATTGGTAGAATGTCAGAAATTGTTGCAGGTATAAAATCCTATGAAGGAATCTAGACAGAGAATGAAATGATATGGAAAATTATAAGAACATTGAATCCTGCATTTAAGTAGACAACACAGATGATTGAAAAATTTATACCTTATACTGAGAATTTCACCAGAGAAACTCTTCTTGGAAGATTAGAAGCAGGAGAGATGAACTTGAGACAATCAGGAGATCTACCTAGAATGGAGACAACATTCAACACATGACTTAGTATTCACCCTACTTTTTCAAGAACCATTAGTGTAAGAAGAGACTATTCTAGTAGCAGCAGATCCAAGAATGAAGAAGACAAGAAGATTGAAGAAGGAATTGCCTTGCATGTGAAAAGAGAACCAGACAATAAGAAATTTTTAAAATGTTAGACTTGTCAAGAATATGGTCATTTTGCATCTAAATGTCCTAAGAGAGTAAATAAGTATAGGAAGAACTTTAAATCTAGAAGATCTAAAGAATGTTATTATGCTAATGATGAAGAATTTGAAGCCAGTATGGAGAAATATCTAAGTGAAAGTGATAATGAGAATGATGATATAGGATTTGTAGCAATAAAAGAAGAAAATCATGAAACGGAAGTAGAAAAGAAATCTAATTGGATTATAGATAGTGGTTGTTCACATCATATGACTAGAGACATGAAGAAATTCATAAAGTTTAACAATTGTGATAGAGGAATTGTTAGAGTTGGAAACAATGCACCTTGTTTGATAAAAGGTATAGGATCTATTACTCCTGATGGAAAGACTAAAACTGATGATGTTTACTTTGTGGATGGATTGGAACATAATATTTTGAGTGTTGGACAACTAGTTGATAAGGGATATGAAGTTTGGTTTACTGAGAAAACTTGTGTAATCAAAGATAAGGATGGTAATTTGATTAGTACTGGATCGAGAACCAAAGGTAATGTATTTCAGTTGAATCCAACTAAGATGACATGCTTGATTACTATGATTGATGACAGTTGGTTATGGCACATAAAATTTTGTCATATAAACTTTGATAATATTGTGAAAGTGAGTATTGTACACTTGCAGTAAGAGATTTTCCTAAAATTATGAAACCTAATAACATGATTTGCAAGGAATGTGTGATGGCTAATCAGAAGAGAAGCTCATTTTCTAGCAAGAAGTTTACAACAGAAGAGAAGTTGGAAATTGTTCATACTGATTTGAGCAGTCCCACAAGGACTAGAGGATTCTATGGAGGAAGGTATTTTATGATTCTTGTTGATGATTTTACAAGAATGATGTGGATTGCATTTCTTAAAGAAAATTTTGAAGCATTTGATAAGTTTAAATTAATTAAGAACAAAGTTGAGAATGAATTTGGAATGAAGATTAAATGTTTGAGATCAGATAGAGGTGGATAATTTACTTCAAAAGAATTTAAAACTTTTTGTAAAGTGAATGATATTAAGAGACAGTTTTCATCCTCTAGATCACCTGAACAAAATGGTATTGCAGAAAGAAGAAATAGGTCTGTAACTGAAGCAGCAAGAGCCATGCTATTTGAAAATGATTTAGCGAAGATATTCTATAGACAAGCAGTGAACACAACAGTAATACAATGAATAGAGTACAGATTAGAGAAGACACAAACAAGACACCTTATGAACTATGGTTTGGACATGCACCATCAGTTAAGTATTTCAAAATTTTTGGAAGTAAATGTTATATTAAGAGAGATGATGACATTGGAAAGTTTGATCCTAGAAGTGTTTAAGGTATCTTTCTTGGTTATTCATTGAAGATCAAAGCTTATAGATGTTTCAATAAAAGAACCAAAACTATTGTTGAGAGCGCAAATGTTAAAGTTGATGAAAAGTTCAAAATTCAGGAAAGAATGCTTGATTATGAATCAGATGAAGGAACTCATCCTAGAACTAATCCAAAGGATGTTGAATTATTCTATGAAACTAATAGTGATTTGTAGAATGAAAGCTACATTGAGTAAATCATAGAAGAACCAGCATCTGAAGAAAGAACTGAGATAGTGACATCTAATAGGAATCTATCAAGAAATCATCTTGTTAAGAAGATTATTGGAAGCATAAACAGAGGAGTTCTAATGCAAAATAAGGTACAAGAAAAATTGTGTTTAATTTCTCAAATTGAACCTAAATCTACTACTGAAGCCTATGAAGATGAACACTGGATTAAAGCTATGAAAGAAGAACTAGATCAAATTGAAAAAAATAAGACTTGGGAATTGGTCCCTAGACCTAAACATAAGAATCTTATAGGAACTAAATGGCTATTCAAGAACAAGATGAATGAACAAGGAGAAGTTGTAAGGAATAAAGCAAGATTGGTATGTAAAAGATACTCACAGCAAGAAGGAATTGACTATGAAGAAAATTTTGCACCTGTAGCAAGAATTGAAGTAGTAAGAATGGTTTTGGCTTATGTAGCTTATAAGAAATTTAAAGTATATCAGATGGATGTGAAGTCAGCATTTTTTAATGAAGAGTTAGAAGAAGAATTTTACATTGAGTAGCCTGAAGGTTTTCCCTTAACTCATGAAGGAGACATGGTATGCAAACTAAAGAAAGATTTATATGGACTTAAACAAGCACCTAGAACTTGGTATGAAAGACTGGATAAGTATTTGATAAAATTAGGATTTACTAAAGGCATATCAGACAACAACTTGTACACAAAAGAAATTGAAACTGGTTTGTTGGTTGTAGTTATTTTTTTTTTATGATATTATCTTTGGGGGAGAAGATGAAGCTAGTGATAAATTTGCAAATGAAATAAAGACTGAATTTGAAATGAGTATGATTGGTGAGATGAAATATTTTTTAGGATTGCAAATAACACAGAATAGTGATGGTATCTTCTTATGTCAAACAAAGTACTTGAATGAATTATTGAAGGGATTTGGAATGGAGAACAGTAAGCCAGTTGGAACACCTATGGTAACTGGACACAAGTTATCTAGCATAGATGAGACTCTTGCAATTGAACAAAAGAAGTACAGATCTATGATTGGAGGATTACAATATTTAACTCATACAAGACCAGACATATCACATGCAATTGGAATTGTTGCAAGGTTTCAAGCTAATCCCAGAGAATCACATTATGTAGTAGTAAAAAGGATACTGAGGTACATAAGAGGCACAATCAAATATGGATTGTGGTATGAAAAATTTGATGACTTTACCCTATGTGCATATACAGATACAGATTGGGGAGGTAGTGTTGATGAAAAAAAGAGTACAAGTGGTGGAGCATTTTTCGTTGGAGGAAGATTGGTTTCTTGGCTAAGCAAGAAGCAAAACTCTATTTCACAAAGCACAGTAGAAGCAGAGTATGCAGCAGCAACAACCAAATATAATCAGATAACTTGGATGAAACAAATGTTGAAGGATATTGGAATAAAATTTTATGAGCCTATTGTTATACACAGTGATAACACAAGTATAATTAGTATGTCTAATAATTCTTTACTACATTCAAAGACAAAGCATATAGAAATAAAGTATCATGTAGTGAGAGAGAAAGTTGTAGAGAAAGAAGTCAGACTTGAGTACGTAAGTATAAAAGAGGAGATTGTGGATATATTTACAAAGCCTTTGCCTAAGGATACATTTGAGTATTTGAGAGGTATGCTTGGGGTTATGCCCCAACCTACTTTTGAGAAGTGATGCAGATTGTTGCATCAGTCCAGTGTTATATAAGCCTTATCTTTCTTCTGGACTGGATGTTGGTACTTCCTCTATGGGGGAGTATGTGTTTTTGAGCTGAGTCATGAGAAATCTAGTGAATATATTTTCTAAAAAGTGTCTTTTCACATTGAATTTATTTTTGACATAGTGATGTAGCATTTGTCATTGATGTCAATGGGGGAGAAGGATACATGAAAAACCATCTTTTTGAAGAGAATCTGAAGGAGGAGGATACAAGAAATATAAAATGGAAAACTAAAAGATTTGAGCATGAGAAAGAAAATGAAGAAAAATTTTATTGATGAAGAGGACTTGAAAATCATTTCAGAGCAGCAGTGTTGCAGTGTTGGTATTCATGGAACTTTGATGCTTTTTCATCTATGCTTCCATCAATGCCAATAGGAGAGATTGTAATGAATGAATGTTGAATATATCCTATGGGGGAGTATTTGCATTCATTCTGTACCAGTTGTTGTTGCATTCATGATTGTGATTTTCATTGATGTCAACATAGTGATCTACTGAAGATTAGCAGAGAAGTAGATAGTGTTTGTATTAGCGCACGTGGGATATTGAAGATCAAGCTATGTGGAGTTGAGGAGTTAATATATGATGTTTTATATGATCTTGGTTAAGAGCACATACAAAAATTCATTTATTCATGATAGTTATGTATAATTCAGTGGAAGCAATATCCGGGCAGTGTTCCTAAGTAACGGTTTGTGGAAATCGAATGATATCTCCTAATCGGGATAGAATTTGAGCATGCCAAGTTGTACAGATGATGAAGACAAGAATATTGTGACATGGACATAACAAAAAGATAGAGGTCACACGAGTAAAGAATTATCTTAATTGGAAGCTAACATTTTTATATAATTATGGAATTTTGTGTAACGTGTGGAAGATTTTATTTTGTAATTTGTATGCTAACTCATTTGTAATTATCTGAGTGTGGTATATAGGAAGGAATATTTTCCTTATTGTAATGAAAAATATTGTGTAAGATTGTGAAAGTGAATTGCAGAATTGTGAAATACTTGTTGTAAGAGGATATGTGAAGTATAGAGATCTAGTATTGAGATCTGATGAATTAGTTGGTGTGGTTTGGCACGGTCAGAGGAGAAGTGATAAGTTTTTAAGATCAGTAATATTTTGGTATTATTTTTTTGAGTAACATAGAGATCACTTGGACAGTGTGTTCAGTGATCTTTCCCTTGAAGCTATTTGGACAATGGGTCCTTCTATCTTCCATAACTCCTAACAAGGTTAGAATCTTTTAGCAAGGATTCAAAGTCTCCTAATAGGGACTGATATGTAATGAATGTATTTCATAATAATCCTTACAAGAGTCCATCTTCTCACAAGGAACTTTCATATTAGTGCATCTTTTGTGGGCATCATTCCCACTGGGGTTTACTCTTTGATCAAGAGGTTCCCTAGTCAACATATCTTGTGATATTGTGTTGTTGTGTATGTATATATTTCTATGGTTGTTGATGACATTGCTCACATGGTTAAAATATTTTAAAGGTGATAAAATTTTTATTTATCTGATAACTGATTCACCCCCCCTCTTAGTTATCTTGGTGGATTTTACTTTCTAACACCTGTAGCCCATCAAATGAGAGATACAGTTGAAGGAGCGAGATATTTTGCTAAATAAGGGTAATGTTGATGAAGTCATCCTAAAGTTAATTTTGAGGGAAAATAAAAAGAAATAAAATAATAAACTATTTCTATAGGGTGTATTGACTTATACTTGTCCATCCATGTCATTGTGTAGAATCCTTGTCAAAGGGGTTAAATTTCCTACATATGTTAATCATTTATCTTAAGTTAGTTAAAAATTACATGATACCTATGCTACAAATTACATAAAACACAATATTAACAATATGCATACATCATAATTATTGTATATTTTTTAATTTGTTACCTATACTTTATGTGTGCTAGCTATGCAAGATCCTCAACAAAAGGGGTGACGATGTCTGTAGTCCTTTGCCTATTTCCACAAAGGATGAGAATTATGCACAAAAAATATATTATAGGTAATCATCACCAACAATTGAGCATCATAACACATATTTGCAGCATGTGTATCATAAATAACCTATATTGTCATCATTCAAATTGAACACAATGAATTAATTATACCATGCCATTAGAATTCAACATTAAATAAATTAATCATGAAAACGTATAAGTCAAACAAATTTCTATGAATAAATCAATACCTCATACATTTAATTGATCATACCTCATGCATTTCATTGATCATCTTATTCATCCATCTCATCATCATGACCATCATCATCATCGTCATCACCATGACCATCATCATCATACAAATCATCATTATCATCGTCACCATGACCATGACCATCATCATCCTCATCCTCATCATCATCATCACCACCACCACCAACATCATCACCACCACAATGACCACCATCATCATCATCAACATCATCATCATCATCATCATCATCATCAACATCATCATCATCATCATCTACTTTGTCTTCTACTTCTTCAATATCTTCTTCTTCCATCACATTATACTTTGTCGGTCTTCCTCTTGGATCGTGTCTAACAACAAATGACCAACCCAATTTATGTGAAATGACAAAGTAAAATACCTGCTCACATTGGCTTCAAAGAACATAGGGCTCATCCCCAATTGTCTCAAACAACATTGTATTAATCATTGGAAATCTATTTTCATGTTCAATAACAGTTCTCTCAGGATCATTTTGATTTAGTCATAGCCTGTACCATTTGACGACAAAGAGAACTAATTTGAAGGAAATAAAGTCGCACTCAAGTATATCATCCAAGTTGTCATAGTATCAATTTTTAGAATCTCGAGGATGCAATTCATTTCTAGAAGAAATATTAGTGACCTAAAAGACTACACTTATCCCATAATCACATGTTTTCTTCATGTCATCCAACTTTTTGATGTGAAATTTACGGCCATGGTAGTACGTAGCTTTATGGTGCTTGACCTATGATTTTTCAAACATGTCAAAATTATTTGTATCGATCCTTGAGTTGATATTAAACATATGGGCCATGATAAATAAACTTATACGCACCTTTCTACCTCTTAAACCATATGGTAGATCAATTACCATTGGCATAACATTGTGTATTGTCAGAAAATGGAAGCACTTCCATTTAAGACTATTTTAGCCCTCTGAGTAAGTGGTTTGGGGTCATGTGAAACACATTGAATGGGTCTTTGACTTGGATCAAGTTTTTCCCCTATGCTGCCCTATTTTCCACTTCTTTCCTACCTATTTCTGGTATCTTGCTTTAATATTTTAAGGTTCTTGACCTCAGGTTCAAGGTCAACCTTCTAGGTCAAGGTCAACCTCAACCTTGACCTAGGTCAGGGTCAACCTCGACCCTAATCTAGGGTCTAAATTTCAAATTCCAAAGATTTCCGGATGTCGGGGCTTGGAAAGAATTCTTTCTCGCTTTCGGGTTGGCATCTTCGGGCTTTGAAATGGTGACTCTTAAAAGACATTTAATATAGGTCCACTTATATGGTTATGAGCCTAATGGGAATTTATTTCTCATATGTCGGCCTCTCTAGAAGTTGGTGTCCTAGACAAGTATATAAGGAAGCCTTCTCCTCTTATTTTAAGGGGGAGAGGAAAACAAAAGGAAAGAAAAGGGAGGATCATATATGCATAATTTATCAAAGTGAGAATTCAAGCATTCAAGCATTCAAGAATTCAAGAATTTAAGCATTAGAGTATTTTTTTTGGGGCTTTTCCTTGCAGGACCAAACTTGAATTAATAGATGGGCTTGATTCTTAGGGTAGGCACTCAAGTTTGACAAGAAAACAGTCCAATTGATGAGGATTGAAAGGAATCCTCCATCTTCTTTGAGCTCCACATCACTTAGGTAGGTATTGCCTTATCTGCACACTCATGACTCTTTTTTTTATGAATAAAAGGCCTGCAACTAGATTAGTGTGGATAGTCTTCAAACCCTTTTGGGTATCCTATACCTCAATGAAGCAAATTCTTATGCAATAGCCCTACTTGCATAGAATGAGTATGAAAACCAAAGACCTATCCTATCAACATGAAAGTGAAAGGGTGGAACTTAATGTAAATGATTTAATGATGTGTTTGAAAGGACCCCTGAGATACCCTAAGTCCCTCATAGACTAGTGCCTTATCCAATGGGCCATAGAGTCAAATACCCTATTGCCAAACATAGCTATGAAACAAGAAAGCAATAAATTCAATGTGTTGATGCCTAACATCAATCACACACCATGACCAAACCTCACTTCAACAACCCACCTTTGTATTCAAGTATGTTATTACCCATCCAAAGGCTTTTAACCCTCCCCTTAGAAGAGACCTATAAATAGATAATGCATTAACCAACATCCACTGGAAGACAAGCATGACATATCTTTGACACCTCAGCTCATACATACATGAAAACTAATCCTAAACTAGTTATCTCTATGAAGAAAACTCTATTGCAGACACATAGGAATTACAATAGAAAAATCAAACATACTTGATGTATTGATCAATGAGTTAAGAATTGAAATGGAGATAGTTTGGTAATAGTAAGAGTACACTGAATCCTCGTACATAAGACAAATCAACTACAATATATATCATATTCTCTGAACCAACAAAGCAAGAAAGAACACCCTATATGCAAAGAAGTGAGAGAGAATCTACAGAAAAAGACCTTTCATGGAACCAAAAAGGAAGCCTTTGGAACCAAGATTTCAGAACCCTTTGCAAAGTCAAAAAAAATAGCCATATATACCACCAGCTACCTTGGAATCCCAAAAGAATTTAGGATGCAAAAAGCTTTGGACAGCTAGGTTTAGGGTTTTCACCCACCAAACCTAATGAAACAGTCAAAAATTTATTACAAGGAATGAAAACCAGTCGGCCAAGCCTAAGAAAGATTTGCACTTATGATAGATCTTTGGGAAAGTACTGCAAATCATGGAATTCTATGTCAATCAGTCCTTTTAGCCGCCTGTAACATGACTTGAGCTAGAAAACCCATCCTTTTACGACACACAACTCTCTACAATTAGTCATGAAACTCTTTGGACCACACTGCAACCACCGGTGCCACCAAACAAATCAAATCTGGCCACTAAAACCATAAATTCCAGTCCTTTCTGTCACTAAGAAACCCTTAGAAATTTGAATTTGAAATTAAACGGCTAATTTCGTAGTGCCAACAGTGAATCGGTGGTCATAATTTAAATCTGGGCCAACTTTAAGTCCTGACCATTAGATCCTTTTATTTCACGAGCCTTTTGTCTTAACTCAATAGATATCCCCGGGTTAACTCCTAGCAAACATGCAACGAGGTATTTCATATTCGCAAAGTGAAATCCTTAACCCATCTTTAACTCCATGACTTAGAGATCAAAGGGAAACAACTAACCCCAACCTTTAGTTAGTGAACTGGCGACCGAAGGGTTTCACCAGTTCTCGGGGTACCTTATCCCTCCGCCATTTTGTTTAGCGACAACATGAATGCTTGTTCGCTGATTCACTAAAACCTTTCGAACCTCACCACTTTATTGCGCGAATGAGTGAAGACCATTGAAATCTATCGGGCTACTAAACAAAATTTTTCAGGACCGCCAAACCTTTAGACCCCTGCCTGGGCTCACTTTTTTGCCACTTGTCATCAAGCCATTCGCTGCTCATGCTCAGTCATCTCTGACACAGGACCCACTGACACATCCAAGAAAGATTCGAGGTCAACAAATGGTGCATGATCTCATGGGGTAGGAATATTCCTTGAGATCATGCATCGACCGTAGATTTAAAAACCTTCACTACAGGCCACACTAACAAGATCCTTCTCAGCAACACACTGACCAATGAGAGAACGCCAACTATGCCAACATGGCAGTGAACCCGTGAACTTTATCACTTCTAAGAAAAGTAAGATCGATGGCTAGTGTAAGATCTCAAACCTCTGACACATCTCATGAGAACTTACACCCATCATCGATCTTCTACAGATGTCAAGACCCTCTAACAAGTCAGAAACTAGGTCCCACTGAGAAATGCCAACATATTGCATCGTGGACCAATAAAAAACTGCCAATTGTGCCTACATGTTATTTTGGACCCACCCTTATCTCTGACATGAACACTTGGAGGATCAGACAGATGGTGCAAGATCTGAAGGGCTCAAAAGATTCTATGCGCTTATATGCCAACCGTCGATCTAGAATCTTAGCCGATAACATAGAGCAGGACCCCACCATGCTGCATAGGATACTCCAATGAATCAGGGACTGCCACATCACATAATCTAGTAGACAGACACATAATTTTTTCGCTCATTCTGACAACTCTGCCAACTCATTATTTCCTGCAGCCAATAAGGAACCACCATGTGTGCTTATGTGGCACTGGACCCACCTGCATTGGAAGGTTACATTATGAAAGAGAATCAATGATCATCATAAGATCGCAAGCCTCTGATAAAACCCTTGTAAACTTACGACAACCACAAACATAGGAAATATTAAGGCATTGAATTAGGAAAAATTAAAGCATCGCCAGGCTTGTAGACTTAGGAAAAATTATCTTGGGAGACTTAGGAAAATCGGCAATTATTAAAAGGGGCCCGAAAACATTAGTCGCAAGATCGAATCACATAACAAAGGTTCACGCAATCATGCGACAAAGGGTTTAACAATTAAGCACATGCATTTTAGAACTTTAAGTGGCTTGAATAAAGTAACATTAAAATAGAACAGGGCCAGGGCAGAGTTAGGGTATTTCATTACAACGGCTAATTTTTTGAATATTTGCTTAGGGTTTCAAAGCTAGAGACACAAAATGACTGCAGGGACCAGAAGAAACAAGCTAAAACCACAAAAAATTTTGCAAGCACTAACAGTGGCTCTGTCTAGGGATGTGTGGCTCTTGCAAGCACAACAAGGATCTAGAATCACTGGTTAAAGTAGACCATCCCACTGGAAAAAGGTACAGAGACCTAAAAAATTGGCAACCAAACCAGAGAAACAAGAAGGGAAACACACAACTGGAAGGAAAAAACTATATAGAGTATACATTTTCACAAAAAATTTGCAGCATCCAACCTCTGTTAGTCTTTGCCTCTGTCAAAAATTTGGTTTTCATTTCTTCCTTCATGAGGCATACCAGATATTTTATTTTCAGTTATTTCACCAAGCGTGTCAACATTTCCAACCAGCCTCTCAGGCAAAACAAAAAAACTATCTTCATAGTGCATGTAAAATTTTTTGGCACTCCCTTCATTTTGCTCACTATGAAGAAAAGACTCATCATACCTATGAACAGTACCATCAGACAAAAACCTATTCTTTTCTATTGATTCATGTATGCTATTAATTGGAAACACAAAAAACTCATACTCTACCTATTGAAAAGCTTCATTCATACCCTGACCTTGCATTTCCATGGGTGCAACCGGCTGGAACTCAGATGAATAATCAAACTCATGTTCCCAAATGTGATTATTACCAAATTCTATAACTATTTCACAACCTTCTAATGAATAGGATGCAACATCATCACTTAAAACTTTATCATAGATGGAAAAAGAAGAACATCTTGATTCAAATGAATCTGAAATCTCCACCTGTCCCTCAAACAAATGATTGACAACTTCATTCAATATACCTTGTTGAACATTATGACAAAAAAGGGGCTGATAATCATCAAACTCTTCATTATATAAAGCATTAGGGAACACTTTAAGTTCACTACCCATTTCAACCTCATGGAGACTTACAACATATGAAGAAAAGTCAGAACAACATGAAGATTCACAGTCATCATCACCTACCAAGCATGTAGTATCCATGATTATGCCCTTCTTATCCAAAAGAGACCCATCAGATAAAACTTTGTTCAAATCTTCATGTTCTGCTTCACTGATATCATAATGAATTATTGTTTCTTTGTCTTCATACCTTGAGGATGAATCACCCTTAGCATCTTCACTGTCCAAATAATGTTCACTTTCATCATCACTTTCTTCTTCCCATGTTGCATCTGACTCATATGAAAACACCACAACCTCACTATCTTCATCACTCCAATTATCAACACTTAAGGACATAACTCCAAGTGCATCATCAAGCCCAAGGTTGTCATCACAAAGTATCCAATCTTTGGTACATATATAATACTCTTCCCACAATGCATTTGACCAACTAGTTGACTCATGAAAACAAAGATCCAAGAATAAACCAATGAACTCAGATTCTGAAAACTCAACATCATTAAGAAGCTCATTATATACATCCCAAAATATGTCATAGAAAAGAGATATGGATAGATCCTTTCTGCATCCTACTTTCAATTTCATCAATGATATGCAATCCCTAAGGATGCCCTGCTCAAGGAAAGCAAGCTCTTCCTCAAGCTTACCCATCAAACTTAATGCAATACTTCCATAAAATTTTGTAGAGATGCAACTAAAAACTTGAAGTATGCAAACCTCTACTCACACCTTATCCTTTTCTTAGTGCTTGATCACTTAATAAGGAAACATCTAGACTTTGAAAAGTACCTGAGAGTTTTGTAGCAAAAGCTTTGTTGACTAGAAGGCAGGACCAAACTTGAATTAATAGATGGGCTTGATTCTCAAGGTAGGCACTGAAGTTTGACAAAAAAATAGTCCAATTGATGAGGATTGAAAGGAATCTTCTTTCTTCTTTGAGCTCCACATCACTCAGGTGGGTATTTCCTTATCTGCACACTCATGACTCCTTTTTGATGAATAAAATGCCTACAAATAGATTAGTGTGGAATAGTCTTCAAACCCTTTTGGGTATCCTATACCCCAATGAAGTAAATTCTTATGCAATATCCCCACTTGCATAGAATGAGTATGAAAACCAGAGACCTACCCTATCAACATGAAAGGGAAAGGGTGGAACTTAATGTAAATGATTTAATGATGAGTTTGAAAGGACCCTTGAGATACCCTAAGTCCCTCATAGACTAGTGCCTTATCCAATGGGCCACAGAGTCAAATACCCTATTGCAAAAGATAGCTATGAAACAAGAAAGAAATAAATTCAATGTGTTGATGCCTAACATCAATCACACACCATGACCAAATGTCACTTCAACAACCCACCTATGTATTCAAGTATGTTATTACCCATCCAAAGGCTTTTAACCCTCCCCTTAGAAGAGACCTATAAACAGATAATACATTAACCAGCATCCACTGGAAGACAAGCATGACATATCTTTGACACCTCAGCTCATACATACATGAAAACTAATCCTAAACTAGTTATCTCTGCAAAGACAACTCTATTGCAGACACATAGGAATTACAATAGAAAAATCAAACATACTTGATGTATTGATCAATGAGTTCAGAATTCAAATGGAGATAGTTTGGTAATAGTAAGAATACACTGAATCCTCATACATAAGACAAATCAACTACAATATATATCATATTCTCTGAACCAACAAAGGAAGAAAGAACACCCTCTATGTAGAGAAGTGAGAGAAAATATGCAGAAAAAGACCTTTCATGGAACCAGAAAGGAAGCCTTAGGAACCAAGATTTCAGAACCCTTTGCAAAGTCAAAAAAAATAGCCATATATACCACTAGCCGCCTTGGAATCCCAAAAGAATTTAGGATGCAACAAGCTTCAGACAGCTAGGGTTAGGGTTTTCACCCACCAAACCTAATGAAGCAGTCAAAAATTTATTACAGGGAATGAAAACCAGTCGGCCAAGCATGAGAAAGATTTACACTTATGATAGATCTCTAGGAAAGTACTACAAATCATGGAATTCTATATCAATCAGTCCTTTTAGCCACTTGTAACATTCCTTCAGCAAGAAAACCCATCCTTTTACGGCACACAACTCTCTTCAATCAGTCATGAAACTCTCTGGACCACACTGCATCCACCGGTGCCACCAAACAAATCAAATCTGGCCACTTAAACCATAAATTCCAGTCCTTTCTGTCACTGAGAAACCCTTAGAAATTTGAATTTGAAATTAAATAGCTAATTTTCATAGCGCCAGTAGTGAATCAGAAGTCATAATTTAAATCTGGGCCAACTTTAAGTCCTAGCCGTCAAATCCTTTTATTTCACGGGCTTTTTGTCTTAACTCAATAGATATCCCTGGGTTAACTCCTAGTGAACATGTGACAAGGCATTTCTTATTCGTGAAGTGAAATCCTTAACCCATCTTTAACTTTGTGACTTAACAATCAAAGGGAAACAATTAACCCCAGCCTTTATTTAGCAAACTCACGATCGAAGGGTTTCACCAGTTCGCGGGATACCTTATCCCTCCGCCATTTTGTTTAGCAACAACATGAATGCTTGTTCGCTGATTCGATAAAACCTTTAAAACCTCACCACTTTATTGCATGAATGAGCGAAGACCATTGAAATCTATCAGGCCGCTAAAAAAATTTATCAGGATCACCAAACCTTTAGACCCCCGCCTTGGCCCACTTTTTTGCCACTTGTCAGCAAGCCATTCACTGCTCATGCTTAGTCATCTCTGACACAAGACCCACTGACACATCCAAGAAAGATTTGAGATCAATGGATGGTGCATGATCTCATGGGGTAGTAATATTCCTTGAGATCATGCGCCGACCGTAGATTTAAAAACCTTCACTGTAGGCCCCACTGACAAGATCCTTCTCAGCAACACACTGACCAATGAGAGAATGCCAACTGTGCCAACATGGCAGTGAACCCAGGAACTTTATCACTTCTAAAAAAAGTAAGATCGATGGCCAGCATAAGAGCTCAAACCTCTAACACATCTCATGAGAACTTACGCTTGTCATTGATCTTCTGCAGATGTCAGGACCCTCTAGAAAGCCGAAAACTAGGTACCACTGAGAATTGCCAGCATATTGCATCGTGGACCAATCAAAAACCACTAACTGTGCCTACATGTTATTTTGGACCCACCCTTATCTTTGACATGAATACCTGGAGGATCAGATGGATGGCACAAGATCTAAAGGGCTCAAAAGATTCTATGCACTTATATGCCAACCGTCGATCTGGAATCTTAGCCGATAACATAGAGCAGGACCCCACCATACTGCATAAGATACTCCAATGAATCATGGACCGCCACATCACAGAATCTGACAGATGGACACACAATTTTTTTGCTTGTTCTGATAACCCTTCCACCTCATTATTTCCTTTGGCCAATAAGGAACCACCATGTGTGCTTATGTGGCAGTGGACCGACCTACATTGGAAGGTTACGTCATGAAAGAGAATCAACAATCGTTGTAAGATCGCAAGCCTCTAACAAAACCCTTGCGAACTTACGACAAATGCAAGATGAAGATGGTGTCAGAGTCGGGCCCAGGAAATGCTAAGCCAAAACATAGGAAATATTAAGGCACCAACTTAGGAAAAATTAAAGCACCGCCGAGCTTTTAGTCTTAGGAAAAATTATCCTGGGAGACTTAGGCAAATTGGCAATTATTAAAAGGGGCCCGAAAACATTATTCGCAAGATCGCATAACATAAAAAAGGTTCACGTGATCATGTGATGAAGGGTTTAACAATTAAGCACATGCATTTTAGAACTTTAAGTGGCTTGAATAAAGTAACATTAAAATAGAATAGGGCCATGACAGACTTAGGGTATTTCATTACAACGGCTAGTTTTTCGAATATTTGCTTAGGGTTTCAAAGCCAGAGACACAAAAATGACTGCAGGGACCAGAAGAAACAAGCTACAGCCACAAAATTTTTTGCAAGCACTAACATATTCAAGCATTCAAAATTCAATTCATCAAGGAGATCCATTGGTAGCCATTGAAGGATTAAAGCTCTATGGAGCCCTATTTCTGAAGATTTGTCCATTCATATCCATTCAAGATTCTTCCAATTCCAAGATCCATTCAAGATTTGTGTTGAAGATCTAAATATAATTGATTTTAGACATCCTACATCCTACAATTCTACATCCATTTGGGGCATCCATACTTTTGGATTCATGGATTTGAATCCTCTATAAGGGTTTCAACATAAGCAAGGTGAATTATTCTATTTACTTTGTTTATTATTGCAATTTCAATTTTATTTCAAGGTTAATTCAAAAACCTAGGTTTGACCAAGTCAAACCCCTCATCCAAACAAAAAAACCATTTTTTCTTGCAGGTGCAGGTGCAGAACAATGAATTACAGAACAGATTTGGATACCCTTTTCGGCAAACTTTCAAGATTCATGAACATAATTTTGGTCGGAGCAGTACAGGTCAAGGTCGACATAAAGGGGCAGAATTGTGCCCCTGTATTTGGGTCAAGGTTGAGCTGGTTTAGAAAAGAGAATGATTTCTAGGTTTTCTCCCTCGGTGTGTTTCTAGGCCAGGGTAGGTTGCAAAATTTCCATAAACTCAGTACAGACACTAGAAAACAACAATTTCCAGATCTGCTACATTTCAAGATAAGTGTTTCATTTTATCCTAATCTTTCTTATTTATTGTTTTACTTTATAATTAAGAAATTAGACTCCCTTTCCCTCTTTATCCATAACTAGTTGATTCCTTTTTATATTGATCATCTCCTTTCAGCTAATCAATTGGGATCTCCTTGTCTTGGATTAGGAAAAAATATAAATCTACAACATTTTCAACACAACCCACAAACAC
Organism: Chamaecyparis obtusa; assembly: GCA_027943335.1. NCBI lineage: Eukaryota > Viridiplantae > Streptophyta > Pinopsida > Cupressales > Cupressaceae > Chamaecyparis > Chamaecyparis obtusa. The sequence goes on along the minus strand of BSBK01007210.1, from coordinate 64,188 downwards.
ATTCAAACACACACACACACACACACACACACACACACACACACACACATCTTACATATTGGTGAACCCGCGATAGACAACTCTTTCTTTTTGGTGTTGGATGCTTTGCCTCTTTTCCTTAAGACTAGCTTAGATTAGTTTTGTTTTATGCTCTTGCATTTTAAAATACAAAAACAAAACAAAAATCTACATACTCATCAAAATACAAAACATTTCTTCCATTTCATTCACTATGAAGATCCTTAAGATGCTTTGGTGTGTGGTTTTTTTCCTCATTATTCTCCTCTTAGCATCTCTTTATAGTACTTATGATGTTTATGACAATATCATCCATTTCATTATGTTTGTCACTCTTTACATTTCACTTGCTTATGCTATTATGAGATTGACTAATACTAGCCTTCCTACTTTCAAAAATTTCATTAAGAATTTGTGTGGCATACTTATTTCTCTTTTGGATTATGTGAAGAATTTGGTAGATGATACACCATTTCCTAATCTTCCTAATCCTAATCCTATCCTTCCTAATCCAATTCCTAATATTCTCATTCCCATTTCTCCATCTACTATTCCTAGTTCTTCCTACACTTATGATGGGGCTCAAACTATGGTTCATGATGCAAATGTGCAAGAATTATTTGATTTACCTTCCCCTTCTTATATGATCCATGATGATATTAAAGAGGAGAGGAAAGAAACTTCTTCTAAACCTATTATTCCACCTTACACAATATTTTCTCATGATCACCATAAACAATCACCTCCTGTAGAAGATTTACAAGATATTTACACTACATGATACAATATGATGGCTAACCAAGGTTATAAGGCTATAGGGCTTGGTGTTAATAAACAAGGTATTAAATATATGGTTCATCTATCCCCTAAAAAAGATATGTGTGGTTTTTGGTTTTCCACTCTCTCAATTTAAGGTGGTTGATTCTAATCGTCTCCCTCCTCTTCATGTTCTTCATCCAACACCTTCCTTAGATTACCCTGATACCCCTCAAGATATGGCTAAGAAGGTGTACTTTAAGTTAACACTAGTACATTTGAGACCTTTTTCCGATGGCTGAACATCTGAATTTAGACAGTATACTATCGATTAAGCGACACCACCCGGTGTTGTAACGTTGCAGTTAGAAAAATTGATGGTTTTGTTAGGCATCGTAATTACAACAACTATGGTCATCACAAAAAGAGGGCACCAACAAAGTGAACCTATTGTCAAACCTATGTGTGGCTGTCGAATTGGGATGCCTATCTGTCACAACAAATACAAATGACGATGACCCATCAGAATATTCTGACGGGTGGCCGTCATTTGTAACTTGTTCACCAATGTCAGAAATGCTCTTAATGCAACAGATATCCATCGAAAGTTTATGATGGATGTTTGTCATTTATGGTTTGTAACGATGACTATGTTGTACATGCGAAAAACATGCATTGGATATTTACGATGGATATTCATCATTTATGGGTTTTTTCTGATAGCGATGCTATTAATGTGACAAATGGATGTCGGATGTTTGCGATGGATAACCATTGCTATTGTGAGGTCATCATAGTTATGATGATAATCAATTTTTTAAAAATATATATATTTTTCGATTCAGAAAGGTGTTCTTGCTGATCTGGTTCTTGCTCATGATTTGGTTATGGATCATTTAGAGATAACTTTACAGTAGAATTGGTAGTGGTTCATGGATTATTAATTCGAGTCTAGGGACTTGGATTTCAAATTGATCCTACCAAATCAAGACTTGTGATAGTGACAGCTCCAGCATAAGAAGCTAGTGCGGTGATCAGAGATGCATTCTTTCTAATGTGTTCATGGGATATATGCAGACCTGATTGCATTCAGATCTGATTTGAGCAACTTCTTGACTTCTTTGGTTTGAATTTGATGTGCTTTGTTCCTATGGAGTGTAGCAGTGACTTAAGTTGGAGTTTGAGTAGACTGTGCATTGATCGGCTTGAAGACAGAATCAAGCTACTCTTTGCATTGTTGTTGAGATCGGGTTGTGATGGATCACTGGGATTGTCTATCATTTTTTCCATAGTTTCAAATGAGTTAGGTGTGATGTCGAGAGAGCGATGTGCAAAACTTGCACATTGGAGATTTGTAGATCACTATGGTATCTGTGATGACTTGGGAGAAGTCTTCTTCTTGGTGAACCAAGCTGAGAGAGTTAGATTATAGAAAGTGGATTGTTTGATGTGACTTATGAGACATTGAATGCCTCTTCATAGTGGGTTTGTGGTGCGGTCTATGGTGTTTCTTTACAACTGGATTCTTGATAGAGATCTCTTGATTTGGTAGCCATTGAGATGGATCGATATATATTTTTTGTACGTGGATTGAGATCTTAAATTATTGAGCTCCTCTTCATTTTGAGAATAGTTTAACATTCTCTACTTAACAGGGCCAACCACGTGAAGGTGGAAGCTCATCTGACCCCTCCTAGGATCCTCTTATGACCCTTTACGACATTTTAAGATCTCTAAGATGTATTCTTAGGGATTGTAAAGGGTTGTAAAGGGTCATAAGGGGTCCTGGGACACAACAACTAAGAAACATAAATGTAGGCATCATGGTCACAATTTTTTTGAAACACAACATAATTGAGTGGTATACCCAGATGATGCAACACAACTACTCCTCCAGTTCCATGTCTACACTCTGTAAACAAAACCCAGAGATAAAGAATAAATCTAGAGAGCACAGGAGGAGAGTGATAATGACCAAAATAAAATAGGGACCTATATTACTTTGGTCGTTCTCGCTCTCCTCTGCTCTCTAAATTTATTTTTTATCTATTGATTTTGTTTACTACAGTGTAAACTTGGAACCAGAGGAGCTATATATAGTTGTGTTGCATCATCTGGGTATACAATTAAATTATGTTGTGTCTCCAAAAAATTGTGATTATGATGCCTACATTTATGTTTGTCATCTGTTGTGATATCTACATTTATGTTTCTCATTTTTTGTGTTTATGTGCATGTTCTTTATGTGTATCTACTAGAAATTCTAAAAAAAAATTCAATATCTACAATAGCCCTCTATTAACCACATTTACGCATATGGTCCCAACAAAGTAGTGCACAAACTACACAAAGAAGACATCACAGAAGTATGATTTCTCCTTTCACCATTGAAGCAATCTTGGCAGCACTAGCTGCCTCTTGAGCCTTGCACAAGTTGCACTCATTTCCTACATCAGGTATAGATGTAGATGGGGTAGATGTAAATGTGGTAATTTTCTTAATCATGTCACTAATTTGTGCATGTCTAAATACTAGTGTCTTTCAAGTGATTTGATTCTTGTCATGCCCACTATAAATGAGAACGGTCTTAACTAGTGAGGTTGTTTAAGCATATAGAGATTAAATAAACTCTTTTAGAATGAAATTTCTCTTAACAAAAGATCAAAGATATATAAGTAGGACATATAAAACAAGGTAAATAAGAGTAGTACATATAAAATAATCATTAGAACATGCCAAACATTTGGCATAATTTTACATTTCATTCATGTCATTGATATTCTTCTTCATCCATCTGATCATCAAGATCATCGTCGTCGACGTAATCATCACCACCACTATTGTCATCATCATCATAACCATTAGCATCATAATCATCATCATCCTCATCATCATCCTCATCATCAATAGCAACATCATCCTCATCAGTAGTAGCATCATCATCATCTTCTTCTTCGACTAGCTGTCGATCGTGATCTAGTTCTACATCATCTTCCACTTCTTCATCTTCCTCAGTATCTTCTTTCATCACATTATACTTTATTGGTCTTTCTCTTGGATCATGTCTAACAAAAAATGACCAACTTGGTTTATGTAGAAACTCTGAGTAAAATACCTTCTCACATTGGCTTGGAAGAACATAGGGCTCTTCTCCAACTGGCTCAAACAACCTTGTATTAATCATTGGAAATCCATTGTCATATTCAATAATAGTTCTATTAGAATCATTTTTATTGAGTTGTAGTCTGTACCATTTCACAACGAAGAGAACTAATTTGAAGGAATTGAAGTCACAGTCAAGTATATCAACCAAAATACCATAGTATCAATTTTGTGACTCTCAAGGATGTAAGTCATTTCTAGATGAAATATTAGTCACCTAAAACACTACACTTATCCCAAAATCACAAGTTCTTTTCGTGTCATCCAAATTTTTGATGCAAAATTTATAACCATTGCAAAACATAGCCTTGTGATTTTTCACCTGCAATAATGTCAAACATGTATAAATTATTGCATCATGAGTTGAAAAACATATGATTGATTAATTAACAAATTTATAAGTACCTGGTGATCTCTTAAACCATATGATAAATCTACTTCCTTTTGTGTAACATTGGGATCTCCATTGGGATGATCTTGTATAACCAATGAAGACACAAATTCCCATGTTAATCTATGACCATCATGTTGACATCGTTCAATCCATGCCGTCATCCAATCTTGATTGTTTACAATAAACAAATGTATTGCATCCCACTCTTTAGCAGCTGTACAAAAGTAAATAGATGACTTACAACAGATTTATTTTGAAGATTAAGAATTAATTTACTACAATAATATCTCATAATTTATTACCTTTCAGTTTCCTAAATCTACCGTTGCCCACCAAGTACTCCCCTTAAATTTTTTTAATTGAGTCAAGATCCCAAATGCAATCTATATCAGTCTTTTCTGCAAGATTAGGAAGATATTGAGTAACGTATACCATCATGTGGTATACCATATATCCCTCAACCATAGAACCCTCGGGATGTTCTCTTTCTCATACCAAACCCTTCAAAAATTTCAAGTGTCTCTCAACCATCCACATTGACCTAGCATGTACAGGTCCATACAATTCAATCTCCTCAACTTGGTGTATGAGGTAGTGTTCTTGTGCATTGAAAAAAGCTGGAGGTAAACAATTTTACATTTCACACATTAATCAAAAAATTCTTTTCTTCCAATATTTTATATCTTCTTTATAGATTTCTTTAGATGACAACCACCTACAAGGGATTCAAGACATAAGTATATAAATATGAAACTTTACAATATATTACTTGTTTGATATTATTGTTTGATATATTGAATGAATATCACTGCTTACCTCATGTATTTTCCAAGATCATATATCACTTGTTTGATATTATTGTCAAAGTTCTCTGGGAGAGATAGGGGTAGCAAATACTGCAACAATTGTCAACTGATCATTTCATACAATGAAAATTGAATGCAATTACACAAATATATTGTAAATAAAAAATACTATGACTTAACTTGATGAAGGTATGCCAATCATGTGTTTTCATCCCTGATGCAAAATCATTTTTCTTTGATATGAGATTGCTTATATCTGTAGCAAATCCTGTAGGAAATCAAATTTTTCGGATCACTTCTTTTATGGCATTACTTTGTTGCTCTGTTAATAACCAAGGAAGAGCACTTGCATTAATCCGGTCTCCATTTCTATTTGATTAAATGAAATTTTTCATTGCATGATTAGAATCATGAATGTCACTACAAATTTTGCCAATTTTTTCTTTGTCATGCCTTCCGTCCAATATTTTCCACAGTGTCCCGGTTACATTCTTTCCAATATGCATAGTATTAAACAAATGCACAATTTATAGATGCTCATAGTAGGGCAGCCTACTAAATTCTCTGGGATAACATTTTAGTCCTTTTGGAAGTTGGTCGGTGATGCCTTCACAACCTTCAAGATCATCAACTACATAATTAGCCAACAAAACACAATCAAAATATATAAATTTCAAATATCGACCATTACATGGAACGATATTACCTTGAATTCTATTATATTCTAACTGCCATATGTGAGGTGTCATTATTCGGTGCTTTGACGTAGTCTCTTCTTTTCCATTGAAAATATGACTTTCTACACTTCAATACTTATGATTTATGGGGAGGAACTACCTATACTCATCAAACACCTATTTTCTTAAACTTTTTGAATGACAGGATTTCATCTTTGGACCACACATTGGACATGAAAATTTTCCCTTTGTTTGAAGACCTACAAGATAACAATAAAATTGGATTAAATATGTATATATTTAGAATTTGAATTATTGCATACAACTAGAATTCACCATAACATACCACAGATATGTGTCAACCCTGGAGCATCATGAATTCTCCACACAAGCATTGCATGGAATTGAAATTCTTTTTGTCCAATTGGTCGGGAGATGTCATACATAGTGAAACCATTCCATAACACTAACAACTCATTGATAAGAGGCACAATATATACATTCATATCTTTCACTTGGTACTTACCTAGTTGAATTAACAATAACATCAGATAATTATTGTGGACATTTCACTCCAAGACTTATGATTACATGTAGATAACAATAAAATACTAAGATACTTGGAACAATCATTGCCAACTTAATGTGCTCCCTCTTTATTGACATCCATAGAGGAAGGTTATTGTTTATAACAAAAATAGGCCACACCGAGTAAACGGATCTCATCTCTCCATGTGGATTGACACCATCCACTGCCAGAGAAAGCTTGAGATTTTGAAGTTCCTCTTTAAAGTGTGGCCACTTTTCCGCTATGTCCATAAATGATGAACCATCTGTAGGAATTCAAATAATGTCATCTTGACTCCTGCCGCATCCATGGTAATCCATAAATTGTGCTAAGCTATTGCACCTGAATAATCATTTCAGACATGGAATAATGGGGATGTGACGAAGAACCTTGCAAGACACCTTTTTTGTCACTTGATCATCTCGATATCTACTCATATGGCATTCAAGGTATCCTATTGCATTTTCATATTCTTTATAATAAATAATATGATCTTTAGGAAAAGCATTTATTGTTTGATACTTCATTCCAATATGTTTCATAGTGGCACATAATTCTAGGTACGAGTGAGGGAGAACATTTGATGGTGGTAACGGAAAGTCACCTATCAATCTGCAACAAATAACATAAGTCATTACTATAAATGATCTTAATGGTACATGTTTCACCTTTTATAGACTGTAATGACATATATGACAAACCTTAGCATACGTAGCATTGCTATGTTTGATAAACTATTCATAACCTTCAAATTCACCAATAACAATACACCAGAGAGAAGAGTAGATTGTGAGCCTTCGTAAAGGGTCATGTCTTCCTTCTCAAATAGAGGTATATCATGGACATCATCAATGTCATCCTCATCATAATCATAATCATCAACAACAATAGTAGCACCAGCAGCACCAATATCAAATGTGTCAATGATCAATGCATTCATACCATCATCTTCAAATGTGTTTTTTGGCACATGATCATCATCTTCCATGGGATCATCCTCTATATTCACATTGGAGAGATCGACCTATATAAAAATGATGATAATCAAACCTACTTCCATGGTTCATATGTATATTAATTTTGAAAATAATGTAACAAATAACTTACCACTGGATTATAATCAAACCCCCCTTCCATGTGACCATTCTCCCTACAATGTCTCTTTGCTATTTTGATTTTGATTCTTCTTGTCTTTAAGCTGTTACAACTCTTGCATGGACAATAACATTTGTCATCGCCTTCTCTTTGAAAGTTAGACAAAAATATAGCGATTGTCTCCCTATTTTGATCGAATTCCCTTGTATTATCTGACATGATCCTTAATTTTTATATCTACAAAACAAATTGGAGATGCCTCCTTTCATTAGCTTCATGTCACATTCTCACAGCTTCTCATTTTCTGACAAATTTCGCCAAAAGCTTTGTACAAAACCAAGGGGTAGTCTCGAGTTAAAACACATTGAGCTGCTACAACTGAATTATAAATCATGAATTCACTATAAAATTAAAACTGAATAGGACCATAAGTAAGACATTTGATGCATTATTACTTCATCATGATGATAAAAATTTCATTCGCTCAAAGCACATAGAAATTCAAAGCAGTAGGATATCTTAATCTTTATGAGCTCAAATTCAAAATAGTAAGTGCATTATGTTATTACTGATCTCCCTCTTTGATCTAATACAATCAATATAACAAATAGAGCAACGACCAATCAAATAGGGACATGAGGTGTTCAAACAGTGAGCTCATAAAACAATATATTTAGTCTTAATAAAATCTTATAAAATAACATATATTGTGTGAAGTGTTTGATCTCTCTTTTTTTTTGTTGTTGTTGATATTCACTATGTGGTACTCCCTGTTTATGATCATTTCATGAGGAAATATATTGATGGCTTGCGGGTTGCAAGCTAAGGCATCATGCATTATTTATGAGCTCACTATTTGAGCACCAACCAATCAAATAGGGACATGAGGTTCTCAAACAGTTAGCTCATAAATAATGCATGATGCCCTAGTTGTAAGTATATATCTCTTCTATAATGATGGAGGTGTGAAAGGTAATGATCAATGAGGTTGCTGTTATTAGATCATAAATTAATACACTTACTATTTTGAATTTGAGATTGGGCATCATGTAATTTTATTGCTGACATTGCATGCTTGCTGCTGTTGTGCACCATATATTATTTTATACACTATTTATTTCATTGAGACTATGAGCTATTGTAGTTGACTATATTCTTTTGGGGTCTGATCTATTGTATTTGTTTCTTTTTACTTTGAATCATTGTTTACAATTACTTTTGATGCAATATTTGTGTGAAGAACAAGAACAAAATGGTGAACGAGTGTATTTGACAAAGATAAACATGACACATTTTATTGGCCTGATTGGGTTGGCCTGGTACCATTTACATGGCCTGGCTAGATGTTAAACAATGAGCTATGAAAAATGCTAGTATTAAACAGTGAGCTCATGAACAATGTATGATGCCCTAGCTTGCAGCCCATGAGCCATCAAGACATTTCCTCATGAAATGATCATAAAAGGGGAGTACCACATAGTGAATATCAACACCAAAACAAATAAAGAGAGATCAAACACTTCAAACAATGCCTTGAAGGTAATAGAAATGATGCGGGCTATCTCTCAAAGCTCCCAAGTAATAAAGCATTCCAAATGAAAAGATGTAAACAATGTTAGTATTAAACCGTGAGCTCATGAACAATGTATGATGCCCTAGCTTGCAGCAGCCAGCAATCCACCAAGAAATTTCCTCATGAAATGATCATAAACATGGAGTACCACATAATGTATTATTTTATTACTAATGTCCATATTTGATGTCCCTATTTGATCTAATAGCATCAATATAACAAACAGAGTACTGACCAATCAAATAGGGACATGAGGTGCTCAAACACTGAGCTCATAAAACAATATATTTAGTCTTAATAAAATCTTATAAAGCAACATATATTGTGTGAAGTGTTTGATCTCTCTTTATTTGTTTTGTTGTTGATATTCACTATGTGGTACTCCCTGTTTATGATCATTTCATGAGGAAATACCTTGATGGCTTGCAGGTTGCAAGCTAGGGCATCATGCATTATTTATGAGCTCATTGTTTGAGCACCGACCAATCAAATAGGGATATGAGGTGGTCAAATAGTGAGCTCATAAACAATGCATGATGCCCTAGTTGTAGGTAGTTATTGTATGTGGTTGAATGTGGACCTCTAATCCAACTACACACGCAACATAGTCATTACTCACACAATTGAATCATGAAAATGAGTATGGATTACTCAATTCAAAATTCATGGTGAGGTGACCTGTTGCCTCCTAATTAACCAGGGTGTTTAATTACTCTCAGATTGGAGAGCCAACAACCATAAGACCGAGTTAATATGGAGGATTTTCAAAAGCTAGAATGATGAGGAAAATGAAACTAATCTAAGAATGAAGATGTAAAATGTAATCTAAGATGAAGTACAGATTTAATCTAAGAGCTTAAAGATGAGAATTAATCTAAAAACATTTAAGAAAACTAATTAGTATGAAAATGCTATTATACTAGAATGAGAAATTACACTAATATGCAATAAAAAGCTTTGAATTTAATTGAGACAAAAATACGCTATAGTTTTGGTACTCTCAAAATTGCTATCCTTTGAATGAGGAAAAGAAGTTCATTAAATAGACAAACCCGAAAGAGGAATGAAGAGTTTCTTGATTCGAAATGGTTGACCCTTCATTCCCAATTGAGACAAAAAAGCATGAATTACTTAATTAAAAGAATGGATTATTGCCACATATGGGGACCTTTCAAATATCTTGAATTATTAATTCAAATAAGAGTGTCCATTCAAATAATCAAGTAATTTATTAATTCCTTTTATGGGTATTAGCTAAAGGGGGTAGATTTTAATTTAATTTAAAGCACTTAGGACTTTAGAATTAAATTAATTTATCATAGGGATTATTTAGGTAATAAAGTCAAAGACTTAGGAATTAATTATAGTGTGAGATTAATGCAAAATTAGGGTTTTTGCAATTGACATCTAGTCAAATAAAGTCAGGTAGGAGAGAGAAAATTGCCTAGCAAAGTAGGACTTCAATGATGTAGAAATTTGAGGAATGCACCAAAATTGATTGAAATTGATAGGTGCCAATTTTGAGGTATTACATTTGCCCCTCTTTGAATTGATGTATGAATATCATGTTGATTCAAAGAATAGTTTGATATGATAGATGAGCGAAGATTTTAGTAGTCTAGGCTAGATTGCCAAGACACTGATCAGCAAGAAGCATGATTCTCTGAAGTCTAAGTTAGATTGTGAAGATGACGGTCCAAAAGAGAACTGAAATAAGGGTTAGATTGCCCCACTACCAATTGATGAAGATTTTAGGACTATCTCAGAATCAGGGTTAGATTGCCCCAATACGAAGATTTATCCTTCGAGACCCAGGTTAGATTGCCCAGATAATGGTCCAAAAGAGATTTCGAGAGCCATCTCCAGAATGAAGCTTGACTCCCAGGAATTAGGGTTAGATTTCCCCAATACCTAAAAGATTTCAAGAACCATCTCCAGAATGAAGCTTGGCGCTTGAGGATCCGAGTTAGATTGCTCAAATACCTAAGAGATAGATGATAAGATAACTAGATGCGAGGCACCGAGATGCCCCTAGCAATGAGAACTGATGATTCAGATCAGACTGATTCAAGAATTGATTTGAAAAGATTCAATGATGCAATCATCCTACCCCCTCGGGAGAGAAATCAAAAGATGACATGTTAGAAGAAGATTGACAGGATCAAAGATCGAAGATCTAGAAGAATTCAGAGTAGATTAAAGAAGGATCAAGGAGGTGCAGAAGTAATTTGGAGCAAGCCAAAGGTCTTGTTGACCAAGTTTGACCATGGTTGACTAGAGTTGACTAGAGTTGAATTTGATGAAAAGAGAAAACATCTCGAGAACATGATGAAAAGATGAGGATCTGGCAGGAAAATGACGCCAGAAGGCTGACTGCATAAGCGTCCGATCCTAAAGGATCTCAAAATTTAAAATGTGATTGCAAGCTATCTAGAAATGTCAAATTTCAATTTCGATCTCAAAAATGGATTTAGAATGGTCGATTTAGCCAAGGGTGTGATTTTTGTGCAAAACGGAGCACTTTTGAAAATTAGGTCAAAAGCTATATAAGGCCCATAGGGGTCACTTTCAATTCATTATTCACTTTGTCTTCTTGTGATTTGAGAGCTCTGAGTGAGATGGAAGGAGTCTCTCTACACACACACCATTTCAAGCACTCCTAATGACACGCCTGGCCACCAGAGTATGACCCACCTATGAGTAGTCAATAATCTTCGTTGCATGTCAATTCATACTGCTTTTGTAGGTCAATTTAGGATAGATCTAGCATAGTTTAGGACCAAGTTCTTCAAGTCTCACATGAGAAAGTAGTTTCCTCATGCTAGCCTAGGTCGCCCCTCGTGAAAAGAAATGGTTTCCTCACATGGGTTAGGGTTTCCTCGCCCAGGCTCTGTTTGAAGTCTCATGCAAAATGATTCCTTGTGTCGGGTGAACTTTCAACTTCTCATTTAAGAAGAGATCCTCTCTCACGCAAGGGAACAGTTTCCTCACGTGGGAATCTACTACAATTTTGTAAGATCCTTGTCAAAATTTTCCAAATTTGCATGAAATCAGCCAAGTAGGGCATTGTAGAGTCATGTCTAGGATAGATGCATTGTTGTAGTTGTTGCTATCTCTTTGAGAAACACCGTATTGAAATACTAATCCAATGTCATCACTTGCTTTGTAGGTTGACCTTCCTGACATTGTGTTCCGATCACACCACCCCGCCATCACCACACTTGTCCAGAGACTTACAGATGTTGAGGGTGCCCACATTGATGGGCTAGGACTAGGATACTTACGTGATATACCTAGCATTCGGGTAAATCACAGTCTCTTGGGTGCACTTGTAGAGCATTTCCATTCGGAGATGAACACTTTTCACTTACCAATGGGTGAGATGATGGTGACTCCTGAAGATATATATCAAATTTTGAGGATCCCATTCCATGGTACTCAGGTGGAGTATGAGGTGCAACCACGAGCTGGTACACTGGCACTAAGGGCCATATTTCATGATGAATTGGTGATGGGTGAGGCTATCTCCTAGGAGGATCTGATTCACAGATATGGTAGTGCTCACCCATTAGCTATTGTTTTGGCTTACTTTTTGAGTTGTTACCTTATTCCCGATCAAGGAAAGCATGGTCTAGAGTGTGACTAGGGATCCATGTTGTAGAGGATGTTGGCTAGACCAATAGTTAGATTTGGATGGGGTGAGTGCACGCTTGCACAAATGTACCACAAGTTTCATGATATCACGTATCGGAATGCAAGGACGATAGTGGAAGGTGTCTTTGTCTTGCAGATCTGGGCCTGGGATCATCTCCCTATTTCCAGACCTATTTTCCATGATACACGATAGTCTCTGGAGCTGTATATATATAGGTATAAAGGTGTCATGACTCAACCCCTTTTGGGTAAGACAAAGCAGTGGTGGGGACAGATCGATGCTATGGGAGCAGTCATCTAGAGGCCATGGGTTGCTATGGAGCCATGGGTTAATGCTCATCAGGAGCTGTCTCACATGTTTGTTTCATGTCCACTGATCAGGCACAATGTTACAGTCATTGAGTAGTTTGTGCTTACATGTGTCATGGGCCAGTTTGGTAGGCAGCAGGATATTTCACAGGAGTACTACCCCTATGCCCGCTTCACCGATGAGGAGAAGAAGGGGTGGCATCCTAGATTAGATCCTATTAGGTGTGCTATTAAGGTGAGAGTACCAGCTGCCAGATGGGACTATATGGTGGATGTCACCAATGTAGGGATGATGCCTGCACACCATGACCACTTCTTAGCACATCTATTCTTGAGGTACACAGATCTCGCAGGCATGGGACAGAGAGCATAGCAGTAGTAGCCTGCATAGGAGGAGCCCACACAACAGCAGTAGTAGATACCCATACAATAGCCTATACAACAACAAGCTACACAATAGGGATGTCAGTAGCAGCAGTAGGTACCACTACAGAGGCCTAGGAAGAGGGCATTGAGGCCTCGGGTAGGACAGGTAGATATCTTGGCTAGATATATGTGGTTGAATACAGGTGTCAGTAGTAGTGGATCTTAGTAGAGGTCTATGAGGTAGAGTATAGGGCACACTTCACATCAGACGCCTCTTGAGAAGGAGGCACAGGTGTAGGAGGATGTTGACATGGAAGATATTCATGCAGGGGTACATACACCACAGCTATGGGAGGCTCTCAAGAAGAGCTAGGAGAGGGTCAAATAGGTACAGAGAGAGAGAGAGAGATGACCATCATACATGAGTCATCATATAGGAGACCCGAGTAGCTGATCGGGATTGGGAGATCAGAGAGCTTTGAGATGAGCTAGTACGAGCATGACTAGAGACAAGATATGAGGCTGCTTAGGCAGCTTACTATTAGGTAGCTTATGTCAGGGTTGTTCTGAATCTATCAGAGCAGGTACCTCACTTTGTTGAGTATGCTAGAGCTCCATAGGCACCACCACCATAGGCACTAGCATAGACACCCCCATAGGCACCCCCTCAAAGACCTATGCCTCCTCCTTAGGCACCAGTACAGGCTCCACCACAATAGGCTCTTCCACCTCCACCTTGTCCAGGTGGCAGTGGATATTTATGTATACATTGTTGTTGTTATAGCCCATTTTTGATACTATGCTCAAGTAGCACCATCTTTTTGTACATGACATTGATCCGTCCATTATATATATGAGATCGACATTTGATATCATTGCACTTGTTTATATATTGCTTGAGATATTTGATGTTTATGAGATATTTCCTATATGACGTAAATGTATGGATTAGATATGAGATGCACATGCTATGAATATGTAAAATGTATGCATATAGATTTATGATAATGCAATATATGGTACTAATTATCTCATGTAGGATTGTAGCAATATATGATAGGTACTAATCAAAAAGATATGTTTGAAGAGAGAGGACCAGACACTTGTGCAACCAAGAGGAACCTGAGACAAAAGATGAGAACCTCTAATGAATAGAAGACAATCAAGAGAGCACCAAACATTGTCTCAATGCAAGCCTAGGACTTGGTTGTTGGACTCACCAAATTATCATCATAGAACCTTTCAGGTATGAACATTCACAAGATGCCATACAACCCTCACTAACATTGCAATCATGAGAATATGAATATGACATAAGTCTTAGATTTGTCAAAATGAGATGTAAGCATTAAGACATAAGAAGTCAGAATGACCTGAACACCTATTCCTTTTGATTTAGCAAGTTAACATAAGCATTAGAGCATAGAGGCTAGAATGACCAAAATGTTGCTTGCATACAGACACACTAGACATGCAGGAGTTTCTTCCTTTTTCTAGGTGAAAGATAAGCATTTCAATGGTGCTCATAGTGACCCTTATGTTCACTTAGGAAGATGAGCATTTGAATTTCACTTGTAGCAGAAAGAAGTCACTCAAAATAGACAATGAGAAGAACCAACCTCACCAAAGTATGCATATAAAAGGAGTCAAGGTATGCATGGCCATCCAATATGAGATGGAGGCTCTTACAGATGGACACCCCTCTTAGATAGATTCTTTGGATCATTGGAACTAAACCAGCAAGTAGAAAGCAAAGAAAAGATCAAAGAAAACAAACAAGCACTCAAAGAAAACAAAGCTCAGCATGCCTCGGAGAACCACAAATCTAGTTCAAGTTCATGTTTAAATGGATTGGAGTAGAATCAGAAATATGACATTCAAAGTCTCAATGGGATAGTGATAGTAGGCAGACACAGTGAGAACCACTGGTGACTTTTGTGAGAGACGAAGTCTCAAGAAGATATCAAGGAACTAAATGAAGTATCAGCAGGCAGATGCAGTGAGAATTGTTGGTGACCGATACGAGAGAGATCCTTAAGGTGAGGAATCTCAGAGATACTAGAAAAATATCAGTAGGTAGACGCAGTGAGAACCACTTGTGACTGATGTAAGGGAGAGATCCTAAAAGAGAGAGGTCAAATGAAAGCTAGGTATCAGTAGGAAGGCATAGTGGGAACCACTGGCGATTGATACACAAGAGATCCTCAAGGAGAGAAATCTCATAAGTAGTTAGGCATCAGCAGGTAGACGCAGTGAGAACCACTGGTGACTGATGCACAAAAGAGTCTCCAAAAGTGATAGGACAATGCCTCTTAGACAAGGCAGGTGCCCCCAAGTGTTACCAGTTCCAATCCATGAAGAGTCAAGAAAAATCTCGAAGAAATACTGAAGGTGAAGCATGAGCTAGCAAACCAAAGCAGGAAATAGACTAAAGCAAGAAACAAAGGAAGCAACTAAAGTAGGAAAACAAACTAAAGCAGGAATGCGAGGAAACTAAAGTAGGGAACTAAGATCCAAGCGACACTGAGATGAGATATAGCTTCAGGAAACAAGAGGTGTCTGTTTACCAGGTTTTCACCATCTTGGCAGATATTCTATTTTTGCTGCCATGACGCCTATTTACCAGGCTTTCATCAATGGCACATTTTTCTTCTTTTTCAATTTTTTGTACTTTTCTCTTTTTTCTTTTTTTTTTGGATTTTTTGAATCTCATTTTTTTGTATTTTTTCATTTTTTTATTTTTTTTTTTTTGTATTTTTTTAAATTTTCTATTTTTTTAAGTATCATCAAGGTGCCTGTTTACCAAGTTTTCACCAGGATAATAGATACATCAAAGCACCCGTTTGCCAGGTTTTCACTAAGATGATCATTTTTTCAAGACATTTTGCAATTTTTAGGATTTTTGGCAATATATCATTTTTAGGATCAATAAGTATGTACATGAGCACATAGAGAATTTCTTAGTTGTAGAACTTCTTCAGATGAAGAGCATTGATCGGCTCTTTGAGTTTCTCTCCTTCAATGGTGAAGAGTTGAGAAGCACCAGATCCAAATGTTGCAGTAACAATGTACGGACCAAGCCAGTTTGGTTCAAACTTCCCTTTCTGGACCCGCTGCTACTGCTTCTTAGGGTTTTCTTTGAGGACGAGATCACCCACTTGGAATTCCCTTTGTCTAAATTTCTTATTGTAAGCTTTTGACATTCTCTTTTGGTATGCTCGAAGATGATCGAATGCCACCTTCTGACGTTCATCCAATAACTCTAGCTCTTGTAGCCAGGATATTCTAATGTCTTCATTAGTGACGAGGCTCTTCAAAGAGACTCACAATGTAGGAATCTTGACCTCAATAGGCAATACTTCTTCTGCTCCATAAACTAATGCAAAGGGTGTGGCCCTCGTTGGTGTTTGAATGCTTGTTCTATAGGCCCATAAAGCTGGATTAATCCAGAGGTGCCAATCTCTACCAGATTTATGAACTATTATGTGCAAGATTTTGAGAATTATCTTATTAGAAGCTTCTGCTTGTCCATTACCCTAAGGATAATAGATAGATGACCAATGTTGAATGATCCTAAATTTGATGCATAAGTCTGTCAGGTCTTTATTTTTGAATTGTCCCCCATTGTCAATGATAATAGATGAGGGCACACCATATCTAGAGATGATATAGTCCAGTATAAACATAGCCACAGACTTGCCATCAGCTACAGTCAGAGGTACCACCTCAACCCACTTAGTAAAGTAATCTATAGCTGTGATGATAAAATTATGTCCTCTTGAAGAAGATGGGTTAATTTTTCCTACCAAGTCAAAGGCCCATTGCTGAAATGGCCAAAAATTGATAAAAGGAATAAGCTCTTTAGCAGGAGCATGGATCAGATTCCTGTGATATTGGCACTGCTTGCAAGTCTTGGCATATTGAACAACTTCTTTCTCCATATCTGGCCAGTAGTAACCAACTCTAATAAGTTTACAAGCTAACATCAGACCACTTGAATGAGAGCCACAGATACCTTCATGTACCTCAGCTAGTGCACATTTTGACTCATCGGGTTCTAGACACCTAAGGAGGGTACCGTCTAGACCCCGTCTATATAGGTCATTTTCTATGATGACATACCATGAAGCATTACGAATGAGGTGACATTTCTCATTTTGGGTGTAAGTATCTGGAATGATTTGGTCACAGAGGTAGGAATAGATATGGTGTTAGTGGGATGAGTCATGTCCAATGACTGAATAGATCATCCTAGATTTAGGAATGTCATAGGTTTGGTAGCATAATGTCTCCACCAGGAATTCATGTCTAAAGTCATTTTCTGGCATCTGTAACATTGAGGCAAGAGTGGCCATAGCATCAGCTACCTTATTGTATTATCTTGGAATTTGCTGGAAGGAAATGTGTGCAAAATACAGCTTGAGATCATCCACCATTCATTTGTAAGGCACTAACTTGTCATATTTTGTTTGATAGACATCATTAACTTGGTTGATGATTAACTGAAAGTATCCAAAGACCTTGAGCTCATCCACGTGCCATTTAATGGCTATCTTCATACCATTAATGAGAGCTTCATATTTAGCTATGTTGTTTGTGCAGGGAAACAACATCTTATAAGCTTTTGGAAATGAGTATCTTTGAGGTGTTATAAACAGAATGTCTGCACCTGATCCTTGCTGAGTGAATGATCCATCAAAGAACATGCTCCAAGACTGATGTGTGAGAAGCATGATGGATTCATCTGGGAATTCAATGTTCAAAGGCTGGTCCTTTAATAACTTTTCTTTCCACATACTCAATGTCAAATTCACTGAGTATCATGACCCATTTTGCTAATCTACTCATGAGGGAAGCCTTGCTTAGTAAGCACTTTAGTGGATCATTTTTTGCAATAAGCCTCATAGTATGAGCCAACATATAATGTCATAGTTTCTATAAAGCAAACACTACAACTAGACAAGCTTTTTCAATGACTGAATAGTTCATCTCATAAGAGACCAATGTTCTACTGATATAATAAATTGCTCTCTCTTTGTTGTTCTGATCTTCTTGAGCTAGGAGAGCACCCAAAGATGTGCTTGTGGCTAAGATATACAGTATAAGTGGCTTCCTATGAATAGGAGGCATCAAAATTGGTGGATTAGCAAGATACTATTTTATTTGAGTGAGTCCCTTGTCGTATTCATCATTCCATTCATATGTCACACCTTTATGCAGAGTTTTAGTAAATGGTTGTGATTTGTCAGCCAACTATGAAATGAAGCACCAAATAGCTTGTAGCCTTCCCTAAAGTCCTCTCATCTGACTTATATTCTTAGGTGGAGGCATTTCCATAATAGCTTGCACTTTTTTAGGATCAACCTCTATGCCCTTAGCTGAAATAATGTAACCCAAGAGTTTTTTAGAAGTGACACCGAATGCACATTTCTTTGGATTAAGTCTTAGACTAAATTGTTCCATGCGGTCAAGAATGGAACCCAAATCTGCAAGGTGAGTTCTTCGCTGCATACTTTTAGCTAAGGTGTCATCCACATAGTCCTCCATAGTTGTGTGCATCATATCATGAAAATGGTAGTGACAACTCTCTGATATGTTGCTCCAGTGTTCTTAATCCCAAAAGGCATGACATTCTAGAAAAAGGTGCCCCAGGCACATGTGAAAGTGGTCTTTTCTTGATCCTTTGGTGCAATTTTTATTTGATTATAGCCAGAGAAGCCATCTATAATAGAATACATCTCATAGCTTGTTGTCATGTCCACTATCATGTCAATATTAGGCAATGGGAAGTCATCTTTTGGACATGCCTTATTGAGATCCTAGAAGTGTATGCACACATGAATGGATTTATCATGTTTGGTGACTAGAACAATGTTTGAAATCCATTCAGCACAATCAATTTCTCTTATGAAGCCAACTTTAAGGAGCTTCTCTAGTTCAGCTTTAACCAAAAGTACCACATGAGGGTGCATCTTTTGAAGCTTTTGTTTGATAGGTTTGACACTTGGTGCAATGGACAGATGATGCATGATCAGATTGGGATCTAATCCAGGCATATCAGAGTAGGTCCATGCAAAGTTTATTTTCTTGCTTTGAAAGAAGCTAGTGAACTCTTCCTTTTCTTTTGCAAATAATGACTGTGCTAGATGTATTATTTTCGGAGTAGCCTTTGTACCCAAATTCACTGGTTGTGTCGGCTCAATCAAAACTGATGATCTCTCTTGAAAATGGCTTGGGAGAGTATCAAGTATCTCATCCTTGGGCACCTCAGAGAGGTTTTCACCCACGGATACATCTTTTATTTTTACTATTTTTGGCTCTGATACTGCCACAATGTGGTTTTCACCATCAGAGCATCTATTTTTTCTTCTTTTGATTTTTTGACTAAGATACTTGATATCTACTTCTATCATGTTGACACTGCTTTCGCTGGTGGAGGACATTATAGATTCAATAGCATGGAGGTAATAGGCTAGAGTTTAATCATTCTAGAATGTTAGGACTTCATTGGACGAGGAGGGGGAGTTCCAGTCAATGAGATCACGATGGCAAAGTGAAAGAGTAGTAGTGGTTGGTTCAATTGCGTTCATGGTATAACCATCAAAAGCATTGATGAGCAAGTCAAGACCTAGAGCGATTTCATCCAAAGGAGCATTTGAATCCCTACGAGAACCTATGTCAAAAGTAGAGGACAAGTTGACATTGATGGCATCTAATTCATGCATCCTAATGCTAGACCCTTCACCTACTTCAAGGAGTCTTTCATATACATGAATAGTATCTATGTCTACATCAAAAGTAGCACCAGACAAAGAGTCAAACTCATATTCATGTGAGTCAGTACTTGATGTGGGAATTCCATTAGCACTAGTAGCATCATCAAACTCATTACCATCTTTTGTGGCATTAACAACTTGTTGAAGTTGTTCTTGTTCAAGCCTCTTTTGAAAATTTGGAGGTCTATATCGTTCACCTGTAAAATGGGGATCATCATTCAATGTTTCTTTCCATTTCTCATATGTGAATTGATGCACTGAAGAGGTTTCATAAGAATTAGTATTGGTATCAGTATCAGTCTCTACCATATGGACAGTTATGATACACTCATCAGGTTCTTCAAAGAACACAGCAAGATCCAGAGGTATGGGATAAGGAAAGATGTCTTCATTAGAGCTAGCCTCTAGATTTACCTCTGGTATAGTATCTTCAGATTCTAACTCAGGTTCAGGTTTAGGTTCAGGTGTTGACACAAATTTATTTGTCCCTAAATTAAAGTGAGTCTTTTTAAAGCCTAAGCCAATAGTGTCTTTTGTGGGGTGACCTGTAGCTTCAATAGGTTTCAGCAAACCATTACCATTCATCCCTATAGGACCACTCCCCTTGTATCCAAAATGTTTCATGATCTTGAAGCCTTCAATATAGGGCTCTTGTTCTAAATCTGGAGAAGGAGTAGTCATCTCAGATATTTATTTCCCTTTATAGATCCAAGCTGTGATAGCTCTTTCTTCTTCCTCATCCTCTAAAGGTGTTGTAGCCTTGACAAAGGCACCATCATAAACTATCTAGGGAGAGCTAGCAGCAGATTTTTTATTCTCAGAAGGTCTCCCATAAGAATGTGGAGATAGAGGTAGAGCAGCTAGTGATAGCACAGGTTCAATTCGATACTCTCCCATGCCTATATCCTTAAGTTTCAAAGTTTGTTCCATCTCTTTAAGCTTAGCATCATAGAACTCAATGGATTCTCTATTAGTTGGAACCAAACTATCTATAGATTGTGCAAGGGTATTGCAAGAGTAGTTGGTATTAGTAGGAACAATGACTTCTGCACCATGGAAATGAAACTTGATGTATTGATGGTAAGTAGCTGGAACAGCTTGCATCTCATGAATCCATGGTCTACCCAACAAGATGTTGTACACAAGAGGAATATAAAGGACTTGAAAAGTAACATCTCTCTCAATAGGTCCTACGCAAATAGGTAGCACAACTAAGCCTTGGGATTTATGTTCTTCTTCATCATAAGCCTTAATAGTAATCTTCTTGCAAGAATCTACACAATCCTCATCATAACCTAGCTGGGTAAGCAACTTAGCAGAATATATATTGAGACTAGCACCATTGTCTATAAGAACATGATGGACACATTTGGGACCTATCATGACCTCTATATGCAAGAGAGCATTATGTGGATGGCTCAAAGAGTGATCATCTTCTTTAGAGAACGACAAATAGTGAGGCAAGGTTAAATGACCCACCATAGATTGGAACTGATTGAGATCAAGATCTTTGGGGATGTTTTCCTCGGCAAGGGCTTTATCCAAAATCTACTTGTGAGCAGGTGAGATCTTCAATAACTCAAAAATGGTAATCTAAGCATTGGTTCACTGGAGCTGATCTAAAATGCTATAACTAGCGGTGCTAGGCGTAGGGGTCGATTTCAAGGCTTTCTTGGTAGGACCGACAACAGTCTTATCCACAAGTTGTTTCAGAGAAAACTTGTCTACAGTTTGTTTTGAAGGATCCTTATCCACAATTTTTTTTGGGGGATCGGGACCTTTCAAAACAACTCTTCCACATGATCAAGTAACAACATTAGCACAATCTTGAGTTTGTTTAGATTCAGATGAACGAGATGTGGAACTACGCAAGATGAAAGGAGTCCTAGGTTTGGGAGCATCATCACTCCCCTTGGAAGTGATCACATCACAATACTCAACTCCAACAGGTTCAATCATGTTGATAACATTATCATTAGTAGTGCATGTGTAATTAACCTTGCCATTGTTATTCTTGGCTATGGAAGACTCACCTTTCTCATGAGGGAAAGGATCCTTAAACACCTGATGATCAAAATCCTTATTATGGTTTTCCACAAGGATATCACCGTTATCAATGAGATCTTGAGCCTTATGCTTCAGCTGAAGACAAGTAGATGTCTTATGACCAATGTTTTGATGAAAGTCACAATATGCATTGTCATTCCACCAATGAGGTCTTGGTTGCAGGTCATAAGGACACTTTTCCAAAGGAGTGAGGACCTGATTCTATACAAGAGTTTTATAGACCACATCAAGACGCTCTCCCAAAGAGGTGAATTCATGTTTGGGTCTAGAGGCCCAAGGTTTGTTCTTAGAAAATCTTGAATTTTGCTGATTATCTGTTGTGGTCTTTTCAACAGCCTTAGCTGCTTGTATACTAGAAGTAAGATTAAAGATAGGCTTTGAAGGCTTGGTGGTGACATTATCAACCACTCCATCATTTACAATGTCTCTATTCTTGTTGACATTCTTTCCTTTATCCTTGTTTGTGAAGAATCCTTGTTTATTGTCCTTATTCAAAGTTAATTAACCTTTCTTAACCAAAAAGGCTTCTATCCTCATAGCCTATTTGATCATGTTGTCAAAAGTCAAAGGACCTTGTAGTTGCACTTGATATCCAAAGTTTGGGAGAAGATTTTCCAAAAAGATATCAAGTTTCTCAGATTCAGGCAATTTACGAGGATACTTCGTGCAAATTTGTCTCCATCTTTGGAGAATAGACAAGAAAGACTCTCCCTATCGTTGTTTCAAGTTACACAAGTCACAGATGTTGACAGGGTGTTGAATGTTGTGATAATAATGCTGAAGGTAAAGATTAGCGATCTCATCAAAAGTCTTAATTCCAGGGTGTAATCTGCAAAACCATTCCATAGCTAGTCCACCTAGGCTACATGGAAAGAGTCTCATAAGATAAGTTTGATCGTGCATAAATTCCATAGACAAGGCACCAAACTCCCTTAGATGATCTTGGGGATCAGTTGTACCCATGTACTTGTCATATTTGGGTAGCTCTACTCCTTTTGGAAAAGGAGGCATGCGAATACTTTTGTCAAAAGGAAAAGGGCATATACTATCCATTGTGAATTGTTGTGTGGGCTTATCCTTGTCCTTTGCAAGTTGACTAATCTAATCTTGCATATTTTGAATCATCTTTTGTAGCTTGGTGGTTTCAGTTTCTTCCTCTTTAGCTACAATAGTTTCAACTTGGAAATTTGAGGGTAACTTGGCCCCTTGTTAAGCTAACTCAAGATTGTATTTCTCCTTATCCTCTAGGAGAAGGATCTCCATCATTTTGATAAGACTCTTATTAGCTTTGTCAGCGTCTATATCATGTTGAGTTATCACATCATTTTTGTTCCCAAGGATCTCATAAACGCTTGGAATCTAATCTTCTTGCTGATCATCTTAGTTTTGATCGAATGGAGGAGGGCAATAGAAATATGCGGGTTGTCGATCACCTTGAGGTTTTTTTTGAGATTGATCATCATTGTGGGACTCATTTTGGTCATGTTGAGATTGACCATGAGGTTGCTCATTCTGAGGTTGAGCATGACGTGGGTCATTAGAGGATTGACCATGATACTGATTTTTTTGAGATTGGTCATAAGTTTGATTGTACTTGCCTGGTTGGAAGTCAAAAGGATCTCTCATCTTTTCAGCGTAAGTTTGTGCAGCAATTGAGGCCTCAATAAAGTGACATGAATGATGTCGAAAGGGCACAACTAAGGTAACTTTTGGTGAATGAAATGGATCAAAATATTTAACAAATTTAGGTGTGAAGATATCATGATCAGTATCAATAGATTCAATAATAGGAGCAGTACGAGGAAGTGGTCTTCCAAAGTCACAAAACAATGAATTATCTTGGAAGAATGAGTTGTCTTGTTCTTGGAATGGGAAACCAAGTTGTGTTTCAAATAATGGATTAAAGAACTCTTGGAACACTAGAGGTGATGGTTGAGATGGACTATCTTTCAAAGTACTCAATGAAGAACTTGAGGATCCCTCACAAAGTTCAGATTTCACAACAGATTCAAGATGATCTATTTCTTGATTATGAGGTTTACTCCTACCTTGACCAATACTCTGAATAGGGAAAGTCTTGCCACTTTGAGTCATGACAGTCATAGATGAAGATGTGATGAGAGAAGACTCAGGATAATGCTAGACTCTGTCTCTAAGATAATGAAAAGGAGATAAATGGCTAGAATAGCCAAGATCCGACATGGACTTGGTACAAATTGTCAAAAGAGGTGGATAGAACAGCCGAGTTAAGACTATCTCAACGTGAGGTACAAAAGTATAAAGATATAAGATGAACAAATGAGAGACAAAATGAGTCAAAGAAATAATTGATCGATTCTTAGTTTGATACACTCAGTTTCTAATAGTGAACGATAGGAAAATAGGAAAATAGACCTCAGACAAAAAGTAGATCAGGAAAAAGTTTGACTAGTCAACGGGAATTTAGTCTCTATTTTTTAAATCTGGGTACAGGTTCAAGTGAGAAAACAACAAGTCACACGAGAAAACACCAAGCTTCACGTGAGATGATGAAAGTTTGTGCGAGGAAACACTCTAAAAAGTGAAACTTTGCACGGGAAAGATCCAAAGTTTGACAGTTCAACATAATTTTCGAGGTAAAAGTTGAATTCTGAGATACAACCTGAATTGATGTCTAATAGAAAATCTAGTTTCCTAACAGGTTTGCAGAATAATTTAATCAACAATCTCATTTTGAGGTTTCAAGCATTCGTTTAAAGACACAAAGGTTTAGATCAAGCAGTTGTGACACAAGAAGTAGTCATTAACAAACCTATCAAGGACAAAACAACTTGATAGCATCAGGGGAGTCTTTGTTTGATCATGATTGGACAATGTTTAAGACTTGATAACAAACACATAGCTATCCCTACCAAAAAAATGGTGAGAAGACAAAACCTTTTCCCCACTGCTTATGCGCATACGTACACCTCACACAGTCATGTCACCCCCTAGAGGGCACCCATGTTTTTGGTGTTTCCAAGGACTCAATATTATATGTTCAAAGGTTACCCTTTTGGTAGGGGCCAGTGTCATATACAACTTTCAAGCATCCAGGTGTATGCCTATGGTGGGAATCTATGGGAGAGATTCTTCCCCCTCCTTGAGTAAAGATTATGACTCCTTTCAGAGGTGAACCTGGTAGGAAACTAACTAGGGAGAGTTTTTAGTGGGCTTCCATTCACACTAACCTTTAGTGCCCCAAATATAGGGTTGAGGCTTCATAGCCACACCAACACTTGAAAGTCATACACCCTCGCAAGTAGGGTTAGGAGCGGTGCCGTTCAGTACAACAGACAAGGCCTTCTCAAGATGATAGTCAAAATCATGAGAAGGAAGTTAACATGGTTTTGGAGTCCTTAGAATCAACAAAACATTCTTTATTATAGTGAGGTGGAATCACTGGCGATAGGTGCGTACTCACTTGGGTCATTCCTGGAGGTTCAATTTTGGTAGGCCCTCTAAAGGTGACACAACTTGGCTTAGATCTGAGGATTTGATTTTTTGTTTCTCTCAAAGAAAGAAGAGCATACTTCTCTACCTCATCAGTTCACCCAAACATGCAAAATAGATTCATCACCGAGTTAGTTTCACTCCACCAAATCTACAAGCTTTTGGGTTTCTAGTTCTCTCAAAGAGAGAAGAGCATGATCCCCTGGCAAGAAGAAGTGCTAAAGATTCACTACCTTTCTCCCCTTCCCCAAGTATCTATCATTCTAGCAACATCTGGGTCTCAGTTTCATCCATGGGAATCACTTCCACATAATGAAGAGCCTATTCCCCTACTTTGCTATCAGGATCCTTACAAAATTTTAAGGGAGCCCTAATTAGACTATGTGAATGAAAGAAAGAAAATAAGCACAATGTTTTATGAGATCTTCGACTATCGTCCTACAATCAAACCATTAGTATGTTTTATGTTCTTTGACAAACGTCCTACAAAAAATTGTTATGCTGTGGAAAGAACAGAGAAATGGAAATTAACAGCAAACAAAAACTATTAGAAATCTGGAATAGAAAACACTGAGACTGAAATTTTTTTTAAAAACTAGAGTCAAATCTCACGCGAGGAAGTACTCCACAGCGCATGATAAAACATAGGGTGTTGCCCGAAGATAGTGAAATTTCATGCGAGAGAGTGCTACTGATAGCGAAACTTCATGCGGTATGCTCTGGATTCTCGCGTGAGAATCTACACACAGGAAAGTACAAATGCACGCCAAAGCTCAAATTTCCTATTAGAAAAATCAAGAATGAGGCCAGAAATTGATCTTTTCTACCCCACGGTGGGTGACAAAATGTATGTGGTTGAACATGGACCTCTAATCCAACTACACACGCAACATAGTAATTACTCACACAATCGAATCATGAAAATGAGTATGGATTACTCAATTCAAAAGTCATGTTGAAGCGACCTGTTGCCTCCTAATTAATTGGGGTGTTTAATTACTCTCAGATTGGAGAACCAACAACCATCAGACTGAGTTAATATGGAGGATTTTCAAAACATAGAATGATGAGCAAAATGAGACTAATCTAAGAATGAAGATGTAAAATGTAATCTAAGATGAAGTGCAAATTTAATCTAAGAGCTTAAAGATGAGAATTAATCTAAAAATATTTAAGAAAACTAATTAGTATGAAAATGCTATTATACTAGAATGAGAAATTACACTAATATGCAATAAAAAGCTTTGAATTTAATTGAGACAAAAAAATGCTATAGTTTTGGTACTCTCAAAATTGCTATCCTTTGAATGAGGAAAAGAAGTTCATTAAATAGACAAACCCAGAAGAGGAATGAAGAGTTTCTTTATTCGAAACCGTTGACCCTTCATTCCCAATTGAGATAAAAAAGCATGAATTACTTAATCAAAAAAATGGATTATTGCCACATATGGGGACCTTTCGAATATCTTGAATTATTAATTCAAATAAGAGTGTCCATTCCAATAATCAAGTAATTTATTAATTCATTTTAGGGGTATTAGCTAAAGGGGGTAGATTTTAATTTAATTTAAAGCACTTAGGACTTTAGAATTAAATTAATTTATCATAGCGATTATTTAGGTAATAAAGTCAAAGACTTAGGAATTAATTATAGTGTGAGATTAATGAAAATTAGGGTTTTTGCAATTGACATCTAGTCAAATAAAGTCAGGTAGGAGAGAGAAAATTGCCTATCAAAGTAGGACTTTGATGATGCAGGAATTTGAGGAATGCACCAAAATTGATTGAAATTGATAGGTGCCAATTTTGGAGTATTACAGTTATCTCATCTATAATGATGGAGGAGTGAAAGGTAATGATCAAAGAGGTTGCTTCTATTAGATCATACATTAATACACTTACTGTTTTGAATTTGAGCTTGGGCATCATGCAATATTATTGTTGTCATTGCATGCTTGTTGTTGTTGTGCACCATATATTTTGTTATACACTATTTATTTCATTGAGACTATGAGCTATTGTAGTTGACTATATTCTTTTGGGGTCTGATCTATTGTAGTTGTTTCTTTTTTCTTTGAATCATTGTTTACAATTACTTTTGATGCAATATTTGTGTGAAGAACAAGAACAAAATGGTGAACGAGTGTATTTGACAAAGATAAACATGACAATTTTGTTGGGTTAATTGGGTTGGCCTAGTACCATTTACATGGCCTAGCCAGCTATTAAACAATGAGCTCATGAACAATGTATGATGCCCTATCTTGCAGCCTGCGAGCCATCAACACATTTCCTCATGAAATGATCATAAACAGGGAGTGCCACATAGTGAATATTAACACCAAAACAAATAAATAGAGATCAAACACTTCACAAAATGCCTTGAAGGTAATAGAAATGATGCCCTAGCTCTCAAAGCTCACAAGTCATAAAGCATTCTAAATGAAAACATGTAAACACTGCCAGTATTAAATAGTGAGCTCATGAACAATGTATGATGCCCTAGCTTGCAGCAACCCATGAGCCACGAACACATTTCCTCATGAAATGATCATAAATAGGGAGTACCACATAGTGTATTAATTTATTACTAATGTCGCTATTTGATCTAATAGCATCAATATAACAAACAGAGAACCGACCAATCAAATAGGGACATGAGGTGCTCAAATAGTGAGCTCATCAAACAATATATTTAGTCTTAATAAAATATTATAAAGCAACATATATTGTGTGAAGTGTTTGATCTCTCTTTATTTGTTTTTTTTTTTATATTCACTATGTGGTACTCCACGTTTATGATCAAATAGACAAAGCTTGAATGCCTACCTCAAGTGTCAGTTCCCTCTTCCCACGCAGTGCTGGCCTCTTCATGCACACCAAACTCAAATGCCCTCTTCGCACCAGGAAAAAGTGCAGTGTGCTCTTCACGGAAGCTCTTCAAATTCACAATTTACAAATGAGACTTTCTTTTTCTTTTTCTTTTTTTTTTATAACCAAATGGGTGTTGCAATTTATGAGCTCACTGTTTGAACACTGGCTAGTGCAGGAGCACACCTAGGCTTACCTCCATGCTTAGTTGTTTTGGTTTTTACTTGACTCTAGCCAAGTCAGGAAGAGTAGAGTAGTTTGTTTTAAGAACTTAGAAGGTCATTACAATGTAGGCTAGGTGAGTTAGTCATTAGGACTAAGGTCACACAAATAGCCAATGTTAGTAGTCTTTAATTCTTAGTGTTAGTAGTTTGGGATAGAGTCTTCAATGTGTCATAGGCACATAAATGGTGTCAATGGATGTCATAGAGATGCTATAAGGTCATTAAATGTGTTGGTTCCTCAGAATATAGAAATGATAGAGGTCCTAAGAAGTAGGATCAAGGCATAGAGAAAGATGCCAAATGTTTTTAAGAAGTTGTCATGACAACATTTGCAATAATTGCAAATGTTGAATGCAACTTAGTTACTTTGGATTCTCTTAAGAATAGGAGGTGGGAGATTGGCCAACAGGATCTAGAATGGTTGAAATGGTATCTTATGTTTAGGAAGGCTCAAATCTCAAGGATAGTTATGCATTGTAATAGTTTTTGAGTATTGAATACAGCTCTGCAACACTATTTCAGTGAATACCCTAAGATTTTGTGTTGATAGTGCCTTAAAATGGATTGAAAGTATTGATATAGTGGATGATTAGTGTTCTTTGATAAGTTGTAAGAGTTTTTCATTTAGGAATTAAGTTATTTTGAGAAGTTCTATTGTTCTGTTTAAATTATTTTTGTTTTAGAGTTCCCACTAGTCCCGTTTTGACCACACTGTGCTTTCATGGCTCCCCCATGAAATCTAACCATGGGAAACACCTAAGGATAGATGGAAATGCTAGGGGATTCATTAGTGTACATATTTTTAGGATTAGGGGTTGTGAAAGTTTGAAGAGCTATTTTTACCATTAGGCCCTAGGCAAGCAGACAGAGCCCGGTTAGAGGTCTAGGAATGAAAGTTTGAAGATTTCTTGCAAGGTAGAAAGGTGTTGTACAACATAGGTATAGTTTCATGAATTTTTTCATCATACCTTGACATATTATGAGGATTGGGTTCATGCCAATCACTTAGGTCAAGTTTTGAGCAAGATTCATCTAGGATATAGTCAGTCCTAGAAAATAGGTCAATTAACCCTGTTTGTCCTAGTTTGTAGGAAGGAGGTGTACAGAGGCTACGATGACCTTAAACTTGTAGAATCTTTAGTAAGAGCCAAAATGGTATCCAAATCCCCAATTGGTTTTGCAGGTTGTTTGAAGAATTTTGGAAAGAAAGGACAAAAGCCTCTACAAAAGGCTACAAGAAAATTAGGCCTAATTAGGCCATTTCAAGGTGGAACCTTAAACCCGGTCGAAAAGGGCTTGAAGAGCCAATAAAATGGACTCAAATGAAAACATTGGGAATGTTTTCATGATGGACACCCCTAAAATGAAGAATGAAGTTTCTCATAAGGTAGCACTTAGAGCTTTCTAAGTGAGGGAGAAGAATTGTACTATCTATAAGGTGTTAGTCTTTCAAGGTGAAGCACAAAGGTTAAGAACTCTTAGAGAAGAGTTAGGATTATGTTCTATCCTTAGTAATGGTTTGGGGAACTAATTACTAGATGAGTGACTACAAAACCCTAGTTTGCATTATTAGATGATCTTGTTTAATTTGTGTTCATTTCATGCAAAGATACATGTAAAGGAAAAGAAATTTTTGCATCTAAAGATTACATGTATATATATGAAAAATAAGTTGTATATACTATACAAGGAAAATAATTTTTAGAAGAAAATGCAAGAATACAGGCAGACATAAGAGGATGAACACAAATAATAAGGGTGCCAGACATTGCCTGAAGTGATGAATTTTTTACCCGGGTATGAATCTAGTGTGCCCCTGTGTGATCTAGAACCTGCAAAGAAAAGAGAGATGGGGGTTCGATAAAAAATATCTAAGAAATGAATGACATCCTATTACTTATCCTCATCTATAATTATGCATGTGCATAGTCAAGCCATACAATTCTGAAAGAAAAACCAAGCTCACTGTCTCAATGAAATAAACAATGTATAAAACAATATATGGCGCACAACAACAACAAGCATGCAATGACAACAATAACATTGCCTAATGCCCGAGCATAAATTCAAAATAGAAAGTGTGTTAATGTATGATCTAATAGTAGCAACCTCATTGATCATTACCTTTCACTCCTCCATCATTATAGAAGAGATAACTACCCACAACTATATTTCATAATTCCTCCTTTGAAGTATATATATATCAAGTATAATTATGAGTTTACATCATATATTTAGTCTTAATAAAATCTTATAAAATAACATAAAACTAACCCAAAATACTTTGTCTTAATAAAATCTTAATAAAACAATATATTTAGTCTTAATAAAATAATACACTTACTATTTTGAATTTGAGCTCAGGCATCATGCATTGTTTATGAGCTCACTATTTGATTACCAGCCAATCAAATAGGGACATGAGGTGCTCAAAAAGTGACCTCAGAAACAATGCATGATGCCCTAGCTTGCAGCCTGCAAGCCATCAAGACATTTCCTCATGAAATGATCATAAACGAGGAGTACCACATAGTGGATATCAACAAAAAAACAAATAAAGAGAGATCAAACACTTCACACAATGCCTTGAAGGTAATATAAATGATATCCAAGCTCTCAAAGCTCACAGGTCATCAAGCATTCCAAATGAAAAGATGTAAACAATGCCAGTATTAAACAGTGAGCTCATGAACAATGTATGATGCCCTAGCTTGCAACCCATGAGCCATCAAGATATTTCCTCATGAAATGATCATAAATGGGGTGTACCACATAGTGAATATCAACACCAAAACAAATAAAGAGAGATCAAATGCTTCACACAATATATGTTGTTTTATAAGATTTTATTAAGACTAAATATATTGTTTTATGAGTTCACTGTTTGAGCACCTCGTGTCCCTATTTGATTGGTCGATGCTCTATTTGTTATATTGATGCTATTAGAACAAATAAGGACATTAGTAATAAAATAGGGACATCAGTAATAAAATAATACACTTACTATTTTGAAATTGAGCTCATAAAGATTAAATTTCAAAAGAATATGAATGAATGCAAACATACATAAGTAGATGAACATAAATAATGAAGGTACCAAACATTGCCTAAAGTAATGAAGTGTTGACCCAGGCTTCAATCCAGTATGCTCTTGTATGATCCAAAACCTGCAAGGAAGGAGAAGATGGGGTTAGATCCAAAGGATCTAAGCAATGCCTGACACCCTATTACTGATCTTCATCTACAATTATGCATGTGCATAGTCAAGCCATACACTTCTAAAAAAAACTATGAGCTACAGAACATGGATAAGTGTTAATGTGATTCAAAAGCTATTATGCAAGATTATTTAATTATTGAGATAAGGATATCTTAATTCTACAAGAATAAATGTTTTGAGAAAAATTTGAATTTTATTTTGACAATAACATGAGGAGTGATATATTTCAATGTTTAGCAAGATTTCAGACCACACAGTGTTCGTAGATTACGTTCAATGCGTTATTTATGCTTGTATTGGTGGGAAAACTCTTGAAAATTTGCAAAAGAGATTGAATTCAACCATGTTGTTTACATGACACGTGTAGTTTACCTCCAGCCTAAATCAATGTTGCATACAAATCTGCGGATGTTGCATGGTATGAAGCCTCACTGAAGCTTTAAAATGATAAGCATTATGATGTTGAGGTATGGTGTGGTAAGAACAAGTATAGTTTCTCGTAGGCTACTATTGGTATAGTTTTTTTTTTCAATAGTTGCAGAATCCAGCTTCTCCTATACTTACACATATGTATACATTTTGGGCTTGGCTTTAATGTCATGTAAATTTGAGTGAAATGGTAATAATATTTAAGAGCAACAAGTATGACATTTTAAACAAGTATGCATATACATTATATAACATGAGGAGTGATATATTTTAATGGCAACACTTAATGAGAAGGATTCTTATATAATAGGAGTGATATATTTTAATAGCAGTAGACATAGAAATTGCAGTGAAACTCTGTAATTTATTATTGTAAGTGGACATAGAAATTACAGTGTAAGTAGTAGGATGATTGTTCATGAACTCACTATTTAATATCTGGCTAGGCCATGTAAATGGTACCAGGCCAACCCAATCAGCCCAATAAAATGTGTCATGTTTATATTTGTCAAATACACTAGTTCACCATTTTGTTCTTGTTCTTCACACAAATATTGCATCAAAAGTAATTGTAAACAATGATTCAAAGAAAAAAGAAACTACAATAGATCAGACCCAAAAGGAATATAGTCAACTACAACAACTCACAGTCTCAATGAAATGAGTAGTGTATAAAACAATATATGGTGCACAACAACAACATGCATGCAATGACAATAATAACATTGTATGATAAAATTCAATACTTTTAGTTTTTATTCAAATCTATTCGAAACTCCTATCATCTCATTGTCCAATAGTTAAACTAACCTATGACTTAAAAGGAAGAATTATGAAATATAGTTGTAGGTAGTTATCTCTTCTATAATGATGGAGGAGTCAAAGGTAATGATCAATGAGGTTGCTACTATTAGATCGTACATTAATAAACTTATTGTTTTGACAACAATAACATTGCATGATGCCACAGCTCAAATTCAAAATCGTAAGTGTATTATTTTATTACCGATGTCCCTATTTGATCTAATAGCATCAAAATAACAAATAGAGCACTGACCAATCAAATAGGGACATGAGGTGCTCAAATAGTAAGCTCATAAACAATGCATGATGCCCTAGCTTGCAGCCCGTGAGCCATCAAGATATTTCCTCATGAAATGATCATAAACGGGGAGTACCACATAGTGAATATCAATAATAAAACAAATAAAGAGAGATTGAACACTTCACACAATGCCTTGAAGGTGATAGAAATGATGCCCTAGCTCTCGAAGCTCGTGGGTCATCGAGCATTCCAAATGCAAAGATGTAAACAATTCCATTATTAACATTCATATTTTTACATTAAATCATCAAATGTCATCAAAATGAAATTGAGTTAATGAGAAGACAAAGCTCGAATGCCTACCTCAAGTCATGGATGCCATATAAAGATCAAATGCAAAGGATCTATGTTATAAAATTTCATGCCAAATTTCAAAGCATGAAATTTTATAACTGTACATATATTTTCTTCGAGTCCCCCACATTGTAAACTCAATGCTAAGGAGAAAAAAGTATGATGTCAAATAGTATAAAATTTCATGCCTTGAAATTTTATAACATAGTTCCTTCGTAACTTCCATATGAAGAGCAGTGGAAGGTGGCAACTTTCCCATTTTACCATAGTTAGGGCCCTCTTTTACCATGCTTTATGAGCTTTATGTTTTTGTTTTAAGTGAAGACAAAGATTATCTTAATTTGTTATCTTTAAATTTTATTCATTTTATGATTTTAAAAATTGAAATAAAAAATATAAACTTTTAAGAAACTTTTACATATTTTCATCAAATGACCCAAAAACATCAAGAATCATGATATATGGTCGCTAATAGCCAACTTTCAAAAGAATATGAATGAATGCAAACATACATAAGTGGATGAACATAAATAATGAAGGTACCAGACATTGCTTGAAGTAATGAAGTGTTGACCCGGGGTTCAATCTAGTATGCTCTTGTATGATCCAAAACCTGCAAGGAAGAAAAAGATGGGGTTAGATCCAAAGGATCTAAGCAAAGCCTGGCACCCTATTACTGATCCTTATCTACAATTAGGCATGTGCAATGTGAATAAAAACTAAGAGTATGAATTTTATCATGCAATGTTATTGTTGTCATTGCATGCTTGCTGTTGTTGTGCACCATATATTATTTTATACAGTGTTTATTTCATTGTGACTATGAGCTATTGTAGTTGATTGTATTCTTTTGGGGTCTGATCTATTGTAGTTGTTTCTTTTTTCTTTGAATCATTGTTTACAATTACTTTTGATGCAATATTTGTGTGAAGAACAAGAACAAAATGGTGAACGAGTGTATTTGACAAAGATAAACATGACACATTTTGTTAGGCTGATTGGGTTGGCCTGGTACCATTTACATGGCCTAGCTAGATATTAAATAGTGAGCTCATGAACAACGCCAGTATTAAACAGTGAGCTCATCAACAATGTATGATGCCCTAGATTGCAGCCCACGAGCCATCAAGATATTTCCTCATGGAATGATCATAAACAGGGAGTACCACATAGTGAATATCAACACCAAAACAAATATAGAGAGATCAAATACTTTACACAATGCCTTGAAGGTAATAGAAATGATGCCCTAGCTCTCAAAGCTCGTAGGTCATCAAACATTCCAAATGAAAAGATGTAAACAATGGTAGTATTAAACAGTGAGCTCATGAACAATGTATCATGCCCTATCTTGCAGCCCATGAGCCATCAAGACATTTCCTCGTGAAATGATCATAAACGGGGAGTACCACATAGTTAATATCAATAGCAAAACAAATAAAGAGAAATCAAACACTTCACACAATGCCTTGAAGGTAATAGCAATGATGCCCTATCTCTCAAACCTCGTGGGTCATCAAGCATTCCAAATGAAAAGATGTAAACAATGTCAGTATTCAATAGTGAGCTCATAAATAATGTATGATGCCCTAGCTTGTAGTCCATGAGCCATCAAGATATTTCCTCATGAAATGATCATAAATAGGGAGTACCACATAGTGAATATCAACAAAAAAATAAAGATCAAACACTTCACACAATGCCTTGAAGGTAATAGAAACGATGCCCTAGCTCTCAAAGCTCACGGGTCATCGAGCATTCCAAATGCTAAGATGTAAACAATGCCACTATTAACAATGCTAAGATGTAAAAAATGCCAGTGAAATTGATTTAATGAGGAGACAAAGCTCGAGTGCCTACCTCAAGTGCCAGTTCCCTCTTCTGCTGTTAAACTGCTTTTAAAATGCTTATGACTAGTCCCATTAACATGATGTTAATGCTCCTCTTGTCCCTTTGTTCCTTGGGGTAGCACCCTCTTGCTGCTTTTTTTCTATCAAAAACATGCCCTAGGTAGCCACCTACATAAATAAGCCTAGGCATATCCAAGATTTCCATTTAAGTACTAGCTAGAGACATTCTATGAATTCATTCATAGTATATGAGTTGTTTCTTTGATTTAATTTCTCATTTATTCAACTTTGAGTCTAGTATGTATCTCACATGTTATAACCACGTACAATGTATAATATATCACCTAAGACATATGGCTTACTCTAGAAGATAATTTATGTCATCCACATACAAAAAACATGTCCTACTAGACTATGGTAATAAGATTAGACCATTAAACATGACTTCATCCATTGCGTATGAGGGGTTTCTTTGATAAATTTCTATGTCATGCTTGGAGCAATATGATTCTCCCACATGATAACTATGCACAATGTATAATATCACCTATAATAGATGGCCCATTAAAGAATGCTCAAAGGGTCCCACCACATATTCCACACCTTTACCATGTAGAGACCATATTTTTCCATAGTTGGCCATCTATTAATAGATAGATAAATAGCATATATGCACTAAAATATTCCCTAGTCACCTACATTAATAATCATTAACCAATTAAGAGAGGAATGCAAGCATACACAAAAGTAATCAAATATTTAAAAATACATAAATAAGTATTAGGGACACTAATAATATCTAATAATAGGCCCTACAAAGTTGTGTACTAATATGTTTATCTTTAGAATCCTATACAAATGAGAACCAATATGTGAAACTATTGAACGGTAATTACAAAATCATGAGCTAAATTCACCTTAAAATGTGGTTCCCAAATACTGAGTTGAATTGACAAACTAAAACTATCATATTTTTCCACTTTTAATAAGTAGATCACAATCCACACACCAACTTGGGCATTATATGTTTCTTTATGACCTCTATTCAAGGATGTCTAATGATTTCTTAAAACATGCATTTTATATTGCTTAACAATTGTAACTCCATTTTACAACTCTTATCCATGTAATATAATATATTTTTAACACTTCCAATATAAGAAGCTCAACTTTTAAGGCCATAATATTTTTATCTAGGAGAGTGTTGAGGCTTGAAGCCTATTTTTCAAAATATAGATCTTAAGAAATTTAGACAACAAGAATCCATAAATGGGATTTTAGAATTTATTTTTCTCAAAAATTAACTCTTTATCTTTCATAGTTTGAAAACTATGTTTTTTATATACTTAAAAAACCAGGAGAAAAGTTGTGAGAAATATGAAAAATTAATCACTATGAAGGGTAATCAAACCCCTTGAGGATCCGAGTCCCAACTCTCCATTTAGAATAAAACCTTAGGTAAAATTATCCTATAAGATTAATTAAATTATTTAAGGAAACAAGTGTTTAACCAACCAAACTAATCAATTAAATTATTTAGTTCTTAGAAAATGAAATTACATTTCACAAAGAACTTCTAGATATCTTTGTGAACTATTTTTCTAGGACGTGTGCATGAGTGTATGTTGATAATGTGACACATAAGTGTTTTATACATATAAGTAGTGGAAACTAATACTAGAATGTATAGAATGAAATTTACTTCATCCTAGAAACTAAATGTGATGAAAAGATAGAATGCAAGGATGTACTAGGCATAACTAAAGCAATGATAAGGATAAAACAAAATAAGAAAACATTATCGAGAGCCATTTAATGAAGCTCTAGTACAAGTATTTTCCTTCCTAGCTGGGATGTACACACAAAAGACTAGGATAAAATATTGGAGGTAATTGTGTTTAGAGGATTTCCCCTGTCAAAACCCCAGTTTTGTATTTACACCTCTACAGACAACCTATAAACAAGATTGTAGATAACATATATAGCAAGGAATAAATTGATATACTAAAATAGAGACAATGTATTAAATACAAAACCCATTAGTTTCCCTCCTTTGAATCTAGAAGAGATGGGGCTTGATGGAATAGGAAATGAAAATGATCTTCAAGTTAAAAAGAGCTTCACTAGATATAAATAGAAGATGGAGAGATAGTGGAGTTTTTAGTCAAAGAAAAATAGTAATGGTGGACTGATATGTTGGTGTAAATATTCAAGAATTGTAGAAAATGAAAGTATAATCTAGACCTATCAGTCAAGGAATTAGGCATGATGGGTGGAAACAATGGTTTACAAGTTAATGATTAAGGTCAAGGATTGAAACTATCTTTAATCTAGCTAAAGAGAATCTGAGGTGACATAAAATCACATGGGATGCAATTTACCATATTGAGTTTGAGACACTATTCCTAACATTTTCTAACTTAATGAACACTTTGTAGGAACATAGTGGGTACCATCACCTATGAAATAAATTTTAAGGTTTGAGAGGCATATAGAATCATGTCACCACCTCAAATTTTCCAAGATCACTTTCTTTATCAATGTATTTTTCATTATATATAAAGTGCCAACTTTCTCTACTGTCAAACCCCAAAACCCCCCCCCCCATCTTGTATGTTTTCATGTGAAAAAAATGTTAATAGAAATTAATATTCTCTCTCCTCACCCGAAAGGTGTTGAAAAGTAGGTAGTTATTTTAATATTTTTAATTACAATTATAAAAAATGAATTACTTATAGGTACCTCATAAATATCGAAAGGATCTCTTCACTACATCCCAATGTACTCATCTACAATTGTCCATGAAATGGCCATTGAATCTAAAGTTACTTGGGTGAATTGTATTCTCATAAAAGCATAACATACATTCCTAATAATGTTAATATTAGGAACTCTATCCATATGCTCCATATCACTAGAAGAACTTCGACAACATGCTCAACTTATAACTTAGTTTTAACTTATCAAGGTATTGAAATAAGAAACCTATAAGGAAAACCTTTGATTCATAGGAATACAAATTTTAAAATTATCGTATGCTTGAATGATAGAAAAAACACACCCCAAATTTCAAAGCTAATACATGGGATTGGCATTATATAATCCACTCAAGATGAAATTGGGAATCATGTTTTGGGACATGTATAAATAATTAAGGGATAAATTAATTTATCACAACATAAAATTGTAATGATCATTTATCTAGATTTAGGTATTCTGATCTAGTAGATAGGATTAAATATGTCCATCGAAATTGATTTTAGTTTTCTACTCACAAAATTATGAATCTTGATCTAAGAAAGGGTTACATGTACTATAAAATTAATATTACATATTCTATTCATATATAAATGGATAAATCTTTTAGAATAATTCATATTAAGGATTTTGAAGGACATATAGATCTACTCTTACTTTATGACTAGAATAATTAAGGATAATGTTGTTTTAGTCATTATTAATGCCTCTCAAGGGAAAAAACATGTTAGAGGGACATCCCTCAAACCAAGGGAGATAATTATTATTTTTAAATAGAGTATATATAATTTCATTTCTTAAAATTGGAAACATTTCCTTTAATAGCATATCTAATATGTTTCACTACACTCCTACTTTATCTATTCCTTTAATATCATGATTGCTCTCAAAATTTTCTAATGTTTCAAAACTAGGAAAAGTTTATAAATATAACTATATATTGTCCAAATGTAAAATGTGAGTGACAAGTGTCAATTGTCCTTATGAGATGTGGCTTATCATTTGGTATAAATAAAAAATTATAGGGTATCATAAAGGGGTCAATTTTTTCATTAAATAATATGTCGCAGATAGACATGTATTATTCAATAGATTGGTTGGTAGAGTTATTTAATATTTAATTTATCTCAATTATTTTTATATAATCTATTTTATAGTTATTATAATTTATGAGCATATGTTTGTTGTGCTTATTACCGATTCTTACTAGTCTATATTTTTTAACATATTTCTTAATATTTTAACCTAACACATGGGATAAGTAATATATACAAAGAACTTGCTAGGTGTGAATGATATTTTAGAAAAATAATTTGAAGATCAATAACTTAAGTAGTGCACGATCAACCTTATTATACTAAATCATTGCAAAACTAGACAACCAATAGGCAAATTCTATACATATATTTATTCATGATTCTTGCAATAGGATGACACCAATCTACAAAGCTTTAACAAAATCTTTCATGTTTGATAATAAATCTATTTGATGAATAAATAATTTTATTTTTAATTCATGATAAACCTAAGGGTTTAGGGATTACGATTGTAATTTTTTTCCTCTAAATATATACATTCATACTTCATTAACACCCCATGCTATACAATTTCTAAGGTTTACTTATAATGATAATGGCTAAAAAATAGTTATTTAGTAACTAATAAAGCTTGATTTAGATTATTTCTTAAAATCTTGGTCTAAATTCATGCGTCTATCATGTAAAATATCATTTTTATTTTTTAGGATAGCCTCTTGACTGTTGTGAGTATTGAAGTGAAATAGATATAGTCGAATCTCATCATTTGCTCTTTTACTCAACATCTTACTCTATTTTTCTTCAATTCTAACAAATATCCCTAGAGATTTCAAGCAAAATCCTTCAATAGGAGTTTCAAAAGAAACTAGTCACTAAAAAGAGGAAAAACTCAAATAGAGACTATGACACACTTGGGAATTATAATTTGGGCCTATTATAGTTCCATTATGGATCATTAATTTGACCCATGGTAGTAGTAAATGTGCTATGCTTTGTGATTCCAAATTTTCCCATCTATGGTGATCAAGGATGAGTATTGTATGTGTTATTTTTCTCTTCTTCAAATTTGCACAAGTACTCACCATTACACATTCCAAACTCCACTTTATTTATAAATGTAGTCCAAGTTATCTAACTACAATTTAGACTGCAAATTGACTTCTCTACACTAAAACTTCAATTACACTTCATAAGGAAATTTAGATAGTTCTCTACATGTCACTTCCAAATTCATCATGCTTATTTTAAAAGACTTTTATTGAATTTGTGTTGATGTGTCTTTAATAAATTTACAAAGAATCTTATTGAATTTGTATTGATGTATCTTTAACAAATTTTGTATGATATATTAATCCTAAATATTAGTTATATAAAAAATCTTTTATATGACTATCATTCTATATAAAAATAGAAAATAGATAAAACAAGCCAGAATCCTTTAACACTAGAATGACTTTAATATGCTAGTATTTCAAACATCATTAATGATACATTTTAGCATGTATTTTTATTTATGTGTGGCATTGTTTTACATATTGAATTACTTTATATATTTTCTTGTCTACCATGTATTTTGAGGGTATATTAATTGTGTTTGTAATAGTTTTCATAACATTTAAATCTACTAATAGTAACTCCAGCAGAGGATTATTGGTACTTATTATTCCCCCCAAACATGAATAGTTTAAGAACAAAAGCCTACAACAATAAAGTATCAGTCAAGGGGGGGGTTTGAATTAGAGTATCTAAAAATTTACAACAAGGAAATAAATTGCAATAAACCACTTAACAGAGAAATGATTCAATAATGACAATGGATCATAATCAAAATTATCAAAGTACTAAAGAAACAACCAATTTTAATTTGAAAGAGCTAACTATACTTTGCTAGTAGAATTCATCAAAGTGAACACACAGACTAGGAATTAAGAATATTGCAGAAAACAAGAGATATTCTAGGCTATAAAAATGGAGAGAGTATTAGAGAAATGTACCAAAACAAAATTAAGACAATTAACAAGATGACACAAGATTTGTGACGATTGGAAAAACCCTAGGCATAAAATCCACTCCAAACTGCAATTTCTATTAATCCAAAATGAGCACCAACTCAATTACATTTGTTTAACACCACCTACTGCAAGGAGCACCAACCCTTGTTTCAATATTTTACAATGAAACTAGTAATCATGAACTTACAAATTTTGTAATCATGAACTCACTAGTTTCTGATCTTTGCCAATGTTTAATAGAATCCCACCAAAATCAGAGAAAAAACCACCGAATTCCTCTTTGTCTCAAAACTGATCATCAAGGTAAAAAAAACCAAAAAGAAGTATCCAATGAAGATAACAGTTATCTGAAACTTCATGGTGGTGGCTATCTTTCTAGGGTTTGAAAACATAATGACCAAACCAAGTTACAAATGGCCAAATGATGGTATCATTCGCTTTAACCATGTTTTATGAAATTTGAAATCCAAAAACCATAATGAAATAAGTTTGGCATCCATGATAACTATGATGAAACCACAATATGCATGGATCATAAATCTACCCACAGACATACTCATTGTTAACCATGTTTGAGTAAAAGAGGGCGCATAAAGAATATACTAAGTGTCCATCATAAAGTGTTGTCCACCATTTTGAGCATGTGATTCATTTTAACTACCAAGCATCAAATATACAAGGGCCCATACAGTAAAGTTCCACATAGGAAATGAAATATACTGTGCCAATTTTCTTTGTCATTAAGGACAAACAAGGTGGTGACGAAGTCAACAAACTCCCCATTTGTCATTGATGACAAAAACAAATCATCGTCATCCTTGACCAAGAGGTCAGATGCCGATCAGGAAAAATATAAAAACAAATCACCTGTACCATTCATTGTTATGATGTAACAGTTAAAGAGTATGAACATGATTATCCCTGTTACAAAACAAATATCATCAGAAGTAACTATCCAAGAGTATCAACGAACTATACCTGTTACAAAAACAAATATCACTGTTTGATTGACCATAATCCAACTAATCATTGTCAGCCAATAAAAATGATAGCACTATCATCAAACACCTGTGCTTTTTAAATCGTGATAACCAAGATACCATTATTAAAAAAAACTGTCAAAGTCCTTCCTGAAAACCTTAACCAAGAAGATATCATGATCATAAAAAAACTCTCAAATTCATGCGTGAAAAACTTGAATCACGGTGATCATGTGTAAGTCTACCTGAATGAAAACATTAACCAAGAATGTATAATGATCAATTTGTTTTTTCAAAGTCCTACCTAAAAAACGTAAATCATACTGATCCTGTGCAAGTCCACCTGAATCACACTAAACCCGTGAAATAAAAGATATTCAATATTTCAATTGCCTCCCCCTTTTTGTCTCAAGGAAAA
This sequence comes from Chamaecyparis obtusa, assembly GCA_027943335.1. Lineage (NCBI taxonomy): Eukaryota > Viridiplantae > Streptophyta > Pinopsida > Cupressales > Cupressaceae > Chamaecyparis > Chamaecyparis obtusa. The sequence continues at coordinate 21,299 of BSBK01007210.1, read as the reverse complement.
AGGGTGAAAGTAAAACATGACCAAGAACCATACTGCAAAATATAGAAACATTTATCTAAGAGAAGTCACTTAGACAGAGTAAGTGGAGAGCTAAGCTCCCCCATAACCTGGAAGCAATCTTAAGAAAGAAGAGGTTGAGAGTTAACTTCCAATCGATCTTTTAATCATTCAAATATCTTGTTAGGCAAGGCCTTAGTAAAAATATCAGCAACTTGAGCTTGTGAGGGCACATGGATGAGTTGAATCCCAGTTACAGAGACCTTTTAATGAAGAAAACTAAATTTAATAGCAACATGTTTGGTTTGAGAGTTCATGACTAGATTTTTGGACAACTGTATGGCACTGGTATTGTCACAAAAAATTGGCATGGGTTTAGAAACTATAATCCTCATATCAGCAAGTTGATAAGACATCCAGAGGAACTATGTACAACATGTAGTAGCATCAATGTATTCATATTCTGTAGTAGATAGGGTGACATAATATTTCTTTTTACTATTCCAAGCAACAAGATGATCACCTAAAAAGAAAGAAACACCACTAGTACTTCATTTATCATCTATGCAAACACCCCAATCAGCATCAATGTGTCCTACAAGAGTGAAATCATTATGAGAAGGATACCATAATTCATAGTCTAAGGTACCTTGAAGATACTTAAAAATTCTTTTAACAACATTCAAGTGTGATTATCTAGGTGCAACTTGATATCGAGAAACCAAACATACCGCCTGCATCAAATTGGGCCTTGAAGCAATTAATTAAATAAGGATACCTATCATGGATCTATATTCAAATTGATTCACAATTGGATAATCATCAATTTTGACCAATTTGCAACCATTTTCCATGGGTGTACTAACGGGATTGCAATCAGCCTTCCGAAAAATTTTAAGCATCTCTTTGGTATACGTGACCTGAGAGATAAACAAACCTTGATCAAGCTGAGATACTTAAATACCCAGAAATAAGTTCAATGGACCCAACAAAGACATTTCAAATTTAGATTCTATTATTATTGAAAATTGTTTGGCTAATGAATCATTAGTTGAACCAAAAATGATATCATCAACATAGATCTCAATAAGCAATATATCACCACTCTTAGACTTTGTATATAAGGTGTTGTCTACTCCACCTCTAATGAAACCATTAGTTGTTAAATGAGCATCTAGCCTAGGATACCAAGCTCTAGGAGCTTGTTTTAGGCCATAAAGAGCATTTTTCAACCTGTAAACATAATCTATTTCATCTACTATTTGAAATTCTTTAGGTTGTTCTATATAAAATTCTTCATCAAGATAACCATTTAAAAACATTGTTTTTACATCTATTTTATAAACAATAATTTTTTTATAAGAAGCATAAGATAGAAAGATTCTAATTGACTCTAACCTAGTTATTGGTGCAAAAGTCTCACCAAAATCAATACCTTCCTACTCAGGATAACCTTTACACACAAACCATGCTTTGTTTCTAGTGACTTTACCAAATTCATCAAGCTTATTCCTATAAACCCATTTACATCCAATGACATTTTTATCATTAGGTATAGGAATAAGTTCCCATGTTTTATTTTTTTCAATTTGATTGATTTCATCTTTCATAAAATGTAGCCAACATTCATCTAATAAAGCTTTTGAAACAACTTTAGGTTCAAAATCAGTTACTAGACAATAATGTTTGGCCATTTGAGCTTGTTCATCTTGTTTACCTTTCCTTCTAGTTAATATGTCAGCATATTTGCCACCAATAATAAAGGTTTGAGGATCATGTCTTTTAGGTATAATCCTGGAGGGTGTTTTAGAGGCATCCATTTTAGAACTTGAATTAATTTCTTATGAATTGATGTTTGCAGATGCTATTTCAGGAACAACAGACTTAGAATCAATAGATTTGGAAGCTTGATCAAGTGTCAAAATAGGTTCCTCTTCAACATCTTGCACATGAATATATCATCCAAAAACATATGTTAATCAAATGTAACATTTATAGATTGAGAAGTAATTTCACTCATGTCGAGCTGAGGCAGATTTGCATGAGTTTTAATAACGCGTCGCCTCCACACGCTTTAAGGGCCCCCTTCCCCAAATCTTGTAATCATTTAAAAAAACCTACTTTTAGAAAGAGCTCTGTTGAAGTTAGAAATAAGGCAAGCAATAATTTTCGGTTGGACCAGAGGTTTACCAGAGCTATCACAAAAGCCATGGTTGGAAAAAGGCTAAGAAGGGAGTCGGAGGGTGACAGTGAGAAATGGAAGAAGCGAATGAAAGTCTGGAACGCCTTACAGAAAGGGGATGTCACCACTTTTATTGAACGACTCCATGGCTGGAGGAAGGACATCACCAAAATGTTCGTCAATACCTGGAAGGATGGGACGGTGGAGATTGAAGGAAAGCCATTCACCATCATGGAGGAGGTAATATCAATGGTCACTGGCATTCCCATCACCGAGAAAAAATTCTACAGAGAACAAAAACTTTCTGACATTGCTATCAAAAAATTTGCTAGGGATGACAAGGAGATGAACACCATTGTCAAAGTGGGCACCTACTATCTTCTCGGGAGCTTGAAGATGCTCTAGCAGGATGTTTTGAAGGCCCTCATCTTCTATATCACCCTCGATACCAGGATTGACAGAATCCACACCTATCATTTCATCGTGCTAAATCATTTTAGGCATGGTTTTAAGATTTCCATTTTGTATTATCTCTTCTCTTCTATGAACAAGAATATCATTGGTTTTAGAGATAAGAAAATTGCTAACCCCACCCTGCATGAAGGATTACTTCTATTGTTATATGTCTTCAAAACCCAAATCATGGACAAGAAAATTGGGGATAGCAAGGCTATCAGCGAGTACTCTGGGTCAGATTATATTCCTTCGGGCACATCTGTGGGCAATCCTTCAGATGATAGTGAGTAAGTTAAATTCAAGAAATAGAACAAGGGTTCCCCATCCAAGAAGTACCCCCTAAAAGCCATCAAAATTAAAAAAAACCCTCTAAAAAAAGGATAGGAAGGAGGTTAACTCGGAGGAAGAGTACAATGACAAGGAGGAAGAAATGGATATGGAAGAAGATGTGGGTAATCCCAATTTGGAATCTATTGTCATGCAGGAACATGACAAGGATGAAATCCCCAAATCAATGCAGGACCTCTTTGGCCGCCTGTCGGTTGATCTTACTATCAGTGAGGAAAAAACCCTTCCTCCTTAGTCCCCTACAGGCACTAATACAAAGAATCAAGCCCCTATTACTGAAGATAAAGAAGAGCAGGGCATTAACCAGTCACCCATAAGGATAGATGAAACTGAAGAAGCCTCTGGGGGGGAGTATAACAGTCAGGATACTGGGAGAGGCAAAAAGGTCTGGAGAAATTTCAATATCAACATAGTGCGAATGGGAATAACTAGGGAGGCCATCTATCCCTAGATTCTGGAGGACAATGATGGAAAAGTCCATAAGGAAGAATTGATAGACCCTGCACTAGTTGTACTTAGTGATAAAGCAAGGGAAATGGACATGGATTTCCTCAACAATACCAAAAACAACATGCTGGATAAGTTTAGATCCTTCAAAAGGCTCTACCACGAGATTGAGGACCTCAAGGAAAAAATTCAGGGCTCGGACAACAAGGATAAGACCACAGAGAAAAAGCTAAGCCTAGAAACCAGTGTCCTAAACCTGGAATCCAAAATGATAAGCCTGGAAAAAACCCTTAAGGGTGTGGCAGAGAAAAATTTTAAAATCCTCAAAACGTCCAACAAGAACCTGAAGTTGTTGATCAAAAAGATGGAAGAAAAAATGGATTCCAAAACTAAGCAAAGGACTACGAAGGAGGAGAAGGAGCCCATTGAAGGACCAAGTAAAAGAACTAGGGCTAGAACCAAGAAGAAGAGGGAGAAAATTGATCCTCAAGGTTCCCAAGTATAGAATGTGAAAGACATTATTCAACTGATGGAGGCCCTCGAAAGCAATTTACTTCTTTTTTTTTCTTGTTCAGCCCTGTAGTGGCCTGTTCCTAGCTACTCTGAACTACTTTTCTTTGCTTGGTTTTCATGCCTTTCTTTCGACCAAATACTGATGTGGGTTTCAGGATCCCTGTACAACCTATTTTACTTAATCAAAAACATTTATAGATTCAACAATTTTATTTATCCTAAGATTAAAACACTTATATGCTCTGCTATGTGTAGAATAGCCTAAAAAAATTCCTTCATCTAATTTAGATTGAAAATGCAAAGATTCTCATCATTCCTTTTGATAAAACAATCACAGCCAAAAAAATTAAGTGTTTAATTGAAGCAGTTTTACCATACAAGATTTCATATAGTGTAAAAGATGTTCTACCCTAATTTGTACTCTATTCAGAAAATAAATAGTTGTATGGATAACTTCTTTCCAATATCTATCAGGTATATTTGTTTCATTACGCATCATTCTAGAAATCTCCTTTATAGTCCTATTTTTCCTTACAACGACCCCATTCTGTTGGGGTGTTCAAGTGGTAGCATATTGTCTTTTAATTCCATGTTTCTCACGATATTCAACAAAGTCTTGTGAAGTAAACTTGCCACTCATATCTGACCTTACGCACTTTAATTTGAGATCAGGTTCTCGTTCTACAATTTTCCTAGAAATCTTAGATCTTTCAAAAGCCTCTTATTTATGTTTAAGAAAAGTAACCCAAACCATTCTTGTGTATTCATCAATAAACAACATGAAATATTTCTCACCATTGATTTATTGTGTCCTTTTTGGAGCACACAAATCTATATGAAGAAGTTCCAAAGGCCTAGTGGAAGAATTTTCTTTAGACTTAGAAGACACTTTAGTTTGTTTTCCTTTTATGCATTATTTGCATACTGTGTTTGTAGGTTTACTAAGAATAGGTAAGCCTCTAACATTTTGGTTCTTACTGATTCAGACCAAATTATCAAAATTGATATGTCCTAAAATTTGGGATAGGAAAGATATAGTACTGAGAGGGGAGTGGTGAATCAGTACCCTCAATTTTTTTTACTGAATTAACAATCTGCAATAGTAGTATCTATCTAACCAACCAATCAAATTGTTTTCAATAGACATTCATGTAACTTGGAAATGTAAATTGCATGAAAAAATGCAATAAACCATTCATGAAATGTAACTCATAACACAAGTATTTTGGCAATGCAGAAACCCTTGTTAGAAGGTAAAAACTGTGGTGGGGATGACACCCACAAATTCTTCACTACTGCGGTAAATAAAGTATGTCGATTAAGGCTACAAGTGTGATCACTTCTGATGATCTCAACCTATTAGGAGTAACATAAGATAGATTAGATATACCTTGTGAAAGGATTTTAGCAACACTAAATAAGTGTGCACTTGGTTAAGATATTTACAATAGACTATTAAGTCTACTCTGTTAAGAGATTTTCAATACTTCTATAATGGTTAAATGATAACATAAATTATCTATAAATTGATAACTTGTACTTGTCTAAATCAGATCTATGAAATACCAAATATATTTCACCTTGATGTGTAGACTATTCTTTATGTTCTACTCGGTAGCCTTGTATGTTTCTAATAAACTAAATACTGTCTCTGATAACTTCTCTATCATGTAAACCTTTTTCTAAATCCTGATGTCCTATAGGAAACTAATTCTTCATGAAATAATCTTCATGTCTCTTTTCAAAATTATATCAATTATAATTATATAGCAAATTGCTTTGACCTAATTAGGTTTACAACATCTTAGAAAACCTAAGATCTATGATGTACAAAAATAACCTAGATCTAACTATTACATAGAAATCGTTACAAAAATTAATGATTACATCCATAATAAATGTGCCTTGATCTTGGTAATACATTTATAGATCCATGTAAACCATTTTCATAGATAAATGTGCCATTGTTGAATACTATGTCAATTCCCAAACAACTCAGTAAACATTGCATTCCCTGTTCGGTGAATAACCTGATGCTCGGTGTTTACTAACTCGGTACTCAGTAGTATCTTATGCTTGGTAAACATAGTTGGTTAAACCTGTATCCATTTGACTTTCCCTTTTGCCTTGTAATTGGTCAGTATAAAGGCCTTGTAAGTTCAACCGACTAGCATGTATAGCTCCTTATTCCAATGTTTATCGGCTGATCTTAGTTGATACTAATGAAAACATCTAATGCTCAAATAGAGATAACAATCTCCCCCTTTGGAATTAGTATCAAAACTATAATGTATATGTACCATACCACAAAAATGGTCTAACTCTTCTACAAAACTAAAAACTCCCCCTCGGTGCATACTCTCAGTATGTAGTGAAATACATTGGCATATACATGATTTCTCCCTTTTTTAAATTAATGCCAAAACAAAATGTACTTAAAAATTATCAAATATGTGCTGGTGGCTTTTCTGCAATGAAACCAAGAGGTTTTCCCATTCCTCTTTCAATTTGGCAAGAGCAATATGCTCAAGACCGACTTGTGCATGCATATCAAATATGTTCTCCAAAAATGATATTTCCAGGGTGGCGACTAATACCTTATCCTTCTCAATGTTTTTCTCAATGATCTTATGATGTGGCAGCAACTCATCTTGTAACTCATTGACTTGGTCACTTATGATTTCTTCTTGATTCCTCAAAACTGATCTCAACTGCCTCAAATCATGTACTTTAAGTATATGCTTATGAAAAGCATTTGGCTTGGTTAGAGAAACATTTGAGCACTGGCTAAGATGTCTTCATCTAGCTTCTTGATCTTCTCTCTGACTTCAGCAATGAATGATTCTACAGTGCATAGCTTAAACAAAATTTGCATTATCTTCTGAGTTATAGATTCTAGCTCAGTTATAACCTTAGAAAGCTTTACCTTATTAATTGCCACTTCTTGGCTAATCTTCTTTGCAAGTTTATCTTGTATTCTTTCTTCTGCCCTATCTTCTATGCTTTTCTCTACATCTACATTTGGGGTATTGATCTAACTTGTAAGAGATGCAAGTTGGTCCAAAATTGGAGTATCTTCATTTATTTGGACGTCAGGAACAACTTGTTGAAGTAGGTCCCTTATCTTCAAGAATTTGTTTACTTTTTCTTTCATTTCTCAATTTTTCTTGTGCAGCCTTCTTTGTGCACAACTCTCCATACTTTTCAACTCCTCAGGGTCTAAGGTCCTTGGGTCACATTCTAGAATCTCAATTAATTCTTCTAAGGTGACTGGCCTTTTTCCATGTCTCTTCGTCTTTTTCTTGGGCTCTTGTGGAGAAGTCTTAAAAAAGGTAATAGAGCTTTTACCTCTATATTTGACTTTTCTTTCTTGGTTGCCATTGTATCTTCCATCTTCTACTCCTTGATGAACTGAGTGTCGATTGATTGAGTTGGAGCCTCTGATGTAGTGTCAATGGGAGTGTTCTTAGTGGTCTCTACCTATTTTTCAACCTCTTTCTCCTAACGATCATTAGACTTTGTAGTCCCTTGAGTTCTTGTACCTTTCTCCCCTGTTGTATCCTTCTATTGCTCGAGGACCGAGCCTTCAAGTTCCTTTTGTGTCAAAATTTCAACTACTTGAACTAAAATAGAAAGGTCACCTAGTATTGTACTTAATGCTAGCTCGGTGGGGGCTTGTTCATCTTGTAGAGCTCCAAAAATGGTGACGTCCTCATAATTCTTTACATCATCGGGGTCTCCATTAGTGATGTCATCTATAAGTACATCATTTGAACCATCATTGGTTTCATTTATTATCACCTACATGGGTGCATCCTAGTGTACATCATGGTAGCCAATGGAAATATTTGTCTCAGGCTCATCAGTGTTTGATAGCTCAATCGAGTCCTTAGATGCTAGATCTGCATCATTGGAATGGATGCCTTTATGTTTTTTTTAGACTTCCTCTCGGGTATTATGGCCAATACCATATTATCTACTTTAGCTCAAGCTTGTAGAATAGAAGCCCACAAAAAATGACTATTCTCATTAATTTCTACCACATTTTTATCAAGTATTTATAATGCTCTACTTTTAACCAAAAATCTCTTTGAATACATATTCATCATCTCATCAACCTCGAGGATTGTTAGGGTTGGTATTACCGATACTAGGGATTGTTCCCTCATTTTCTTCTCGGTGCCTAAGGCATCAGTCCATCTAGCTAATATCCTATCATATAAACTTGTTGGTATATACTTTGAAAATTCTATGGGTACCTTTTTGAATTTAACCATCATCTAGATTACTACCTTCTCTAGCTTGTTCTAGTCCTCAGTTGATAAGTGGTCAAACTGAGTTAACTTTGGGTTGCTAAGGCCTCTAGTGTCTATTATAGCTTCTACAATCTCATCAATTGATTGATCCTTATGGAAAAACTTTGATTTGTTTATTTCATCTTCTTCTTCTTCATCAACATCATCTTTGGCTCTTATTAGCTTTCTTCTTTTCTTTGGTGCCTTAGAGGTAGCTTGTGTACCTCTCTTATTCTGATAAGTTTTGGTCGGTGTAGGCCTATAAATTTTTACTACTCCTTTCTTTAGTGGAGGTGAAGCTACAGTGGTTGACCTTGTTCATGCTCTAGTTTGCACTTATGCCTACTTCTTCTTAGGAGTAGGCTTAACTGGTGTAGTCTCAACATATTTGTCAGACTTGGTTGCCTCATCATCATGTGTAGTGTCAGTAAGAATTAACTGACGTTCAGTTCCTACTTCAACTGGAATTTCCTCAGATGCTTCTGCATTATCTACCTCATCTCCAAACTTTTGAATCAATTTATTTATCATTTTTCTTGATTTCTTGGTTTCCTTCCCAATGACTAGGTCCATTTTAATTCTTTGTTTTTCTTCCTCATAGGTTCCAAACTTGGTATCTTTTGGATCCTTAGGCTCTTCCAACAAAGCCTTTATTGACCTTGAAGCTCAGTCAATGTCAATTTCATATCCCATTGGGGATAACCACTTGGTTCTTGGTTCAACTTCTTTTATCAGTGTATGATCTATATCCACTAGGAAACATATGTCATGCTCATATTCTTCAACCAACTATCTTGGTATCCTACTTCTGGTATTCATCCTATCCTTAAACTGCTCAAAATAAATATCATAATACTTTCAAAGTTATCACCTAAAATCTTTATCAGATCAGTTATTTGAAGTGTCACAAGCTTGTCGGTAGTCCAGTCAACATTACCGATTGAAGGGAAAACATTTTGCACATAAAATAATATGAAAATTAATAGTGAACCAAACTTACATGTGTTGGTTTTTGCTGACCGAATAGTCTTTATATTATCCTCAACCTGTCTCAAAAGTAACTAGGCAAGATCCAACTGAAATCTCTTTTTCACTATCTTGTATGCAATGCTTACCACTCCACATGGTACATTGTTGGGTTTGATTGATTGATAGTTTTTATACCCAATAATATATGCACCAAGCCTTGTTTCACGATCTATGATTGTGTTAACTTTCAATCCCTTGCCATCCCATTCTTCTCCAGTTGCTTTCTCTAGCTTGGTTCTTGGTGCACTCCTTAGTGCTTTGACTTTGTTAGTGGTAGGGCAACCTATTACTGCATATAAAGTGCCCTGTGTTATTTTTATGGGCTCATCTAGCCAAATTTGTCCATCATGAAAATGGCTAAGAACAATTCTTATCCATTCGTTCCTGAAAACCTTTGAGAAATGTAGGGCATTAATCAAACCCTTGACTTTCAAATGCTCGTGATCATTCTTCAATTTTCCATCTACACTTAGCTCTTGAAATGTGGACATGAGCTCAAAATCACCAATCTCACCAATCTTAAAGTGGATGTAGGTGCGTATGTCTTCAACTAGAAAAACCCTAGGTGATATGCTCAAAAAATCTCCAATTTTGCCAATCTGCAAAGCAGCCTTCAGGGTGAAGTTTGTACTTCAACTCATTACATGTAGCTGAAACAATCAATCTTACATCCTCCTCATCTACATTCTTGGACTTGTTAACCTTAGATGTGGATGCCATTGTTCTTCATTTAGGGTTTCGAATAATAGCAAATAAATAGCTTAATGATGAAGGCACTTACTCATAATAATGATGAAAATACTTAGAATCCTTCAAATCTTTGTTCAAATTCTCTGAAAATATTTTTTCTCAAATTTTCTCTATATACTCTTAGCTCTCCGTGATTGCAGAGTGAAAAATAAACTAAGTTCACCATGTCTTTATAGCATTTTTCAAACTCTAGCTTAATTTTTTTGCAATAAATGCTTGACCTAACACGGCTCGATAACAAAATTTACGCTCGGTATATTCTTTAAAATTTCATAAGCTCAGTGATCACAAGAAATTTTACTTAGTTAATACTAGCGCTCGATTAACCTTTCTTAATAGTTACCAACTAGAAACTCCTTACTCAGTCTAGCATTACCGAGTGTAAACACTTAAAGCTCAGAACATGTAAAACCATAATGCATCTCAATTCATACAAATTTGGTATGTGATCTCTTAGTATAATTTATACAAAGTAGGAGATCTCGACTTTAATATTTTCCTTCTGGATAAAAGAGTACAAAGAATCCACCCCACCCACCAAGAACCTGCCACTTGGAAGAGCAGACTCCTCTTTCCCTCCAGAATCAAAAATTTATGCACAGGGACTTTCCCAGGATCTAGGGGAGGAATATTTGAACCCAGACTAGGATAATCCATGAGAATGATAGCATTATCCTTTCCAGAATCACCTTGCTAGATGAAACCCTAATCCTCATCCTTATGCAAAGTCATTTCGTCATTGGATTTCAAATCCTTGTTGTTCTTTTGTTTTCCCCTTTCTTCTGATCACCTTTATTCATAGAAATATCAATCTCCCGAGAAGAAGTATCCTTATGATCTTTAATTATGAGCCCAAGGTCAATGTTATTTTTGTTAGAATCGAAAATGGAGGTAGCTTCATCCACCCTTTCCATTCCATTATCTTCCTCAAATTTAACCTTGGCAGCACTCATACCTTTCTTCTCAGACTCATTTTTTCTATCTTCTATCTCCATACCTTTTTCTTTGTCAAATTATTTCATAAGGTTAACATGGGTTTCCTTTTTTCTTTTAGAGCCCCAAGATATTTTCCTCTCACCCTCCTTTAACCTAGCACTCTCTACTTTCATCTTGCTAGAAGATTCCTTGATGACAGGATTAGGGGTCCTAGCTTTGTAATACTCAGCAATGAGTTAAATAAGTCCTTCATGCAACTTAGGCCTTTTGGTATTTTTCTTGTGTTCGAAAAGGTTGTTATTCAAGGATTTGAGAAGAAAATATAGGAACAAAACCCTATCCTTGTGATGAAAATAGTTTTAGAGAACAAAATGGTATCCATGTACCCTAGTGTATCTCTCATCCAGAGTAAAATAGGCCATAATACAAGTCATGGTTTTCTTCCAAAAGGGTTTAATTTTCTCAATGCTATAATAATAACCTATCTTGATTAAAATCTTCTCCTCTTCCTCTGTCCTAGGGAATTTATGGATAGGTGCATCAAATATCTTTCTCTCTTTAAAAAATCCCTTCCAAAAATATAAATACTAGTAATTTCAGAAATAAAATTGACATTAAGCTTCACATTCACCCCATAGAGCATAACAGAGGAGCCATTCCAACCTCTAGCAAAATCATTAGTTACCTCTTGGTCAAAACCATGAAGGTGTTCAATGGAGGAAGTGATGCCACCTTTTCCAAGGTGCTATGAAACCTCATTCTCCTCTTTCCAATTCTTGCAAGAGTCTGGCTCCTTTCTCTTAGGTTAACCTTCCATATTGCAAACCACAAAATACAGGATCAAATAGTTTCTCAAATTTTCTCTATAAGAAATAGCCCAAATAGAAACCCATAAAATGTGTCGATGGGTAAAAAAAATGTTGTTTCCATATTTTCCTCATTTAGGCATGTACTACCATCACAAAAATCAAGGCACTTGGATGTCATTTCCATAATTGTTGATTATCCTTCCTACTTTACTATGCATCACATCATAATTAATGATATCTTTAAGATCTCTATCATGCTTAAGGCCCTCGTGCCAATTAATGATTTCATTACTATTAACTGCAATATTGGCAATATGATTTATAACTTTATTTATTATCTGGTATGCATGATAGATAGACACCTGATTGAACATACAGAGGATGATCTATGCCTCCTTAATGACAAAATCAATATCCCATGAAGTCTTAGTCATGCCAAGAAGACACTACATAATCTTGTTGGAGTCACCCTCAACCTATAGGTTTTGGAAATCTAATTGTTTAGCTAGTTTGATGACTTAGAGGGCTCTTGTAGCTTCAACGACATGACTAGTTTGTTCACCTAAAGGGGAGGCCGCAACACTAATGTAGTTACCATACATATATCTCACCAACCTACCACAACCAGCCTGTCTCAGGTGGCCTTTAGCTGCACCATCAAAATTTGCCTTAAACCAGCCCTGCGGAGGAGACACCTAGACCAACCCCTCCCTCTTTTTATCCTTCCTACCTTTGATATTGAAATTAAAATATAGGAAGGAATTAGGATTCAAATCCTCTCCTTTAAATTCCTTCTCACCTTTACTAGAGGCAAATTTCTTCTGTATAACCCTAAAAATATTTTTAGCAACTACCTTCAAAGCTTCTAGTAGATATGAGAAGAAATCAATGACCAAACCATATTAGAAACCATATTAGAAGCTGGGCATATCCATTGCACATGAAAGTCCTTTATGTGTTCCTGGGAAAAATCTAAGAAAGATTCCATCCTTGTAGCAAAAATCCCCAAACATCAAGGGCATATGAGCACTGGAAGAAGAGGTGTAGGATAGATTCCACGTATTTCTTGCAAAGAAAGCATCTATTAGTAATACAAAACCCACTCCTAAAAAGATTATCAATAGTTAGAATTTTGTTTTGAATGAGAATCTAGTATAAAATATCAACTTTGTGGATAAGGATATTATTCCATCATGATTTCCAATAAGGAATCTCCCTAGTAGAGTCATTAGTAGTAGACAAACCAGAAGAAATCGTAAATTTCCCACTAGAATGAAGGGCCCAAATAATAGAGTCAAGATGGTTGACTTTCACCAAGCTAGAATTAAGAGAGCACTAGATCTAGAGAAGATTGGGATCTATCATAGTTAAGTTGATCCAGTCGCCATTATTCCAATAATCAGCCACCATATCTCCGAATGGATATTGTATGATGTTCTTATCAACCAGGATTTTGTCTAAAGGATGATCCAACAACTAGCAGTCTTCCCAGAATCAGATTTTGTTGTCATTACCCAATTTCCATCTTCTCCCTTTCACTACAACTTCCTTCGCTTCTTGTTTATAGTACTAGATATAAGATCCATTTATGATGTTAGGGTCTTGAAAAAAATCCGTGAGGGAGGGAGCGTTGAAGAAGTACTTTATTTTCCGGTTGAGATTCCATTCCCTTTCCTCCACATACACTCTCCAAATTTGTTTGGCCAACAAGGCTTTATTTATCTTACAAATGGGCCAAATACCTAGACCTCCCTATTTTTTAGGTTTACAGAGTTTTTCCCAAGAAATCAAGGGGAATGTGTTCCATTCTTCAGATTCGGACCACATAAACTTCTTCTAGATTCTTTCCATAATTTATGCATATTTAGCTGAGATTTTAAACAGACTTAAGGCATAGATAGGGAGGTTCCAAAGATAGCTTTTAAGTACCTACACTTTTCCTTCCTAACTCAACATAATACCTTTCCAACCAGTCAACTTACTATTAAATTTATCTATCAAAGTAAGCCAAAAGGAATCAGAGGGTTTGGATCCCATTGGTAAACCCAACTTATAGTAGTGTTATGCTACATTAAAGATGCAATTTTGAACAAGTATGTTTTTTGTCCCTTGATTACAATCTTGGCTATAAGAATCTATGCTATGATTTTTAGACCTAAATACAAATTATATGGAACATATGATACATATCATAAAACTCTTTTTGATTAGATAAACACCTTTTGACAAAGCTATCAATCTCAAATGGAGACGAGAGGCAAGAAGGGGGGCAAAGATAGGGTTGCAGGAGGTTTTGTTGGTGCAGAGACCATTTCTAGTGACGATGATGACATAGTTTCTTGCTTTTTATTTGGGCCTTTCTATTTTGGTTTTCTTTGTGGTGTTGGATGCTTGTGTGGAGATTTTAGTTTGATAGGAATGAGGTTTTCTTACCTTTTTCAGTGTGGCTACTCATTTTTATTTCTAGGTTTCATGCTAGGCTTCTTGTGGCTACGTTTGGGCCTTTTTCTATGTGAGCCTTTGGCCCCTGTCCTTGGCCTTGTCTGTGCTATTATTGGTGGTATAGGTTGGTTTTGGGGGTTTTTCTCTATTCCTCACTGTGCTCCCCTCTGGTTGGTTCTTGGTGTTTACAGAGTCTGAGCTCAGATTTTTCTTGCTTGATTCTCCTTTGTGGTAGCTTGTCTCTTTCTCTTTGGTAGCGTGGGGTTCCCTATAACTATTGAGGGTTTTCTGGGGGGTTTTGTACCTTTCTCTTTTTTCTCTTTTGGGTTAATGGTTGGGTCTTGGTTCCCGTCACTACTTTTTTGAGGGTTTTGGATTTGGGTTCTTGCTATGGGTCTATTCTCTTGGAGGGATTCCACTTTTCTCTAGTAAAACTAGCCTTTCTTTTTGCTGGTGATTCTTCTTCTAGTGATATTTTGGTTTTTGTTCTTGGGCCTAGAATGGTTGATATCCATATTTGGTCAGGTTGTTAGGTTTGGGTCCCTCTCTAGATGCATTTTTTTTTGTGTGAGGGACCTCCTCTCTTCAGAATATTGGTGGATGTGTTGGGGCTATAGCTCCCTTTATTTCCTTTATCTCTTAGAAACAATAATCTTATGCAAACTTGTTATAGAAACCCTTGTTCGCCACTAATTTATCCAGAGCTTCTAATACTCCTAATACTTCTGTAATACTGAACGATTCTATCAAGAATAATATATCATATGCTTATAGTGCTCTTGTGAATCCTCTTGAATCCTCTAGGGAAAGAAGTCCTTGTGAGGATTATTTCACTACAAAGGGATTAATTCATATATTCTTTCATTGTTGGCCTTGTCTTCCTAAATTGCACCACTAGATTCATGAGGTTTTTGCTCCTCTTATTGAGATTAAAATGGAACTTGACCCTTCTACTAGATATTTTTTTAATGGTTTTATTCAACTCTAAGGATGATTTGTAGGTTTTTCTTGATGGAGATCCTTGGAGGCGATATTTAGGTTCCCTTTCTATAAACCATTGGGTTTCCTCTTTCAACCATTGAAATATTTTACTAATTATTTTCTTGGGTGGGTAAGATTGCCTTAACTTCCCCTTTATTTATGGTGTGATAAAGCTTATGAGGCTATTAGTAATACATTAGGTAGACTATAAAATCTGGGTTTTTTGACCTAATAATTTGGTCATAATTCATTTTCCCCTATTAAATGAAGTAGATCTTTCAAAAATGTTTTCTTAGAAAGGTAATTATATAGGTTAATGAGGGATTTTGATGTTAGTTAGTGAAATATGAAATATTTATTGTTTTTATACTAAGTGTTTGGATTTGTAATACTACTGTAGGGCTTGCAAAGAGTATTCCTCAACTTGGTCGAGGAATTTCATTCATGACATTACTATTTTTCTTGATGTTGTTTCTAAGGATGATGTTGTTTTTTGAAGATTCAAAATCCCTCGTGCTCCTATTTGTTCTCCTTATAGATTTGATGTACCTATAGATCAAGGGTTGTCTCATGCTTTGATTATTTCTCCTTCTCTTCATTCCACTAAAGTTTTACTTTTGGGTGTTATTTGATAGTCTAATTTTCTTTTGATAATAAAAGTATAGATGTTGGGATTTGTATGTCTCAAGTTGATATTTTCTAGAGCAATTCTTCTTTAAGAAAAGTTATTGGGGACCTCATAATGGGGTTAATGATTTTTCTATCATTTCTTCTAGTAATTTTGTTAACCCTTATTATGTTGTTCTTTCTAGTTTTATTTTTTCTAACCCCCCTACATTTGTTATGGCTCAACATTATCCTAATTGTAATAATGGATCTACCTCAACAAATTTTTAATACAAGAAGAAATATCCTACTAAAATGTCTCCACCTTCTCATGTTAGAATCTTCTAGATAAGAATCCCTAAAGTTTTTTTTTATTGTTGGATATTTCCTAATCTATTAAAACTCTTTTGTTATTTAGATGGTTATCCTTTTTGTTATTTTTATAACTGGTTTTGTTCTAGTATGAATTTTTGATGGTTTGTATTTCTAATTGTATAATATAAAATTGAGAGAAATGCTAAGATGTAGATCAGTCACTAGGATCCTATTATGAATCGGAATACAAACCCACCCTTAAACAAATCTGATTAGCACAACCCAAAAATGATGAAGGGGTATTAATGTAAGATCTGATTAGCACGTACCCATTGGGGATACAATGTATCACATGATTCTAAATTTCACAGCTAATCTAGTGCTAAGCATAGAACTACCCAACTGCAACAATCCTGATACAGTGGAGTTGGTTGACACTCAGCAGATATTGAAAATGCACCAGTAGAAAATATAGTGAATAAACAAAAATAATTACAGAGAATAATTATCTTACACAAACAATCAAATCTTTATTCAATTGAATGTAAAGATTGTACAAATAGTGCTTCTGTTGTTCTGCATTAACAAATTTAATAGAAGCGGTTCTTTATATAGAGACAATGGTTCAACCAAGATTGATATTCCATGTATTTATGATAATGTAGTTTTTGTTATTGTAAAAGGTACTATACATGTATTGACTAAAACTAGAGAAAGGGGGTGTATTCCCAATGTTTACTTTGTGCCTAGGTTAAAACATAATATAATAAATGTGGGGCGGTTGATTAAAAAAGGATATAAATTTTTCTTTAAAAATGATTTTTGCACAATTATGGATAAGAATCTAGTGACAAGTTGATTGCAAAAGTGGATATGACTAGGAACCGAATGTTCCCACTTGAGATTCATCAAATTCAAGAAACATGGGATGTTAATTTCAAGGTAGTTCATTTAGACCAAACATGGATTTGGATTTTAAGGTATGGTCACCTTAATTTTAAAGGGTTAAACTTATTACAAAAGAATAATATGGTAAAAGGATTTCCATCAATTAAGCAACCCACTAATTCTTGTGAAAGTTGTATCTTGGCAAAGCAACATAGAGAAAGTTTTCTAGTAGGAAGTTCATATAGAGCTAGAGTTCCTTTGGAATTAGTTCACACTCACATATGTGGTCCAATGGAAGCTCCATCTTTAGGAGGAAGTCTCTATTTTCTAACATTTATTGATGATTTCAGTAGAAAAACTTTGATATATTTTTCAAGGAGAAATTTGAGACCTTAAATAAATTTAAGGACTTCAAGTCAATAGTTGAGAAACAAAGTGGACTATTTATTAAGGTACTTCGATCTTTTAGGGGTGGTGAATATAGTTCTAATGAATTTATAGCTTTTTGCAAAGAAAATGGGATCAAGAAATAATTTATAACAAGGTACACACCACATCAAAATGGTGTAGTGGAGAGGAAAAATAGAACTATAATCGAGATGGAAAGGAGTATGCTTAAGGATAAGAACTTGTCTAATGAGTTTTGAGCTGAAGCAGTAATCATGTACAATATATATTTTGAATAGAAGTCCTACAAAAAGCATGAAAGACAAGATTCCACAAGAAGCATGAAATGGTAAGAAACTTTACATATCTCATCTTCGAATCTTTGGATGTATTTCATGTATGTTTTAGTGTCAATGGAATTAAGAAGAAAATTGGATGATAGGAGTGAAAAATGTATTTTCATTGGCTAGAGTGATGACTCAAAAGCCTATAGATTATTTAACCCAATTTCAAAGAAAGTAATCATTAATAGGGATGTCATATTCAAGGAGGAAGAAGCATGGGATGGAAATGTTGATAATTAAGTCACTATTGGAGCACCAATATTAAATAGTGATTAAGAACAAGAAGAAAAAGGTGGGACCAACCAAATCAAGCAGGACCAACCACTCCTCAAAGGAATATTTTACAAGGCTAATCATTAAGTCAATCTACTCCTAATGCTAGTAATAAGTCAAATTCTTCACTTGCTTCATCAAAAGGTAAGAGAATGAGAAACTTGAAAGATATATATGATCAAAGTGAAGAAAATTTGGATTTATACTCAAATTTTGCAAATATTTCTCTATTCTCTCATGGTCATATGTATTTTGAAGAATAAATTAAGGAAGAACATTAGATCCAAGCTATGGATGAAGAGATTGATTCTATTGAGAGAAATCAAACATGGGAGCTAGTTGATTTACCTCAAGGTAAGGATTGTATTCACTAGTACATTTGAGGCCAAATTCTAACAGCCATGTATCAAATTTGCAACACCTATTTGTCATAATTTTGACACATGTGTCCGTCGGTGTTTTTGCGTTGCAAATTGCAATGGAAGTGACAACGGTCCGTATTCTGACATCATTACCTGTCAAAATTGGGCACATAAATAGCAATTTTACTATGGGACCGATGGGTTGAAAAATGATTTTTATGACGTTTGGTCAGTTGAAAAGGTGACAGATATACAATATTTTCTGACAGGACAGTTCGTCGATGGTATAGCAGTCCCATTGCACATATTTGTCAGAGCTTGTCAGATATCTGACGGTTTGTAATATACTATCGACAAGACAATCTGTTAGACGTATGGCCCGTCTGTTGAAAATTCTTTACTATTTGTCGAAAAAGTGACAGATTAGCATAGTAAAGAAAACAAAGCTCTTGAGAGACCATCATAGTTGGTCTCTGTCTTTGGTCCATATACTGACACAACATTTTACATTTTGTTATCTCATCAAATGGGGGGATTTGAAAGAATTTAATGGAATATTTTCATGATAACGTATAATATTAAGTTGACATTGCATGAATTTATCGACTCCACGCACTTGTAGACACCAAACACAGTGATAAAGAAGCATCTCCTCCCATGGCCTACATTACTCAAGCCATGGGAGTGGATGTTTCTTTATGGCTATGCTTGATGTCTACAACTGCATGAAGTAGATAAATTCATTCAACGTCAAACTAAAATAGTTTACGTTATACATGAAAATATCATCCATTAAATTCTTCCAAATCACCGCATTTGATGAGCTAACGAAATGTAAAATGTTTTGTCACTATATGGACCAAGGATGGAGACCAACTATGATGGTTTCTTGAGCTCTGCTATCTTTAGTCCTAGCTACTGGGTAAGGGCTGGAAGACTTATACCTGTCGATCGTTCAGAATAATCACCGCCTTGCCTTTATGTACACTGCACAGTATCCAATATAAGACAAGGCAGAAAATATGAATGGATAAAAGAAATATTGAAAGATACAATAAAATTATCTTGTTTTTTACCTTCTCTTAATTGATCTGTCTCGCAAAAGTAATTTTATACGATCACTAGCACATCTCATACATGGATGAGAAACAATATCCAAAGTTTCTAGATTCTGAGAAGAGGTATGAGTGGAGGCAAAAAAAGGGATATTTGTGAAGGTTTTATAAACGTAGTACTGAATCATCATCTCTGCACTGGTACTCAATCTGGAAACCCTCTCTAGCAAATCTCCACATCTAACAAATCTCCACAAAAATCCCTTCTGGCCTCCACTGCATATATGTCTTCTCAGTATCTAAAAACTCTCCATCATTGATTACTGTCATTTTTCACCATCTCCATGGACTGAGACCTTAAATTATTGAGCTTCTCTTTGTTTCGAGAATAGTTTAACATTCTCTACTTAACAGGGCCAACCACATGAAGGTGGAAGTTCATCTAGCCCCTCCTAGGAGCCTCTTATGACCCTTTATGACATTTTAAGACCTCTAAGATGTGTATTCTTAGGGGTCGTAAAGGGTTGTAAAGGGTCATAAGGGGTCCTAGGACACAACAGCTGAGAAACATAAATGTAGGTATTATCATCACAACTTTTTGGAGACAACATAATTGAGTGGTATACCAGATGATGCAAAGTGACCACTACATCAAACTACCACTCGGGTGCAAAGATTTGATCCCAACACTAGAGAATGGACTTCGGTTGAATATAATATTCTAAGGATTTCACATATCTTGGAAGTTTTATATGCCTTTGGGAGATTGTTTCTTTTTAGAAAAGATGGGATAATTGAATATGATTTGGAGAGTGGCAATTTGAGAGTAGTGGAGCAATTTTCTGGATTTTACATGGACTTTATTGCTACAGTTTCATGTGATCAAATTTTATGGGCTATAACTCCTTTTTGTAAACTTGGGTTTTATATGTTAAAGCCTTGCGCAACGACTTCTACAAGGTCAATTTCTATTGAACTGTTAGAAGAGATGAAAAGGATGAAAATAAAGAGTATGGCCACTATTAAAATTTGACAAGGATCTTGAAATCTTTTAATAATATATATTTTTTTAGGAAGTGGGAAATTCTATTTAGTTTACTTTTCCATTCTGTTATCAAATAATACTGACTAGATCCCCTCAATAAGTATGTATAAAAAATGATTTGAATTCTCTGTTTGTACTAATGTGAAACTTTTATATATAATTATTTATTATTTCTGCATGCATCTACAGAATAGGTGGAAAAACCTATATCGATAAAACCTCTATGATTTTTCTTGAGGTCCTACTTGATGTTTATACTAGAAATGCTAATGGTTGTAGTTATGTGTGAATGAACTAATTAACAATGATTGTAATTCAATTAGTGTTAGATGGTAAGGAATGTTTGCAGGATTGTACAAATAAATTTTACTATAATGTTTAGTTGAGAGAAGCCATTATTTTCCAAT
The DNA here is from genome assembly GCA_027943335.1 of Chamaecyparis obtusa. NCBI lineage: Eukaryota > Viridiplantae > Streptophyta > Pinopsida > Cupressales > Cupressaceae > Chamaecyparis > Chamaecyparis obtusa. The sequence goes on along the minus strand of BSBK01007210.1, from coordinate 432 downwards.
CACTACCATTACAATTCTTTTTACCATTTTATATAAAACATAACTTTTGTTGGGGTGATTGATGTCTGAAGAAGTGGGGAAAGAAGTAAGTGATTAATGTTTATAAGATGGAAAAAATGAGTACAATGTTAAGTGTTGTTGATTTATATGCTACCATGTATTCAACATATCAAGTAGATATCTATAAAGGCTACTATGAAAATAAATGCTTTTCTACGAAGTGTAGAATAATAATTATCATCAAACAAAACATTATGTATAATAGAAGGTACATATCATCACGAGAATATGACTCTATGGATATAGAATCATCATGAGATGTAGAAAGATATATTATTTAAATTACATCATTAAGTGTACCTTAGTTATATGGTGTGTCATCAAACAATTGGGTGATTGCTTTGTTCTAGCTACCTTTCCTTATGGTTCTTT